>CM031610.1:22688808-22696308 GCA_018398815.1 Conus ventricosus
TGCTATAAATAGTGTCTCGACTGAGCCATGCTTTGTTGACTATGTTCCAAAGTTACTTGTTCTTCGTTGGTTACTTTCTTAGTCTGCTCTGCATAGGGTTATTTTCCAAGGTCAGCATCTTTTTCCCCCAAGTCTGCTCATTCTCATTTGGTTTTAGCAAGTTTCTGGAGATGAAGAAGTTGGGTTTTTTAAATCTTGTTGCATGTTTTCTTTCTTTTTTTTTCTTTGTTTCCAAGCCAGTTAGTTCTTTTCCTTCACGGGATCTGTTTTCAAATTCTGTTTCGTCTTTGCTTAAGCACTTTCTAAATTTGTGCCTGTTCTTCACCGATTATTTCCCAAATTCAGCTTTTTCCTTGTTTCATTATATTTCCAGTATTCTTGCTTTTTGTTTGTTTCGTTCACATTGTGTTGACTTCTTGAGTGGTCGTTTTCCAGAGAGTACATATTCTTTTTCTTCTAGTTGGTTATGTTTCGAAGTCTATTTTTCATTGGATATTTTCTGAAGTGTGCTTGTTCTGGGTGACTGTTTTTTGAAAGTAGTTTCTTTTCTCTTTGACTGCTTGTTTTCAGTTGTTATTTTTCAATAATACATAACATCTTGATTCCGTTTCACTCCCACACACCATCAACGTCAACAATCGACCAGACCTTAAACAAATGCGTGCCCTCACTAAAGACAACAGACACTGAAGAAGGTGAGTGATTCCATCAACTCTGACCCTCACTCCAGGGACCCTGCCCTGTCTGGAAGGACCCAGAGGAGCCAGGGGAATTCAGTCTGTGGTTACAAGAAGTGGAATGGAGCGAGACTGAGACAGCAGTCAGCCCAATCACTGAATGGCTACGTCCTTTCTTCTGACACAGTGGGGTCTGGAAATACATCCCCTGTGACTGACTTGCTCTCTATAGAGGACGTCTTGGTTGAAGTATGCTTTATATCGGTAGTGTTCCATGGCCTACTCCTACTTCGATGGAAATGTTCTTTAATCTGTTTCTATGTGGGGGTATTTTTCAGAGTCGGCCTTTCTTTTCTTACGTTTTCCCCTATTTCTCTTAGGTCAGCAGTTTTCCACCTTTTTCTCTCTTCGTTCTGTTCAGGTTTTATAACTTTTTCCAAGTCGTTCTTTAAGCGGTTATTAACGAATTTCTTCTTCTTCTTCTTCTTCTTCTTCTTCTTCTTCTTCTCTTCTTCTCTTCTTCTTCGTCTTCTTCTTCTTCTTGTTTTTCATTGATTATTTTCATATTCTGCTTTATTTTTCTTGTTTCACATTCATTGAAGTCGTCTTGAATTTTGTGTGGTTACTTTTCAAAATTTTCTCTTCGATTGCTCATTACAGAAAGACTTCACTTTTTTCTCACTATTTCTAAAACATATTCCGAGTTAGATAATTCCCAGTGGTCATTTTCTAAAGCGTGCTTTTTTTTTCGTTGGAAAACAGTCTGCTTGCTTGAAGTTGGATATTTTCCAATCATTCTCCTTTTCTCCTTGGACCCTGAAGACCATTTGTTTTTCTAGGGTTAATGTCTATGCCTTTTTGTTCTTCGTGTCGTGTTCCTAATGTGATTTCTTTTAAAAATCTCCATTCCTTCATCGTTTGTTATTTTTCAAAAAATAGTTTTTATTCAACGTTGTTGTTGTTTCCTAGAAGTCCACTTCTGTTCGGTACTTATGCGTTCTTGTCGATGATTTACAACATGTGTTTGGTCTTCCTTGGCTTTTTTCCCTCAAAAACATGCTTTTACCTGTTGGTTTTGATTCCAAGGTATATCTTTTCTTTATGTTTTCCAAAATCTGCTCGTTCTCCTCACTCTCTCTCTCTCTCCTCCTCTCTCTCTCATCTCTCTCTCTCTCTCTCTCTCTCTCTCTCTCTCTTTCTCTCTCCCCCCCCCTCTCTCTCTCTCGAATTCACTCAGCTAAATTTTATAGCCAGCCTTCGCTATCTAAACTGATTATACTGAGGACATCAATCTCATCACAAGTTGTTGAAATTTGTTCTTGTATAAGGCATTTGAATTTAGAGAAACAACTACCTCTCGATGTTCCGAATTATTTGTGTATGGTATGCTTTGCAGTCATGATACTTATTTCAATGATTATTATGTTCACTCACCCCTTCATAAGGCGCCAAGGCCTACATGAATAAACTCTCACTTTATTTGACGAATATCATCACATGCTGATCACATGCTGATGCCGTAGCACGAGCCATGTATTTAAGCCTTTCTGTCAGTTGTGTATTAAAGCCTTTCTGTCAGTTGTGTATTAAAGCCTTTCTGTCAGTTGTGTATTAAATCCTTTCTGTCAGTTGTGTATTAAAGCCTTCTGTCAGTTGTGTATTAAGCCTTTCTGTCAGTTGTGTAATTTAAGCCTTTCTGTCAGTTGTGTATTAAAGCCTTTCTGTCAGTTGTGTATTAAAGCCCTTCTGTCAGTTGTGTATTAAGCCTTTCTGTCAGTTGTGTATTAAAGCCTTTCTGTCAGTTGTGCATTTCATGAGAGATTGGTGAGACAATGGGATTATCAATTGAGAAAACGGAAGAAATAGTGCACTGTGTGTATGTGTGTGTGTGTGTGTGTGTGTGTGTGTGTGTGTGTGTGTGGTGTGTGTGTGTGTGTGTGTGTGTGTGTATGTGTAGTAGTAGTACTTTAATTTTACGTCTTTTCACAAACTATGTGATATTAGACAAGAAAGGAGAGATAGACAGGCAAATAGAGGGAGATAGATAGAGTTTGTTCATGTTGCATACAAGTGGTGTGTGTGTGTGTGTGTGTGTGTGTGTGTGGTGTGTGTGTGTGTGTGTGTGTGTGTGTGTGTGTGTGTGTGTGTGTGTGTGTGTAGGGAGGGGGTGGAGATGGGAGTGAGCGGAGGGTGGTGTACATAAAATCAGAAAACAAATCAGACACAAACGAATAAACAAACAAACCTACACACACTAAACAATATCAGATTAAAGCAAATACCTGACTGGACTAAAAAATCAAGCAGAAAGTACTTTCAAAGCAAAATCAATATCAGAAAAAATATCTGTCACAGACATGCCTGATAAATATGGCAGAAATGCCTTGAGAGGCACACATTCGAACAAAACATGATCTCTTGTCAATTTTGTTTCCCCGCATATGCATTTTGTTGCAGAGCTATATTTAGTTCTAAAAGCATCCAGTTTCAATCGATGGAATATTGAAACGAAGTTTCTGTATTGATGCATATCATAAATGTGCAGATTTTGGATGCTTTTGAAATGATCAATACTAAAAGAGGATTATTTTGTGTCTGAACATGAATAACAGCGTTGTTCTGCCCATTTCTGAAATATTCCCAAGCTGTATGTTTTAAAATTTGTTGACTCTCTTTCAAAGTGAACGGTATGGAAATAGTTTGTACCCTCGTTCCATTTTCAGCGCCTTTTTTCGCACATCTGTCAGCAAGTTCAATTGCCCGAAATTCCACAGTGTGAAGGAACCCAGAGGAAAGTTATATCTGTTCCTTTACATATCAAGACGTGGATTAAATGTTGAATTTCCTTCAAAATAAAGTTATCTGAATTTGAATTAAAAAAACTTGATCGTTTGTAACACTGACAGCGAATCTACACAAAACAATACTTGAAAAATTGGCTGCGGTAAATCAATTAGAAATGTCAACGCCATAAGTATCGCTATCATTTCAGCTACGAATATGGAGCGATATTTCCAATGAAATATGCTTTTTGTACTTTCAGCGATGGAATAACAAATGCTGATCCGGCCTCTTTGTTAACTCGTCAACGATCCATCTGTGTACACCTTACGATGGTTGGAATATCTGTCTTGCATTTGCATTTTCGTAAATATGACAAGATGTAAGGCTGATTTGCTTTCTTTGTATCAGTGTAATCAAGATCAAACTTCGCCCTCTTTCTTTCCCACGTTGGAATGGGATCTATAAGGGACGTTTTTGACAAAGACTTAACATCTATATTACTTTTCTTAAACAAATCAGCAGTGTATGAACTGATAGTGCACAGAGAGGCAATATTTTTTGCTCTTTTTGGATAATCACTCTCTGGGTTTATAGATATTTCCGTTTCATTTACACCTTCCATGGTTGAACATTTCATGAAATATTTTGCAAGTGATAGATTCTTATATTCATTTAAAGGTAAAACGTCTATTTCTCTGTATGTCCTCAAAGTGGAGGCATATACCGGAAGTCCTAGGCATAATTTGAAGGTTTTGCTATCCACACTTTGTAGTTTTTGTAACAAATATTTAGGTGCGCTAAAGAAAGCCTCTTGGGCGTATGATAATTTAGAACAAATTTAAATGCCAAAGCCAAGAGCTTTAATGTTTTTCCATCTTGGCACCAGCTTTGCTTGCTCAAAATTTTCAGAAAATTTAAAGTTTTTCTTGCCCTGTTTAAAAGGTAATCAACATGGATATTCCATGTGAGTTTCGATGTGAAATGGACACCTAAGAATTTAATTAAGTGTACGTATGTAAGTGTTATCCCATCCAGCTAAAAGATGGTAAATCAGAGGGATCATCCCCATTGTTGAATAAAACCATATGAGTTTTTTCATGGGAAAGCTTTAGACCATTTATAAACAAGTATTTGCTAAGGTTATCAAGCTCTGCCTGATAAAGTTTTCTGTGGTAATTTATTGCTCTTTTGGGTGTCTTTTTCTCATACTAGTATTTATCCACATACACAGATCATCGGCATATTGTACAACTGTAGCATTTTAGTTACATGTTTTGGAAGATCATACAGCAAAATATTAAATAGCATTGGAGATATTACAGAACCTTGAGGAATACCCATATCCAATGGTTTAAAACTGGAGTATGTGTTTTGTACTCTGACCTGTAAACTTCTTTGTGTTAGAAATTCTTTAATATAACTGTAAAAATTACCTGAAATCCCAATCGCCTTCAATTTGTATAACAATCTAGCATGCCATACACTATCAAAAGCTTTTCTAATATCAAAGAATGTAGCCAGAACACTCTTCCGTCTGGCAAACTGATATTTGATTGAGTTGTTAGCTTTACGATATGATCAGTGGTAGATCTTCCTTTATAAAGCCTGCTTGATTAGTAGGTATTATATGATTTTTGTTACAAAAATAGATAAGTCTATTAAGTACAATTTTTTCCATAAGTTTTGCAACATGAGAATCAGAGCGACAGGTCGTAACTGTCGATGTTTGTGACAGGCTTTCCTTGCTTTATAATGGGATTACTATTGACTGTTTCCAAATAACAGGCATAAGACCATCTATCCAAATCTTTTGAAATATTTTTAATAAAAAGAGAAAAAAGTTTTCTGGCCCTGTGTTGTAACATTTGATTTGAAATACCGTCCAGCCCTACTGACGAGGTTTTATTGCATTAAAGAGACGGCATCCTTTAATTCTTGTGTGGTTATGGGTGCATTATGAAATGGTCATTGTTTGGAATTGGTTCATCATAAAGTTCTGTTTTTTCTTGCTTTTCCCGATGTTGTCTGCATTCATGCTGAAGGCTTTCCAGGCGCATGGTCTTAGAAAATATATTAGCAATAGCTTCGGCTTTTTCATATGGAGTCGGGAATTTCTTAGTCTCCAAATTAATAGGATATCTTGAAATATTTATCCCTTTTTTCATAACTTGAAACTTTTTCCATACCTTTTGAAGATCTTTATGCTGGGAAACTTCTCTTGCGCAAAATGATGACCAATAAAGCCGCTTTGCTTTTGCAATAACTCTGCTAGAGTGTGCCTTTGCTTTCTTCATTTCTTGATGATTTTCCCCCACTTTTGTTTTTAAAATATTCCTTGTATTTAAGCTTCTTTAAAGCTACAGCTTCTTCACAATCTTTGGTCCACCAGACATTCCCAGCATGACGTGTTTTTTGTATATGATTGGATTTAGGTATGGAACCATCTGCAGCGAAAAGTATCAGTTTGTTGAAATTTGAATACATATTATCCACACTCTCTTCTATTCCACAAACACTATCTACATCTATGCTGGTAAGGAGAGTTTGATACTTGTCCCAGTCGGCAAATTTATAATTGTATTTGGAATTTTGTCCTCTGGTAATTCCTGAATATTATACATTTCATTGACTGTTATTATGATCGGCAAATGATCACTTCCGAGAGTGTCCTCGTAAGTTTGCCAAGTGCAATCAAAAGCTAACTGGGGAGAAATCAAAGATAAGTCTAAAGCACTTGCTTTATGTGTAGAAATATCTGGAATTCTGGTTACACTTCCATTATTGAGCAAATACAAATCAGAATCGACAACATTTTCAACAAAACGGTTGCTGGTTACAGTAGAACAACCCTTTTCCCAAAAAGGAGAGTGTGCATTGAAATCACCGGCAATCAGCCATTTTTCATTAGTGTTTTGTATTGCATGTAGCCACTCAGTGTTTTGGTCAGTTGGCCCTTTCGGCAGATATACAGAGACAACATTGAGAACAATGCTGTTAAGTTTCACACTGGCCGCGCATGAATATAAGTGTGGTAGATCAGATGGTGCAGGTGATGGACAGTGAACATATTCTGTACCTTCTCTGATAAAATAGCCGTGTTGATTTTTTCTTTTGAATCAGAAACTCTGTTATGTACTGGAGGTAGTAAAAGTGAGGTACCTTCGGTAATTTGGATTTGCATACATTTAGAGATTGCAAAACCAATATATGATAGCTATGGTCTGCTAGATGTTGAATTAACCACGCTTCATTTGTCAGTACCGATCTGGCATTCCATTGTAAAATTCTCATTGATTTATCAGGCATGTCACTGATGAAATATCAACAATTCAACTTAGTATAAAGAATTAAGAAAGGAAGTAATGTTCCAAATTGAACACAAAGATGGGAAGGATGAAATGAATATGAATACGTTTGAATGTCTGTTGATTAAAGCAGGCCCCGAAGCCTTATAACATGTGTATATGTGTGTGTGTGTGTGTGTGTGTGTGTGTGTGTGTGTGTGTGTGTGTGTGTGTGTGTGTGTGTGTGTGTATGCGTGTGTGTGCGCGCGCGCGCGTGTGTGTGTGTGTGTGTGTGTGTGTGTGTGTGTGTGTGTGTGTGTGTGTGTGTGTGTGTGTGTGCGCGCGCGCGCGCGTGCGTGCGTGCGTGTGTGTCTGTGTGAGTCTGTGTGTAAAATTGCAAAAACCACAACGTTCCATTAGAAAAACGGTCGACAAGGAAACTCCTCTGCAGAGAAACTCCTCTGATCTCTCTCTCTCTCTCTCTCTCTCTCTCACTGACGTCGCATCCACCTCTCCAATTCGTCGGTTCTTAGACCACCGTGAAATAGAACTGCGTTATTTATCAAGCCTACCCCTCACCCCCCCCCCCCCCCCCCCCCCCCCCCCCCTACTTGGCCGCTGGAGGAAGAGACGATAGCTCCACGAAAGGAGAGCAGACGACAGACTGAGAGCTAAGGGGACGAGAGAAGAGCTGCACAGAGCGGAGGAGAGGAGAGCTGCACAGAGCGTAGGAGAGAAGAGCTGCACAGAGCGTA
>CM031610.1:22701308-22703808 GCA_018398815.1 Conus ventricosus
GATGAAACTTAGGTCTAAAACTATTTCATACGCAACTATGAAGAAGAAAAACGCGAATGAAGAGGAACGTAAAATACAGCAAGACATACAACGGCTCGAAAGAAAAGAGACAAAAGACGAAGAGATCAAAGCTATAGAGTTAAAGAAGGAAAGGCTAAAGGTTATTCGAGAGAAAAGAATAGAAGGGGTACTTTTAAGATCGAGGGTCAGGTGGATAGCTGAAGGGGGGAAGTGACGAACTATTTCTGTAACCTAGAAAAAAGACATTTCATAAGTAAGAGTATGGCTAGATTAATGATAACCATGGCAATATTCTAAATGACCAAACAGAGATTCTTCACGAGGCTCGCGGATTTCATGAATCATTGTTCAAAAAATGCGAAGCTGATGACTGTGATTTGGATGAAATTGAAAATATTCCACATTTAGAAGCAAATAATTTGGATGGTGAACTCACACTGGAGGAGACATGTATAGCATTAAAGAAAATGAAAAACAACAAAAGGCCTGGCACTGATGGTTTCACAGAATTTTAAAGTGTTTTTGGAGCAGAATAGGGGTTTTTGTTGTCAGAGCTTTAAATCCCGGATTTCGAAGGGGGGAGCTTTCTTGTGTTCAAAGACAGGGACTAATCGTATGCATACCAAACGCAGATAAACCAAGACACTTCGTGAAATACTGGAAACCAATCTCGTTGTTAAATGTTGTCTATAAGATAGGGTCATCGTGTATAGCCAACCGTTTAAAAAAAAGTGTTAGCTGGTCTCATCAATGAGGATCAAACAGGTTTTTATCAAGAATAGATACATAGGCTCATTTAGAAGAACACAACTTACCAGGGCTTTTAGAAACATTGACTTCGAGAAAGCATTCGGTTCAGTGAGCTGGGATTTTATGTTTAAAGTACTGAAATCATCAGGGCTTCTGCAAACGGGTTGAAACATTCTATAAAAAATATCAACTCATGTGTCCTTGTTAATGGTCAAGTTTCTAGCTGGTTTGAGATTGACCGCGGATGCGCCCGGGAAATGCTGGTGGATTTGATGAATGAAAGATGTATGTGTGCATTTAATTTGCAGATAACTGAACCATTAGCCATAGTTGGATTTGATGAAAATGTACATTTAGACCATGTATTTTACTTTATTGTGTTATTTGCTAAACACTATTTATATCAGTGTAGAATAGAACAAAAATCACCCAGACTGCAAGTATTTCCTAATAAGCTAAAATACAGGTATAAAACTGAAGAATACATTGCTCGAAAAAAAAATTGTATATAACGATTTCCTTTCCAAATGGCACCCATATATGCCGATGTTAGCAGGCTCAGAATGTATTATGAATGATTATGACATTGTACATTATACTAGTATAAGTATGATTATAGCACCCTAGAGATGCTGCATCGCCTAAAACAGCCCCACTGGACATTATACAGGACCTTAAAAAAAAAGTAAAATTTTATAATACACTCGGCTTGCCTCATGTGGTCTCTCTCTCTCTCTCTCTCTCTCCTCTCTCTCTCTCTCTCTCTCTCTCTCTCTCTCTCTCTCTCCCCTCTCTCTCCCACGTAAAGAGGTTGTAACCCTTTGTTTTCAAAATGTAGAATGGTTTTATCGTTGTGTTTGTTATGTAGATTTCTTCTTTATCCACCAAAAATCAAAAACAGTTCTCGAATATCTTCGTCTGACATGTTGGAAGGCTGGATTTCGCTAATGGTAGTCTGTCTAGTAAGTCTGTCTAATGGAGATAGTCTTTGGCTAATGGTAGTCTGTCTAGTAAGTCTGTCTAATGGAGATAGTCTTTGGCTAATGGTAGTCTGTCTAGTAAGTCTGTCTAATGGAGATTGTCTTTTCTTTCTTTTTGTTTCCCCCTCCTTTCTTTTTTTGATAAATATTTCATCTTCTGGTGGCTTTGTCGTGATGAGCTGATGGTCAGCTTGTTGAGAACTTCTGGGAATATGGGAATCTCCACCACCACCCCTCCCCCCTGTCTGTATCTGTATCTCTCTCTCTCTCTCCCTCTCTCTCTCTCTCTAATACTTTTGATACAAGTCATACACTACAGAGCTTTAGAAAGGTCAGTCTCCTTGAAAACAGCACGTTATTTTGTACACTCTAACGTGATGAGCGAGGGAGAGAGGGATATGGGAGGAATCGATGATGGAGGTGGGAGGGGGAGAAGAGAGGGAAATGAAATCTTGAATTCAAGGCTCGTCGTTGCTTCTGCCTCATGTGCGAGTTGCTCGTCATACTATTTTTTTTTTTTATTAAAGTGACAAAACTGTCTACGTTATCAGTTCTGACTTTCCCGTTCAACAATCAACGACACAGAGAGGTTGAAGATAAGAGGAGGAAAACACGGTATAATTTCACAAACAAACACACACACACACACACACACACACACACACACACACACACACACACACACACACACACACACACACAATCATGGAAGCCTTGCGTGTAAATTAAACCTTGCCAGCAGCCATTTC
>CM031610.1:22711308-22732851 GCA_018398815.1 Conus ventricosus
GATTTTGACCTTTCCAATGACGATCTAAAAAAGAGTGATAACCCTCACCTACTTGCTTTTTCTTTCGATCTCGTTTCATTCAAATTATTCTAACCATTTGAAGGTATATACCGATGGTTCTCTTATTGACACTAATGTGGCGGGTGCTGGGGTTTTTAATACCTGACTAAAGAAAGAAAAATCGTTTCATATTGGTGCAGGTCATTCTGTTTTCACCGCAGAACTGGTATGCCATTCTCATGGCTCTGCGATACATTGTTAATCTTCCTATGGTTATATTTCCAATACTTTTTTGTGTTGACTCTAAGTCTGTCTTATTTACACTGAAATCCATGAAGTCTAGAACAGATGTGACCTAGTAATTGAAATTAATCATCTCATACATTTTCTAATTCAAAAGGGTTCCAGTGTAACATTTACTTGGTTCCATCACATTGTGGTATTTATGGAAATGAATGGGCAGACAGAGTAGCTAGAGGAGGTGCAGTACAAAGAATCCGTTGTGAAAACGTTCATATTCCTTTGTCTGTAAAGGAATGCTATAATCTTTTAGAAAAAGACACCAAAGCCCCTGTGGGTTATAATGTAAATCGGCACACCTCTTACAGCATGTCTTTGTTGAATGTTTTTCCGAGGGAAATTTTCCAGTTTGTGTTTTAGACTTAAATATAATTCATTAAAATGTAAATATGTTGATACTGCAAAATGCATATGTGGAGAAAAACTTTTGACATTTCATGTACTATTTAATTGTCCCACTATGCAGCAGTACTTACCCAATTTTCAGTTACCAGATAATCCTACAGTTGATGATTTTAAGACTCTAACTTCAAATCATTCATTTTTGGCTAATGTATCAAAATATTTACTTCGCAGTCCTATCGGTACATTAGTATGATATTTCAGTATTTTTAAGCAAACATTGTTTATGTTGTTCATGTCCTGTGATTTAAGCTTTATTTTTAATTATGTTTCATTTGTATAATAATATCAATGTCATCTTGATGTATATCATTTACAAATATCATAATCGTCTAAAAACACGCCATGTGAAAAGACGTAAAAACTAAACAAACAAACAAACACACACACACACACACACACACACACACCAGTGAACGATTGAAATTAGTTGATCGTCAAACGTTAGGATGTACTAACAAAACACACACACACACACACACACACACACACACACATACACGCGCGCGCACGCACGCACACGCACACGCACACACACACACACACCACTCACACACACACACACACACACACCACACACACACACACACGTATGGGATTACAAAATGAGCAGATGCCCCGCTTAATTTACATTAACTCAATTTGATTGGAATAGGTTTATGTAGATGTGAAAAGTGGTTTTCTGACAGTATATAATATTCACACAGAAGCGCAAAATACGCACATGCACGCAGGCAAATACGCAAAGAGCGCTCTCTCTCTCTCTCTCTCCTCTCTCTCTCTCTCTCATACACACACATACACAGAGCGCGCAAGCGCTTTATTAAAATAACAGAGAGAGAGAGAGAGAGAAGGGGGGGGGGGGGGGGGGGGGGGGGGGGGGGGGGGGGGGGGGGGGGGGTGGGGGGGGGGTCGAATTCTACAGCATAGGTTTTTTTGTTGTATTTTTCACAGGTTCAAAACCGTAGAAAACAACACGAAGGAAAATACTGGGTTAGAAAACTGGCCTGGATAGCAAACAAAAGGCTTCAAGCGCAAGACAAAACAACGGCGAAAACCGTCAGCGGCTGTCACTGACACCGGCGCGCCGTGTTATCCGAGTGTCTGGGTAAAAACAAGCAAACAGTTATAGCACGTTGCACGTGCACAGGCCTGTCTCTTTGTGCCTCTTTTTCTGATTTTCCTCCGCTAACGACACATGTTTTCAGACAACACTGCTTTTCTCTGCCCTTAGAATACGGTTTTTCTCATCGGGTTGTTTTTCTACCTTTTCCCACCTATGTCTTTATACTATTTCTTCTCGCTCCCCTATATCATCATACCTCCCCCCTCCATATATCCTTACATCCCCCCACCCCCCACCCCCATCTGTTCTCACTTTTCCTGATTTTCTAACTTGTCCTACTTGTGGAAAGATTTTGAAACAAAATCTCGGGGGTGTTTTTGGAAGATGTATTTCAAAGGGTTGTGTGAACGAATGACTTGTGAGTTGATTTTAACGTGGTGACAGCCCGATATGGCCCTTTGCGGTCGGCTGGGTTATAAGCAACATATCTTACCTTACTTTTTTAAATATCCTTTCTTCTGCTTACTGTCTTGATGTGCTTAGTCCTGTTTCCCTCCTTTTCCATCTCCCAGCTGTTCACATCTTGTCCTGCTTCTAACGTGTCATGCTTGTTTTTATCTTTTCCTTTTTTTCTACACTTTTCATTATTTTTTCGCCTGCTTTTTGTCCTACTTCCTTCAACTGCATGTTTTCCCGACATTTTTGTTTCTTCTTGTTTCATTTTCTTACTTTTCTGTCGTTTTTTCAGGTCTACAATTCCATTTCTTTTTTTTTTTTTTGGCTTTCGTGTTTGTTGTTGCTGACTGCATTTGTGTCCTTTATACTGTCCAATCTCTGGGTGCCGTATGCATTTTTATAGTTTTCCGTGTCTTTAACTACACGTGTACATTTGTTTCCTTTATACTGTCCCATCTCGTAGTACTGTGTGCATTAAAAAAAAATTTTTTCCATGTCTATATTTGCACGTGTACATTTTTCTTTCCTTAGCTGCAGCATACGTTTTTATTGTTTGTACTGTCGTTAGCTACAGCCTGTACATTGACCTACTGTCCTTGTCCTGTCGACAGCTACAGCCTGTACATTGACCTAGTGTCCTTGTACTGTCGTTAGCTACAGCCTGTACATTGACCTGCTGTCCTTGTACTGTCGTTAGCTACAGCCTGTACATTGACCTACTGTCCTTGTACTGTCGTTAGCTACAGCCTGTACATTGACCTACTGTCCTTGTACTGTCGTTAGCTACAGCCTGTACATTGACCTACTGTCCTTGTACTGTCGTTAGCTACAGCCTGTACATTGACCTACTGTCCTTGTACTGTCGTTAGCTATACAGCCTGTACATTGACCTACTGTCCTTGTCCTGTCGTTAGCTATACAGCCTGTACATTGACCTACTGTCCTTGTCCGTGTCCTTAGCTACAGCCTGTACAGCCTCTTGACTACTGTCCTTGTCCTGTCGACAACTACAGCCTGTACATTGACATACTGTCCTTGTCCAGTCACATGACCAGTCCTACCAAGCACCCTGTACATTGACATACTGTCCTTGTCCTGTCGACAGCTACAGCCTGTACATTGACCTACTGTCCTTGTCCTGTCGACAGCTACAGCCTGTACATTGACATACTGTCCTTGTCCTGTCGACAGCTACAGCCTGTACATTGACCTGCTGTCCTTGTCCTGTCGACAGCTACAGCCTGTACATTGACATACTGTCCTTGTCCTGTCGACAGCTACAGCCTGTACATTGACCTGCTGTCCTTGTCCTGTCGATAGCTACAGCCTGTACATTGACCTGCTGTCCTTGTCCTGTCGACAGCTACAGCCTGTACATTGACATACTGTCCTTGTCCTGTCGACAGCTACAGCCTGTACATTGACCTACTGTCTTGTCCTGTCGACAGCTACAGCCTGTACATTGACCTGCTGTCCTTGTCCTGTCGACAGCTACAGCCTGTACATTGACCTGCTGTCCTTGTCCTGTCGACAGCTACAGCCTGTACATTGACCTGCTGTCCTTGTCCTGTCGACAGCTATACAGCCTGTACATTGACCTACTGTCCTTGTCCTGTCGACAGCTACAGCCTGTACATTGACCTGCTGTCCTTGTCCTGTCGACAGCTACAGCCTGTACATTGACCTGCTGTCCTTGTCCTGTCGACAGCTACAGCCTGTACATTGACCTACTGTCCTTGTCCTGTCGACAGCTATAGCCTGTACATTGACCTGCTGTCCTTGTCCTGTCGACAGCTACAGCCTGTACATTGACCTACTGTCCTTGTCCTGTCGACAGCTACAGCCTGTACATTGACCTACTGTCCTTGTCCTGTCGACAGCTACAGCCTGTACATTGACCTACTGTCCTTGTCCTGTCGACAGCTACAGCCTGTACATTGACCTGCTGTCCTTGTCCTGTCGACAGCTACAGCTTGTACATTGACATACTGTCCTTGTCCTGGCGACAGCTACAGCCTGTACATTGACCTACTGTCCTTGTCCTGTCGACAGCTACATCCTGTACATTGACCTACTGTCCTTGTCCTGTCGACAGCTACAGCCTGTACATTGACCTGCTGTCCTTGTCCTGTCGACAGCTACAGCCTGTACATTGACCTACTGTCCTTGTCCTGTCGACAGCTACAGCCTGTACATTGACCTGCTGTCCTTGTCCTGTCGACAGCTACAGCCTGTACATTGACCTACTGTCCTTGTCCTGTCGACAGCTACAGCCTGTACATTGACCTGCTGTCCTTGTCCTGTCGACAGCTACAGCCTGTACATTGACCTGCTGTCCTTGTCCTGTCGACAGCTACAGCCTGTACATTGACCTACTGTCCTTGTCCTGTCGACAGCTACAGCCTGTACATTGACCTGCTGTCCTTGTCCTGTCGTTAGCTACAGCCTGTACTTTGACCTGCTGTCCTTGTCCTGTCGACAGCTACAGCCTGTACATTGACATACTTTCCCAGGTTCACCTACAGTCTGCGGGTTTTGATACATTTGTTTCCTTCAGCTAAAGCTCTGATTTTACTACTTTATATAGAAACCGAGGCTCCGTGTGTCAACGAACGCATAACATCTTGCACAGACATAAAATCTCATCACCAACTTTCAGAAGAGAAGGCCAGTTTTTGGGCCGTTGGTATGGATGACACGTTACACATAGCATGCACCTTCCCCGAAGTTGGAGCATGGCTGCCGTAATGGCAGGATAAAAAAATGGTCATACACACAAAACTCCACTCCTTTTGTTGGGTGGATGGGAGTAATCCTTGCCTGTCTATACAGGAATGTCCGCAGGAGTATTAGCCAGCGTACGCGGGGGAAAAGAAAACTTTTTTTTCCTACCTTTATCTACCGTTTACATTTTCGAAATATTTTCTCAGCCTGCATTTGTATACATTTTCCTACCCTGAGCTAACATTTTAGTACTCATTCCTACCTTCAGTAACAGTCAACATTTCTACACATTTTTTCCTACTTTTAGCCACAGCCAACGTCTTTTTTTTATATACGTTTTCCTACGTTTTGCTTTCTGCCAAAATCTTTATACTTTCTCTACCTTAAGATACAGCCTGCATTTTGCGCCTTTCGCTGTCTTTTGCCTTTCGCTACAGCCAACGTTTCTATACATGATGTTTACTACGTTGATCTCATGCCTGTGCCTTTAAACTGTTTCCTCCCTTCCCCCCTCCCCCCCCCCCCCCCCCCCCAATTTTCACACATTTCACTAGCTTTCCCAACATATCCATACTCCCCCCCACCACCCCCCCCGCTCATGTTCATATTCTTCCTGTCTATTGATACATTTGCATACATTTTCATACTCTGCTATATGCTCACGCTTTTCTTTTACCCCTTTCAAACCATTTCCAACATTTCCTATCGTTTCTCGCATTTTCATTTTCTTTTTTTTCTTTTTTTTTCTTCTTCTTTTTTTTGCTGTCCCAACCTCTGCGCCACCTCAGAGGCAGTGCACCCACGCCGCTCATTCCGACACCCAGTCCACAGTCACAGCCCGGTCGGCCCCGCCGCAGCCCCGGCACCGGCAATCCACATGGAGCAGTCAATGTCAAGTCGTCAAGAGGCAACCCACCGGAGGAGACACTGCACTGCTGCCGAGTCACTTCGGTGGTGTTCAGTGGCGCCTGTTCTGATCTAACATACGCAGGACACCACCTACCAAACCCCCTACTGACGACAATAATTGCTTAGTCGAGGAGCCGGCGTGAGTGAGCCCTCCCTCCGGAGGGCGCCACCACGTCCGTCCAACGACAGCCCCCATGGACTCGCCGATACCGGTGACCCCGACGGAACCAAACCAAGACCACAGACGTGGAGAGGACATCGAAATTGAGGTCACCATGAGAGCAGGGCATGAAGGGCCACAGAATTTTCATATTTTCAATGCATTTTACTACGTGTTCGTATGTTCCCATACCTTTTCAATGCATTTTACTACGTGTTCGTATGTTCCCATACCTTTTCAATGCATTTTACTACGTGTTCGTATGTTCCCATACCTTTTCAATGCATTTTACTACGTGTTCGTATGTTCCCATACCTTTTCAATGCATTTTACTACGTGTTCGTATGTTCCCATACCTTTCCTTGACTTTGTAATGTGTCCTGTCATCTCCTATATTTCAATGCCTTGGTCTTTGTCATCTCCTATATTTCAATGCCTTGGTCTTTGTCATCTCCTATATTTCAATGCCTTGGTCTTTGTCATCTCCTATATTTCAATGCCTTGGTCTTTGTCATCTCCTATATTTCAATGCCTTGGTCTTTGTCATCTCCTATATTTCAATGCCTTGGTCTTTTTAACCTGCTTCTAGATTCTCTTAGTTGTTCCTGCCTTTCCCAACACAAAATCATGCCTTTCCCTAAACATTTTCCCCATGTCTTTCCTTACGTTCTCGCACTTCGTTTCGTATTCTTTTCTCCTGTTTCTTTTCCTCTTTCATGACTTGCTGGCTGTTCAGTCTTTTGCTTGCCCTTTCCCTGTTCCCTGTCTTTGTGCCCTTTCCCTGTTCCCTGTCTTTGTGCCCTTTCCCTGTTCCCTGTCTTTGGAACTGTTTCTTACCTTCTTCTTCTCCCTGTCTTTTCTCTTCCATTTCCTGTTTTACTCCCCGTTCTCTATATATTTCTTTTATACATGTTCGTTTCTGTGTGCTCATCACTCAAAAGAATTGCCCCGCAGTACTGATTTTCAAAAAACATTGTATACAGAACATTGTCAGTGGAGCAATCTGAACGGGCCATGCAGTAAACACAAGCGAAAACAAACAGTGAAGACGCCACGCTGACTGAACGAGCCATGCAGTTGTTGTTGTTGTTGTTGTTGTCGTACCCTGGCTAAAAGACTCCAGGGATCATCCGAACAGCCGAAGTATTTGAACACTATGGCACAAATGCATCAGCTGGGGATGAGAACATTACGTGTGTGACCGTTTTTGATTACCCCGCCACATGGGCAGCCACACTCCGACTTCGGGGGAAGAGCCATGCAGTAAACACAAGCGAAAACAAACAGTGACGACACCACGCTGACTGAACGCAGCCAACGTCACCTGCTCCGAGTCTTTCTCTGACAGTTCGCACGTGCATGGCAAGCGCTGCATGCACAGCGCTTCCATTCATACCCCCCCCCCCCCCCACCCCCAGGCCTGACCTGTGCCTCGCCTGTCCCCTCCCACAAGCGAAAACAAACAGTGACGACACCACGCTGACTGAACGCAGCCAACGTCACCTGCTCCGAGTCTTTCTCTGACAGTTCGCACGTGCATGGCAAGCGCTGCATGCACAGCGCTTCCATTCATACCCCCCCCCCCCCCCCCACCCACCCCCAGGCCTGACCTGTGCCTCGCCTGTCCCCTCCCTGTGTCTGAGCGCACGTGCTCACCCCCTTCCACCCTCCGGTTCGGAAAAGCCGAACATGATGGGAGGTGCAAGAAAGCAGACGGAATGAAAAACAAAGGAAAGAGAAATGGGACGTGAATCCTGGGCGTTTAGACACGTGATGCGTTTGCCTCTGTCGTTCATATTCAAAATACAAGAAGAAAAGTCCTATCAATTAGTACCTATCGGGAGTGAGTTGGCATATTTTGACCAGTCGCTTACCCTGACACATGCAGAAACAAAAGAGAGTAGACATAAGACAGAAAGCAACGAAAGTTTACACAGCTTGGTCTCTGACTTAGCTTCTTATCTAGAGTATATTATATATCTGTACGTAGAGAGAGAGAGAGAGAGAGAGAGAGACAGAGACAGAGACAGCGACAGAGACACACACACACACACACACACACACACACACACACCCAGAAAGTGAGAGTGAGAGAGACAGAGACAGAGAGAGAGAGAGAGAGAGAGAGAGAGAGAGAAAAAGAGAGAGAGAGAGAGGAGGGGTGAGAGAGAGAGAAAGAGAGACTGAGATAGACTGACAGAGAGAGAGAGAGAGAGAGAGAGAGAGAGAGAGAGAGAGAGAGAGAGAGAGAGAGAGAGATCCTTCGAGTGAACTCATTCACTGACAAACTGTCAGCCACTCACTGACAAACTGTCAGCCACTCACTGACATACTGTCAGCCACTCACTGACATACTGTCAGCCACTCACTGACAAACTGTCAGCCACTCACTGACATACTGTCAGCAAAGAGGCAGTGACCAAAATAATACACCTCTGGCAAATGACTAAAGTATTTGAAAACATTTACCTGTTGCTTGATGTGTTGCTTCAAGCACTTCATATACTCGGCTCTGTGTGATCATGCACTTGCCCGATGACTTGCGCTGAACACGGTCCAGTCCAGCACTGGACACAATAGCAAAGGTATTCTTGATATGGTCAACTTCCCGGTCTTCTTTCTTGCCAGTGAGAGGCCTTCGTAAAATCTCGAGAACTTTTGTTTTCATAGTCATCAGACCACAGGCCTCGAGCGGAATCACTAGCAGTAGCATCCATGCTTCTTCCGATACAGATAATCAACTGAAGACGTTTAGACTTTTTTGCTGTCAGTCGGCATCAAAAACAGTTATGTGAGTAATGATAACTGTTCAGATGACTTCATGACGTATTGGTCTACTTTTTTTTCCTTCTCTGCTCTGCCTTTACTGTTCATCATTCTTGTGTGGACATACAGACTGAGCGTGTTTGCGTAGTTCATGAAATACGCTATCTGCGAACTGAGGTTCCAACCGAGTTTGCTCCCTGTGCGTAGTTCATGTACTGGGCAATGCTATTTTGCCCGTTTCATGAACTGCGCAACCTCGTTGCAGAGTTCATGAATTCTGCGACGAGGTTGCGCAGTTCATGAAACACGCCAAAAATTGCGTAGTACACGTCCTGCGCAGGTACACGTATATCGCGTAACGTATACCCGATTGCTGTTGTGCACGCAAGGTATGGTGAGGCATTCGAATCGATCTTCTACTTCCACGTTCACCAGAGATTCTAGAAGAACACTTTGGTCAATCAATCATCGGGACAAAAAAAAGGAGAGAGAGAGAGAGAGAGAGAGAGAGAGAGAGAGAGAGAGAGAAGGGGGGAGGAGATAGTTTTGATCCGGATAACATCTCCCATAAACGACCACAGTGTGTGACCTGTCTGTCCTCCTAACGCTCACAATCCCATAACCCATTGCGAAAGACAAGGCACGTGCCTATCAATCATTGGTCAGAGATAGGAAGCCTTGCTGATGACGCCACAAACGTCACTTCCGTCACCCAGTCGGCTCTGTGTGGTAAAGTAATTCCATTAGGCTTTCCGATACGTGTGCTTCGTTCGAGGGAATGGGGGGGGGGGGGGGGGGGGGGGGGGGGGGGGGGGGGGGGGAAGCAGGGGGCAGAGACGCGGGAGAGGCAAGCTGGAGGAGGAGAGGAGAAGGAAGGGGGGGGGGGGGGATGCTGATGCAATCGTCGGACAAGATGACGAGCACGATAGGAGAAAGGAGAAGTGTACAGAGCGGGAAACGTCTGGGCAGAGGAGAAAGGAGAAGTGTAAAGAGCGGGAACGTCTGGGCAGAGGAGAAAGGAGAAGTGTAAAGAGCGGGAAACGTCTGGGCAGACGAGAAAGGAGAAGTGTACAGAGCGGGAAACGTCTGGGCAGAGGAGAAAGGAGAAGTGTACAGAGCGGGAAACGTCTGGGCAGAGGAGAAAGGAGAAGTGTAAAGAGCGGGGAAACGTCTGGGCAGAGGAGAAAGGAGAACTGTAAAGAGCGGGAAACGTCTGGGCAGAGGAGAAAGGAGAAGTGTAAAGAGCGGGAAAACGTCTGGGCAGAGGAGAAAGGAGAACTGTAAAGAGCGGGAAACGTCTGGGCAGAGGAGAAAGGAGAAGTGTACAGAGCGGGAAACGTCTGGGCAGAGGAGAAAGGAGAAGTGTAAAGAGCGGGAAACGTCTGGGCAGAGGAGAAAGGAGAAGTGTACAGAGCGGGAAACGTCTGGGCAGAGGAGAAAGGAGAAGTGTAAAGAGCGGGAAACGTCTGGGCAGAGGAGAAAGGAGAAGTGTAAAGAGCGGGAAACGTCTGGGCAGAGGAGAAAGGAGAAGTGTAAAGAGCGGGAAACGTCTGGGCAGAGGAGAAAGGAGAAGTGTAAAGAGTGGGAAACGTCTGGGCAGAGGAGAAAGGAGAAGTGTAAAGAGCGGGAAACGTCTGGGCAGAGGAGAAAGGAGAAGTGTAAAGAGCGGGAAACGTCTGGGCAGAGGAGAAAGGAGAAGTGTAAAGAGCGGGAAACGTCTGGGCAGAGGAGAAAGGAGAAGTGTAAAGAGCGGGAAACGTCTGGGCAGAGGAGAAAGGAGAAGTGTAAAGAGCGGGAAACGTCTGGGCAGAGGAGAAAGGAGAACTGTAAAGAGCGGGAAACGTCTGGGCAGAGGAGAAAGGAGAAGTGTAAAGAGCGGGAAACCTCTGGGCAGAGGAGAAAGGAAAAGTGTAAAGAGCGGGAAACGTCTGGGCAGAGGAGAAAGGAGAAGTGTAAAGAGCGGGAAACGTCTGGGCAGAGGAGAAAGGAGAAGTGTAAAGAGCGGGAAACGTCTGGGCAGAGGAGAAAGGAGAAGTGTAAAGAGCGGGAAACGTCTGGGCAGAGGAGAAAGGAGAACTGTAAAGAGCGGGAAACGTCTGGGCAGAGGAGAAAGGAGAAGTGTACAGAGCGGGAAACGTCTGGGCAGAGGAGAAAGGAGAACTGTAAAGAGCGGGAAACGTCTGGGCAGAGGAGAAAGGAGAAGTGTAAAGAGCGGGAAACGTGTGGGCAGAGGAGAGAGGAGAAGTGTAAAGAGCGGGAAACGTCTGGGCAGAGGAGAAAGGAGAAGTGTACAGAGGGGGAAACGTCTGGGCAGAGGAGAAAGGAGAAGTGTACAGAGCGGGAAACGTCTGGGCAGAGGAGAAAGGAGAAGTGTAAAGAGCGGGAAACGTCTGGGCAGAGGAGAAAGGAGAAGTGTAAAGAGCGGGAAACGTCTGGGCAGAGGAGAAAGGAGAAGTGTAAAGAGCGGGAAACGTCTGGGCAGAGGAGAAAGGAGAACTGTAAAGAGCGGAAACGTCTGGGCAGAGGAGAAAGGAGAACTGTAAAGAGCGGGAAACGTCTGGGCAGAGGAGAAAGGAGAACTGAAAAGAGCGGGAAACGTCTGGGCAGAGGAGAAAGGAGAAGTGTAAAGAGCGGGAAACCTCTGGGCAGAGGAGAAAGGAGAAGTGTAAAGAGCGGGAAACGTCTGGGCAGAGGAGAAAGGAGAACTGAAAAGAGCGGGAAACGTCTGGGCAGAGGAGAAAGGAGAAGTGTAAAGAGCGGGAAACGTCTGGGCAGAGGAGAAAGGAGAAGTGTAAAGAGCGGGAAACGTCTGGGCAGAGGAGAAAGGAGAACTGTAAAGAGCGGGAAACGTCTGGGCAGAGGAGAAAGGAGAACTGTAAAGAGCGGGAAACGTCTGGGCAGAGGAGAAAGGAGAAGTGTAAAGAGCGGGAAACGTCTGGGCAGAGGAGAAAAGGAGAAGTGTAAAGAGCGGGAAACGTCTGGGCAGAGGAGAAAGGAGAAGTGTACAGAGCGGGAAACGTCTGGGCAGAGGAGAAAGGAGAAGTGTAAAGAGCGGGAAACGTCTGGGCAGAGGAGAAAGGAGAACTGTAAAGAGCGGGAAACGTCTGGGCAGAGGAGAAAGGAGAAGTGTACAGAGCGGGAAACGTCTGGGCAGAGGAGAAAGGAGAAGTGTAAAGAGCGGGAAACGTCTGGGCAGAGGAGAGAGGAGAAGTGTAAAGAGCGGGAAACGTCTGGGCAGAGGAGAAAGAACAAGTGTAAAGAGCGGGAAACGTCTGGGCAGAGGAGAGAGGAGAAGTGTAAAGAGCGGGAAACGTCTGGGCAGAGGAGAAAGGAGAAGCGTAAAGAGCGGGAAACGTCTGGGCAGAGGAGAAAGGAGAAGTGTAAAGAGCGGGAAACGTCTGGGCAGAGGAGAAAGGAGAAGTGTAAAGAGCGGGAAACGTGTGGGCAGAGGAGAGAGGAGAAGTGTAAAGAGCGGGAAACGTCTGGGCAGAGGAGAAAGGAGAAGTGTACAGAGCGGGAAACGTCTGGGCAGAGGAGAAAGGAGAAGTGTACAGAGCGGGAAACGTCTGGGCAGAGGAGAAAGGAGAAGTGTAAAGAGCGGGAGAAACGTCTGGGCAGAGGAGAAAGGAGAAGTGTAAAGAGCGGGAAACGCCTGGGCAGAGGAGAAAGGAGAAGTGTAAAGAGCGGGAAACGTCTGGGCAGAGGAGAAAGGAGAAGTGTACAGCGCGGGAAACGTCTGGGCAGAGGAGAAAGGAGAATTGTAAAGAGCGGGAAACGTCTGGGCAGAGGAGAAAGGAGAATTGTAAAGAGCGGGAAGCGTCTGGGCAGAGGAGAAAGGAGAAGTGTAAAGAGCGGGAAACGTCTGGGCAGAGGAGAAAGGAGAGGTGTAAAGAGCGGGAAGCGTCTGGGCAGAGGAGAAAGGAGAAGTGTAAAGAGCGGGAAACGTCTGGGCAGAGGAGAAAGGAGAGGTGTAAAGAGCGGGAAACGTCTGGCGAGAAACCGCCCCCCCCCCCCCCCCCCCCCCCCCCCTCCTGAGCTGCCTGTCGTTGGGAAGAAGGCTCCCCCTCCTCCTCCATCGTTTACTGTTGCTGCTGCTGCTGCTGCTACAGCTACTGGTGTCACTACTTCTACTGTTGCCGCCGCTGCAACAGCAGCTTCTACTACCAACACCATCACCACACCATCACCACCACCACCACCATCATCATCACTATAACAACCACCACCACCACCACCACTACTACTACTACTACAACTACCATCACCATAGCTAATACTGTTGCTGTTGTAGTTGCTGCAACCACTATCACTACTACTGCTACTGCTGCTGCTGCTTCTGACATAGTCAGTGCCGTTGTAGATGCTACTGCCACCACCCTTCCACTACAATCAATGCTGCTGTTGCTGCTCCTACTGGTACTCCTCCTCTTGGTGCTACATACATAGCAATTATTTTTACCAGATATCCACTAGCTTAGCTCGTGATAGCATTACCGCGCCTGCTGTTGCTGCTGCTACAGCTACTACTACTACTACCACCACCACCACTACTACTACTACTGCTGCTGCTGCTGTGGCTGCTGCTACTGCTCCTGCTGCTGCTACTACTACTGTTGCTGCCGTTACTACTTCTAACTACTTTTTCTTCACAGAAGGTTCTTAGTTTTTCAAACAAAAGCATGCAAATTACACCATTATGAGTTCTTGAAAAACAAACACCAGACACACACACACACACACACACACACACACACACACACACACACACACACACACACACACACACACACACACACACCTCTCCTGCCACACGCTCAATACACTCCACAATAGACCGAATTTTGATCTTTTTTTACACATACAGTGTCTTTACCTTCATGCATGTCCTTAAATTGCTTCTACTCATTAGAACAAATCACTGACGTACTGGAAAACAACAAAACTAAAATTAGTCGACAAAGGTAAGTGATTGCTCGTTCTTCATTCTCGTTGTCCTGGGTGTTGTTTACCTTGCCTGAAGAAGATCTAAGAGGCCGAAACGCGTCGTGTTTTGTCTTGTGATTCCTTTGTCCACGTTGTTCGGTGGAGTCATCATAATTACTTTTAAAATGTGTTTAGATCTCCGCCTGCAGTCGCTTCACTTTTGCAACTAAAATCAGTAGGAAATGAAATGAGGCAGGGAACAGTAAACAATAAACAGTAAATAAGTGGGGAAACTTTTGCTCCATAAGAAAACCTATCATAGAGTAACTGTTATTCAAGACTGGCACAGCCTTTTAAACTTGAATGAAGTCAGACAAATACATAGACGAACAATCTAATAGTGGGGGGAAAAAAAGCGCAGGCCAACAACTGAACTGTCCCCACAGTAATGACTTGGCAAATCTTTTACCAAGATTTGTTAAAATCGATTGAGTAGACTCTGCGAAATCTTGCTGACAGACGGACGGAGGGACTTACAGACAGACAGGCAGGCAGGCAGGCAGGCAGGCAGGCAGGCAGGCAGGCAGGCAGGCAGGCAGGCAGGCAGGCAAACGAACGAACAAACTAATGAACCAATGTAAATGAAAACATAACCTCGCTGACAAAGACGATAAACGCTTTCTTTCTTTCATTTCTTATTTTCTTGAAAAACGTCGAAATTACTCAAACACACACACACAAACTGTGTCCACAAGGTCTAAACCATTCATCTTGCTTTGTTCCCAAACACGAGCTGCACCGCTCCACAAGAACACCCAGCACTGTAGATTCAAATGCCAGAGTCAGCTTGACCACTGCCTCCTTCCGGTTCCAGACTTCTTTTGGAACCAGTGGTTTCTGTCTTTCTCTGTGGAACAGATCCCCGTGCATGGCTCAGCCTGGCTCTTCCTCCCACAGCGATAATAACCTCCAGGGGGAAGGTGGGGAGTGGGGGGGGGGGGGGGGGGGGGGCAACGCCATTATCTTCCAGACTGCTGCCGGAATCTATCCCATGGGAAATCGGAGTCCTTAGTGGCCGCTTTCTCCCGGATCAGATAACGCTGAACGGCCCAAAGGATGCAAATCATTTGAAAACGTCCATTTTTTTTTATTTTTATAAAGAGCACAAAACTTGTGAAAAACAACAGAAAAGACCAGAAACAAGGCAGAATCTTTATCATCGCAAATAATAGTTCAGCGAGTGCATGCCTTTGATTTACACCAAGCCCGGATCAAAACACGAACACAATAATAACAACAAAATGTAAAGAAGAAAGGACTCAGGAATAACCGAAAAAAAGGAAAGAAGAAAGTAAAGAAAGGAAGAAGAAGAAGAAGAAGAAAAAGAAGAAGAAGAAGAAGAAGAAAAGAAAAAGAAGAGGTTAGGGAGACAGACACACTGATGGAAGAAGAAAAGCAAAACAACAATGACAACAACCACAAGAACCACAAAACTTCAATAAGGAAAACATGCATATCTGTCTTCAGTTTCTAACCATTCCCACTATTTCCAACGCTACATCCTTTCCCCCACATCCACTCGTAAACTCCCCCTCCCCTCTCCTCTCTTCCACCCTGATATTCTCCCCTCTCCCTCCAGTTATTTCTAACACGGATAATTCGATTTTGGTAAACTGTCTCTGTCTGTCTGTTTATCTCTCTGTCTGTCTCTCTGTCTGTCTGTCTATGTCTGTCTGTCTCTCTCTTGTCATCTCTCCTGACTTCCTTCTTTTCACCATTATCGCCTTAGCCCCTCCTCCCTCTCTTCCCCTCCTCCCCCCCCTCCCCCCCCCCCCCCCCCCCCCCCCCCCCCCGCCCCCCACCTAACGCCCACTTGCACTCGCACTTTCCGTCGTTTCCTGTTCCATCTTTCTATTAGACTTGTAGAAGAAGAGTAAGGGATTGAAACACCAAAATATTTCCGATAACCATTGGTAACTCTCTCTTCTCTCTCTCTCTCTCTCTCTCTTCTCTCTCTCTCTCTCTCTCTCTCTCTCTCTATGTGACTCCTACCGCCCCCTCCCCCCGACCTTTCCTCGTTCCCTTGCCCCTCCTTCCTCATGTTGTTTCTTCTTTTTTTTTTCCTTTCTGAAGTGCCCTTGGTTGGGATGACGTGCACGTTGTGTTGCTGTGGTCCTGTGCACTGTATGGTATGCACGTTGTGTTGCTGTGGTCCCTGTGCACTGTGTGGTATGCACGTTGTGTTGCTGTGGTCCCTGTGCACTGTGTGGTATGCACGTTGTGTTGCTGTGGTCCTCCTGTGCACTGTGTGGTATGCACGTGTGTGTTGCTGTGGTCCCTGTGCACTGTGTGGTGTTGCACGTTGTGTTGCTGTGGTCTCTCGTGCACTGTGTGGATGCACGTTGTGTTGCTGTGGTCCTGTGCACTGTGTGGTATGCACGTTGTGTTGCTGTGGTCCTGTGCACTGTGTGGTATGCACGTTGTGTTGCTGTGGTCCTCCTGTGCACTGTGTGGTATGTCAGTTGTGTTGCTGTGGTCCTGTGCACTGTGTGGTTGCACGTTGTGTTGCTGTGGTCCTGTGCACTGTGTGGTGTGCACGTTGTGTTCTGTGGTCCTGTGCACTGTGTGGTATGCACGTTGTGTTGCTGTGGTCCCCTGTGCACTGTGTGGTGTGCACGTTGTGTTGCTGTGGTCCCCTGTGCACTGTGTGGTATGTCACGTTGTGTTGCTGTGGTCCTGTGCACTGTGTGGTATGCACGTTGTGTTGCTGTGGTCCTGTGCACTGTGTGGTATGCACGTTGTGTTCCTGTGGTCCTGTGCACTGTGTGGTTGCACTTGTGTTGCTGTGGTCCTGTGCACTGTGTGGTATGCACGTTGTGTTGCTGTGGTCCTCCTGTGCACTGTGTGGTATGTACGTTGTGCTGCTGTGGTCCTGTGCACTGTGTGGTATGCACGTTGTGTTGCTGTGGTCCCCCCTGTGCACTGTGTGGTGTGCACGTTGTGTTGCTGTGGTCCCCCTGTGCACTGTGTGGTTGACGTTGTGTTGCTGTGGTCCTGTGCACTGTGTGGTATGCACGTTGTGTTGCTGTGGTCCTGTGCACTGTGTGGTATGCACGTTGTGTTGCTGTGGTCCTGTGCACTGTGTGGTATGCACTGTTTCTGGGGCTGTCACTGTGGGTTGCAGTGTGTGCTGTCCCCCTGTGCACTGTGTGGTAGTGACGTTGTGTTGCTGTGGTCCTGTGCACTGTGTGGTGTGCACGTTGTGTTGCTGTGGTCCTGTGCACTGTGTGGTTGCACGTTGTGTTGCTGTGGTCCTGTGCACTGTGTGGTATGCACGTTGTGTTGCTGTGCTCCCCTGTGCACTGTGTGGTTGCACGTTGTGTTGCTGTGGTCCCTGTGCACTGTGTGGTTGCACGTTGTGTTGCTGTGGTCCTGTGCACTGTGTGGTATGCACGTTGTGTTGCTGTGGTCCTGTGCACTGTGTGGTATGCACGTTGTGTTGCTGTGGTCCTGTGCACTGTGTGGTATGCACTTGTGTTGCTGTGGTCCTGTGCACTGTGTGGTATGCACGTTGTATTGCTGTGGTCCTCCTGTGCACTGTGTGGTATGCACGTTGTGTTGCTGTGGCCCCCTGTGCACTGTGTGGTATGCATTGTGTTGCTGTGGTCCTGTGCACTGTGTGGTATGCACGTTGTGTTGCTGTGGTCCTGTGCACTGTGTGGTATGCACGTTGTGTTGCTGTGGTCCTCCTGTGCATGTGTGGTATGCACGTTGTGTTGCTGTGGTCCTGTGCACTGTGTGGTATGCACGTTGTGTTGCTGTGGTCCTCCTGTGCACTGTGTGGTATGCACGTTGTGTTGCTGTGGTCCCCTGTGCACTGTGTGGTGTGCACGTTGTGTTGCTGTGGTCCCCCTGTGCACTGTGTGGTATGCACGTTGTGTTCCCTGTGGTCCTGTGCACTGTGTGGTATGCACGTTGTGTTGCTGTGGTCCTGTGCACTGTGTGGTATGCACGTTGTTTTGCTGTGGTCTCCTTGCATGGGATGCCGTTGGTTGCTGTGTCCCCTGTGCACTGTGTGTATGCACGTTGTGTTCTGTGGTCCTGTGCACTGTGTCGTGTGCACGTTGTGTTGCTGTGGTCGCTGTGTGCACGTTGTGGCTGTGTTCTGTGCACGTGGGGTATGCACTTGTGTTGTGTGTCGTGCACTGTGTGGTGTGCACGTTGTGTTGCTGTGGTCCTGTGCACTGTGTGGTATGCACGTTGTGTTGCTGTGGTCCTGTGCACTGTGTGGCACGTTGTTTCTGGGGTCTGTGCACTGTGGGGTATGCACTGTTGCTGTCCTGTGCACTGTGTGGTATGCACGTTGTGTTGCTGTGGTCTGTCACTGGGTGCACGGTGTGGTGGCTGTGCACTTGTGGTATGCACGTTGTGTTGCTGTGGTCCTCCTGTGCACTGTGTGGTATGCACGTTGTGTTGCTGTGGTCCTGTGCACTGTGTGGTATGCACGTTGTGTTGCTGTGGTCCCCCTGTGCACTGTGTGGTATGCACGTTGTGTTGCTGTGGTCCCCTGTGCACTGTGTGGTATGCACGTTGTGTTGCTGTGGTCCTCCTGTGCACTGTGTGGTATGCACGTTGTGTTGCTGTGGTCCTGTGCACTGTGTGGTATGCACGTTGTGTTGCTGTGGTCCTGTGCACTGTGTGGTATGCACGTTGTGTTGCTGTGGTCCTCCTGTGCACTGTGTGGTATGCACGTTGTGTTGCTGTGGTCCTGTGCACTGTGTGGTATGCACGTGGTGTTGCTGTGGTCCTCCTGTGCACTGTGTGGTATGCACGTTGTGTTGCTGTGGTCCTCCTGTGCACTGTGTGGTATGCACGTTGTGTTGCTGTGGTCCTCCTGTGCACTGTGTGGTATGCACGTTGTGTTGCTGTGGTCCCCCTGTGCACTGTGTGGTATGCACGTTGTGTTGCTGTGGTCCTGTGCACGGGTGTGGTATGCACGTTGTGTTCCTGTGGTCCTGTGCACTGTGTGGTATGCACGTTGTGTTCCTGTGGTCCTGTGCACTGTGTGGTATGCACGTTGTGTTGCTGTGGTCCTCCTGTGCACTGTGTGGTGGTGTTGCAGGGGATGATCCAGACATTGTGTGCAATGGCTGACATGGCTACCCTGTCACTGTAGATCCAGTTTGATGTGTTGCATGTCAGTTCCCATCAAGTGAATTTGAACACTCCGACCCCCGCGATTCCCTTTGGCAATGGGCTAAATACCTAAGCAATAAATCATCATCATTATCAGTCTGTCTGTCTGTCTGTCTGACTGTCTCTCTCTCTCTCTCTCTCTCTCTCTCTCTCTCTCTCTCTCTCTCTCTCTCTCTCTTGTTTGCTGTTCTTTTGACAAACGTAAACCGAACATTCTTTTTAAAAAATGGAAAACAAAAACTTAAGGGCGGCAACATTTTCGTGGGAGAAGATTTCACCTGGAGTGTCAGACAAACAAATAAGACGTGATCTCACTCCACGTTTGAAAGAGGCCATAGCTGAGTTTGGGGGGGGGGGGGGGGGGGGGGGGGGGAGGGGGGGGGGGAGGGAGCTGCCATGATTTGATTTATTTTTTAATTGATGGAAAGAAGTTTTTGCTAGATGACAACGGCAGCCTGCATGAACCAAGACAGGGGGTGGCCGGCCACTCCAAAGAACATGTCCTGTGCTGGCTCGACTGAAAAAGGGAACCTGAAAATACATGCACCAGCGGAACTGCCTGTCCCTGTTGACAGTGTCACAGTAGAACGTGTCGGTGAATATCAGTATCTGGGCACTATTTTAGATGATAAGCTGAATCTTAATGCAATTACTCAATACGTCTACAAAAAATGCCAGTCTAGAATATAGGTCTACTGTCTTCTGAAACTTCGGTCTTGCTGTTAAAAGGACATCTGAACTATATTTTATTGTTATTTTGTAGAATCAGTGCGGTCATTTGGCTTTTCATGCTGATTTGGAAATCTTCGTGTGAAAAACAAGAACACTTTAAACACAGCGGTGAATACACGTGGAAAGATTATTGGCACACACACACACACACACACACACACACACACACAGAGAAAAACAAGAACAAGTAGATGAATTGTATGAATGTCATGTTACACAAAAAGCTGTGAACATTGCTGCCAACAGTTCTCATGTTCTTTTAAAAAAAACAATAAAAAAAACAACAACAATGTTCTACCATCTGCACGAAGATTTCACATTCCAAAACAAATAGAACGGATAACAGTTCCGTTCCCTATTCCATCAAACTCCCAAATCAAAACTGAACTTTCAATAAGATCCGGCAACTTACAGAGCAGTTTGGTGTTGCAATGACTGTAAGAAATGTGAAATTATAAACAAAGCTTGCTCTTATGTCTTAGATTGAAAACATAGGGGGGAGAAAAAGCATTCATATCTGCAGTGGTAGATAATTCTGCCTAACTAACAGTAAATGCTTCTCAAAATGAGCCTTCAGCAAGCTTATAGTCTCCAAGGAGGAGACAGTCTCCAAAAGGGAGGAAACTCACTTACATATCATAACTCTGATCAGATACCGGTATTTCGAAACCTGATTGTTTCTCCTCGGTGACCTCGGAAGTGGTAATTTGACTCCTCTGCCTTTTCGGTTTTAAGCAGAATGCTAGCCCAGAAAAAGGCTGGTGTGCAATACCATAGTATGTTTGTTGAGTTTTCAAAAAAACCAACCAAAGGTGCCACCTAAGAAAATAATGAAACAGCAAAACAAGCTACATTTTCTTGTGAAAAGTAGAAAAAAGACAAAAAGATAACCTCTTAAGACACAAGTACTGAGGGCCAGTTCTTGGAATGAATCCGCAAGGACTGAATTACAAGAAACTATTAAATTCCGAGGATAAGTACCGAGCATCATTCCAGCAACTTACAGAGCAGCTTGGTGTTGCAATGACTGCAAGAAATATAGAATTATAAACAAAGCTTGCTCTTATGTCTTAGACTGAAGAAATAGGGGGAGATAAGCATTCGTATCTGCAGTGGTAGATAATTCTGCCTAACTAACAGTATGTGCTTGAGTCCAGTTACCCCCTTAGATTCAAGCACATACTGCTAGTTAGGCAGATAGGCAAATAACTTTATGTACATACATGTGTGTGTGTGTGTGTGTGTGTGTGTGTGTGTGTGTGTGTGTGTGTGTGTGTGTGTGTGTGTGTGTGTATGTGTGTGTTATTCTGTGTATGTGAGTGGGTGGGTGGGCGGATGGGTGGGTGTGATTTGTTAAATATAGATCCATAGACATGTTTTTATGGCCACTCTCAATTTCTCTTTGGAGATAATAAAGTGTTCTTGACTTGACTTGACTTGACTTGACTTGACCTGGCGTGACTGTTCGGGGAGCCAGGGGAGCCAGGCAGGGCAATTTGTCGAATTCACGTCGGAAAATGTGAAAAGCACGGCTTGTGCAAATGTCAACACATAGTTTTCCTTTCTTTCATGGAATGTCAATGGTCTCTTGTCAACGATTCCGATTTTTTTCAACTTTATTTACGAATTTGATTTGGTCTGTTTTGTTGAAACATTTTTGGGAGAATGTACTTCTAATATAGTTTCCAGATATAAGGTATTTAATAAAATCTGCTGTCAAATTATTGAAACAAGGGAGAAAATTAGGAGGAATAGGTTGCTTAATTACAAACAAAATAGTTCCTTTCGTTAAATCTATTGACGTGTCTTGTTATAACTTTTCTTTCTCGTTGTTTCTATATAAAGCATTTAATTTTAGAGAAATAATTGTTTCTTGAGAATGATGACAAGTTTATCAATTTGTATGATC
>CM031610.1:22732951-22735451 GCA_018398815.1 Conus ventricosus
TAGTCTATGACTCTTACTCATCTGTAAATGTGTTCTGTCTTTTGCGTTTTGTTATTTTTGTATACTGTTCACAAATCCCTTCATTAGGGGCCAACGCCTGTTAATGAATAAAGCTTCCGAATTTGCATCTTTTTCTTTCTCTCTGTCTTCCGTCCTGTCTCTTCCACTCTCCTCATTTTCTGTATAATATGGACAAATTCAAAGAATTGTATATTTCTTTTTCCCCGATATTCTTTGACAAGAATTGTATATTTCTTTTTCCCCGATTTTCTGTGACAAGAATTGTATATTTCTTTTTCTCGATATTCTTTCACAAGAATTGTATATTTCGTTTTCCCAACATTCTTTCACAAGAATTGTATATTTCTTTTTCTCAATATTCTTTGACAAGAATTGTATATTTCTTTTTCCTGATATTATTTCACAAGAATTGTATATTTTTCCCCCCGATATACTGTCTCACTGGATGTGCTTCTGTCTGTCTGTCACTGACTGCCACCATCTGTCTGTCTGTCTGTCTGTCTCTCCCTCTCTCTCTCATACCGCCAATTGCCTCTTTCTCTTTGGCACATAAAAAATGCAAATGTTCAAAAAGCGTGAAAATTACGCACGGAATTTAAACCAATCACAGCCCGTGTCCCTTTATGGCGCACTGGGGGGAAAGAAGAGAGGGGGACATAATTAGGAAACATGTCTTTTATAACGTCTAGCCCTTAAAGAAAACATTCATCTTGCCCGCATTTAGATGACGTAGATGAAAAGGGAGAGAAGCGAAGCCAGAGTCAGGTTGTTAAAACCTTAGTTTTCCTTTTGTTATTTGTTCATTTTCTTAGTGTCTCAATCGCTTCCTTGATATGTGGGCCCACGCAACTGACCGATTTCTGCCGACAGTCGGTGAATTCCCTGTGGCAATGACTGGCTATAGGGGAGACATGGTCAATTCCCTGTGGCAATGACTGGCTATAGGGGAGACATGGTCAATTCCCTGTGCCAATGACTGGCTATAGGGGAGACATGGTCAATTCCCTGTGATAATGACTGGCTATAGGGGAGACATGGTCAACTCCCTGTGGAAAAAACGCCTCTGAGAGGCATGTGTGTGTGTGTGTGTGTGTGTGTGTGTGTGTGTGTGTGTGTGTGTGTGTGTGTGTGTGTGCGTGCGTGCTCGTGTGTGTGTGTGTGTGTGTGTGTGTGTGTGTGTGTGTGTGTGTGTGTGTTTTGATACGATAATAATTTTCTGGTTTTCTACCACTGGCTGGAAACAGACACACATGCAAAAGACAGACAGGCAGACATACAGACAGACATGCATACATACAAACAAATTACAGACGCACGCACACACGCACGCACGCACGCACGCACTCACACACACACACACACACACACACACACACACACACACACACAAGATGAATGTCGCAATCCCTTTTTTTTTTTTAAATCACACAAAAATCTTTCACAGATCCAAACACACGCACGCACGCACAAAAGAATTTCGCAATCGCATTAAAAAAAAATCAGACAAAAATCTGTCATAGATTTGTTAGCACGGGTACACGGGGGAGCAGAGAGAAAAGGGAAGGGGGGGGGGGAGAGGGAGAGTGGTGTACCCACCTGAAGGTCTCAGAATGGCGGCTTGTCTCGCCTTGCCATGCCCTGTCTTGTCTTGTCTGGCATTGCCTTGTCTTGTCTTGTCTTGTCTTGTGTCTTGCCAGTGTGAAAATGTCAAAGGGCACCCAAAAACTGGCACACATACTCACAAACTTCAAGATCTTCCCTGCAACTGCTACGCCTGTCTCCGAACGCTCTCTCTCTCCCTCCCTAAATGCATCTCTCTCTCTCTCTCTCTCTCTCTCTCTCTCTCTCTCTCTCATATATACTCACAAACACACATACATGCACGCACGCACACATACATACAAACCGCGCGCACGCACACACGCATAGGAAAAAAATAAGGGGAGATAAGCATTCATATCTGCAGTGGTAGATAATTCTGCCTAACTTACAGTATGTGCTGGAGTGGGTGAAGGGGGAATAATAAATGGTTTTCAAAATGAGCCTTCAAGAAGCTTATAGTCTCCAACAGGGAGACAATCTCCAAAACATAGGAAACCCACTGACATATAATAACTCCTGATTAGATACCGGTATTTCGAAACCTGATTGTTTCTCCTCAGTCACCTCAGAAAATACTTACCTCCTCTGCCTTTTAGGTTTTAAGCAGAATGCTATCCCAGAAAAAGGCTGGTGTGCAGTACCATAGTATAGTTGTTGAATTTTCAAAAAAAGCAACCAAAGGTCTCGCCTAAGAAGCCAAAGAAGATTATGAAACAACAAAATGAGCTACATTTTCTTGTGACAAGTAGAAAATATAAAAAGATAACATCTTAAGATACAAGCGCTGAGGGCCAGTGTTTGGAATGAATCCACCAGGGACTCAACTATAATGAACCAATAAATTCCAAGGGTAAGTAACTGAGCGCCATTCCAGCAA
>CM031610.1:22740451-22742951 GCA_018398815.1 Conus ventricosus
TCATCGTCATCGCTAAGTACACAGACCGTCGTCTTCGTCGGCTCCCCACGGACTACTACTACCACTACTGCTGCTACTACTACTACTATTACTACTACTACTACTACTTCTACTTCTACTACTACTACTACTACTACTACTACTACTACTACTACTACTAGTCACGATAAAAGTGCAAAAACAATAACAACAACAACAACATGTGAAGAAGAAAGGACTGAAAAATGACTGACAGAAAGCCAAGAAGAAAGGACACAAACAAACAAAAACGAAAACGTGTATAGCTGTCCCCAAAGTCTACCACTCCCACTGTCCCCAACGCTTTATCCTTTCGCTTTATCCTTTTCGCTTTATCCTTTTCGCTTTATCCTTTTCGCTTTATCCTTTTCGCTTTATCCTTTTCGCTTTATCCTTTTCGCAAACCTCACCCCTAACCTCCCTTCCCCTCCTCCTCTTACACCCCCCCCCCCCCCCCCCCTGCCTAATCCCCCACCCAACCACACTTATTTTAGCACAGAGAATTCAATTTGTATGTAATGTCTTTCTGTCTGTCTGTCTGCATACCTGTTTGAGTGTGCGTGCGTGCGTGCGTGCGTGCGTGCGTGCGTACGTGCGTGCGTGCGTACGTGTGTGTGTGTGTGTGTGTGTGTGTGTGTGTGTGTGTGTGTGTGTGTGTGTGTGTGTGTGTGTGTGTCGCTCTCTGTCTCTGTCTCTTACCATCCCACCTCCCTCCTTTCTTTCACCCACAACGACTATACCCTCCCCTCCCCCCACCCCTCATCCCCCCTCTCTCTGTCCTTCTCTCTTCCTTCTTTCTATTAAAATTGTGCAAAACAAAGAAATAGAAACAACTTCAAAATGTTTCCAATAACCACTGGCGATTCTCTCTCTCTCTCTCTCCCTCCTCTCTCTCTCCTCCTCTCTCTCTCTCTCTCTCTCTCTCTCTCTCTCAGTGTTATTCCTTTCAGTGGTCGCACACCCCCTCATATTATCAAATGAAAAATCGCTTAAAAAGAACTTATCATTTTTTCCGATATCCATTGACAACATCCAGCCACGCCTCTCTCTCTCTCTCTCTCTCTCTCTCTCTCTCTCTCTCTCTCTCTCTCCTCTCTCTCTCTCTCTCTCGTCTTTACCTCATGTCCTCATATCCGGTGTAAAAAAAAAAGAGCATTTCAAAGAATTCTATATTCTTTTCCCACCAATATCCTTTCACCTCCCGTTTGTCTGTTTGTCTTTCTGTTTGTCTGTCTGTCTGTCCCTTACTCCCCCTCCCCCCCCCTCTCTCTCTCCTCTCTCTCTCCTCTCTCGCTACCTCTATATTTCTGTTTCTCCACTGGCTGTCACTTGTGTGTCTTCCTGTCTGTCTGCATGTCTGCCTGTCTGACTGTCTGTCTGTGTGTCTGTGTGTCTGTATGCCTGCCTGTCTAATGTGTCTGTGTGCCTGTCTGTCTGTCTGTCTGTCGTCTCTCTCTCTCTCTCTCTCTCCTCTCTCTCTCACTCTCTCTCCTCTCTCCTCTCCCTCCCTCCCTCTCTCTCTCTTATACCGCCAATTGCCTCTTTTTCTCTGGTCCATAAAAAACGCAAATGTTCAAAAAAGCGTGAAAATTACGCACGGAATTAAAACCAATCACAGCCCGTGTCCCTTTATGGCGCACGGAGGTGGAGGTGGGGGGGGGGGGGGTGGGGGGGGGGGGGGGGGGAGAAAAAAAGGGGCGTAATTAGGAAACATGTCTTTTATAACTTCAAGCCCTTAAAGAAAACATTCATCTTGCTCGTATTTAGATGACGTAGATGAAAAGGGAGAGAAGCGAAGCCAGAGTCCGGCCAGGTTGTTAAAACTTCAGTTTTCCTTTTGCTGTTTGTTTTTGTTGCGTCTCAATCGTTTCCTTGATATATGGGCCCACGCAACTGACCGATTTCTGCCGACAGTCGGTGAATTCCCTGTGGCAATGACTGGCTATAGGGAGACATGGTCAATTCCCTGTGCAATGACTGGCTATAGGGAGACATGGTCAATTAGCTGTGGCAATGACTGGCTAAAGGGGAGACATGGTCAATTAGCTGTGGCAATGACTGGCTATAGGGAGACCTGGTCAATTCCCTGTGGCAATGACTGCCTATAAGGGAGACACAGTCAATTCCCTGTGGCAATGACTGGCTATAGGGGAGACATGGTCAATTCCCTGTGGCAATGACTGGCTATAGGGGAGACATGGTCAATTAGCTGTGCAATGACTGGCTATAGGGAGACATGGTCAATTCCCTGTGACAATGACTGGCTAAAGGGAGACATGGTCAATTCCCTGAGGCAATGACTGGCTAAAGGGAGACATGGTCAATTCCCTGTGACAATGACTGGTTATAGGGGAGACATGGTCAATTCCCTGTGCCAATGACTGGCTATAGGGGAGACATGGTCAATTCCCTGTGACAATGACTGGCTATAGGGAGACATGGTCAATTCCCTGTGACAATGACTGGCTATAGGGGAGACATG
>CM031610.1:22747951-22752951 GCA_018398815.1 Conus ventricosus
GGAAAGGAATGAAGCAGACACACACCATCAGATTCACACAGTGGGAAAGGAGGGAAGCAGACACACACCATCAGATTCACACAGTGGAAAGGAGGAAGCAGACACACACCATCAGATTCACACAGTGGGAAAGGAATGAAGCAGACACACACCATCAGATTCACACAGTGGGAAAGGAGGGAAGCAGACACACACCATCAGATTCACACAGTGGGAAAGGAGGGAAGCAGACACACACCATCAGATTCACACAGTGGGAAAGGAGGGAAGAAGACACACACCATCAGATTCACACAGTGGGAAAGGAATGAAGCAGACACACACCATCAGATTCACACAGTGGGAAAGGAGGGAAGCAGACACACACCATCAGATTCACACAGTGGGAAAGGAATGAAGCAGACACACACCATCAGATTCACACAGTGGAAAGGAGGGAAGCAGACACACACCATCAGATTCACACAGTGGGAAAGGAATGAAGCAGACACACACCATCAGATTCACACAGTGGGAAAGAAATGAAGCAGACACACACCATCAGATTAACACAGTGGGAAAGGAGTGACGCAGACACACACCATCAGATTCACACAGTGGGAAAGGAGGGAAGCAGACACACACCATCAGATTCACACAGTGGGAAAGGAGGGAAGCAGACACACACCATCAGATTCACACAGTGGGAAAGGAGGAGCAGACACACCACCATCAGATTCACACAGCGGGAAAGGAGGGAAGCAGACACACACCATCAGATTCACACAGTGGAAAGGAGTGACACAGACACACACCATCAGATTCACACAGTGGGAAAGGAGGGAAGCAGACACACACCATCAGATTCACACAGTGGGAAAGGAATGAAGCAGACACACACCATCAGATTCACACAGTGGGAAAGGAGGGAAGCAGACACACACCATCAGATTCACACAGTGGGAAAGGAGGGAAGCAGACACACACCATCAGATTCACACAGTGGGAAAGGAGGGAAGCAGACACACACCATCAGATTCACACAGTGGGAAAGGAGGGAAGCAGACACACACCATCAGATTCACACAGTGGGAAAGGAATGAAGCAGACACACGCCATCAGATTCACACAGTGGGAAAGGAGGGAAGCAGACACACACCATCAGATTCACACAGTGGGAAAGGAGCGAAGCAGACACACACCATCAGATTCACACAGTGGGAAAGAAGGGAGGCAGACACACACCATCAGATTCACACAGTGGGAAAGGAGGGAAGCAGACACACACCATCAGATTCACACAGTGGGAAAGGAGGGAGGCAGACACACACCATCAGATTCACACAGTGGGAAAGGAGGGAAGCAGACACACACCATCAGATTCACACAGTGGGAAAGGAGTGACACAGACTCACACCATCAGATTCACACAGTGGGAAAGGAGGGAAGCAGACACACACCATCAGATTCACACAGTGGGAAAGGAATGAAGCAGACACACACCATCAGATTCACACAGTGGGAAAGGAGGGAAGCAGACACACACCATCAGATTCACACAGTGGGAAAGGAGGGAAGCAGACACACACCATCAGATTCACACAGTGGGAAAGGAGGGAAGCAGACACACACCATCAGATTCACACAGTGGGAAAGGAATGAAGCAGACACAACACCATCAGATTCACACAGTGGGAAAGGAGGGAAGCAGACACACACCATCAGATTCACACAGTGGGAAAGGAGGAAGCAGACACACACCATCAGATTCACACAGTGGGAAAGGAGGGAAGCAGACACACACCATCAGATTCACACAGTGGGAAAGGAGGGAAGCAGACACACACCATCAGATTCACACAGTGGGAAAGGAATGAAGCAGACACACGCCATCAGATTCACACAGTGGGAAAGGAGGGAAGCAGACACACACCATCAGATTCACACAGTGGGAAAGGAGCGAAGCAGACACACACCATCAGATTCACACAGTGGGAAAGAAGGGAGTTAGACACACACCATCAGATTCACACAGTGGGAAAGGAGGAAGCAGACACACACCATCAGATTCACACAGTGGGAAAGGAGGGAGGCAGACACACACCATCAGATTCACACAGTGGGAAAGGAGGGAAGCAGACACACACCATCAGATTCACACAGTGGGAAAGGAGTGACACAGACACACACCATCAGATTCACACAGTGGGAAGGAGGGAAGCAGACACACACCATCAGATTCACACAGTGGGAAAGGAATGAAGCAGACACACACCATCAGATTCACACAGTGGGAAAGGAGGGAAGCAGACACACACCATCAGATTCACACAGTGGGAAAGGAGGGAAGCAGACACACACCATCAGATTCACACAGTGGGAAAGGAGGAAGCAGACACACACCATCAGATTCACACAGTGGGAAAGGAATGAAGCAGACACACGCCATCAGATTCACACAGTGGGAAAGGAATGAAGCAGACACACACCATCAGATTCACACAGTGGGAAAGGAATGAAGCAGACACACACCATCAGATTCACACAGTGGGAAAGGAGGGAAGCAGACACACGCCATCAGATTCACACAGTGGGAAAGGAATGAAGCAGACACACACCATCAGATTCACACAGTGGGAAAGGAGGAAGCAGACACACACCATCAGATTCACACAGTGGGAAAGGAATGAAGCAGACACACACCATCAGATTCACACAGTGGGAAAGGAGGAAAGCAGACACACACCATCAGATTCACACAGTGGGAAAGGAATGAAGCAGACACACACCATCAGATTCACACAGTGGGAAAGGAGGGAAGCAGACACACACCATCAGATTCACACAGTGGGAAAGGAATGAAGCAGACACACACCACCAGATTCACACAGTGGGAAAGGAATGAAGCAGACACACACCATCAGATTCACACAGTGGAAAGGAGGAAGCAGACACACCCATCAGATTCACACAGTGGAAAGGAATGAAGCAGACACACACCATCAGATTCACACAGTGGGAAAGGAATGAAGCAGACACACACCATCAGATTCACACAGTGGGAAAGGAGGGAAGCAGTCACACACCATCAGATTCACACAGTGGGAAAGGAGGAAACAGACACACACCATCAGATTCACACAGTGGGAAAGGAGTGACGCAGACACACACCATCAGATTCACACAGTGGGAAAGGAGGGAAGCAGACACACACCATCAGATTCACACAGTGGGAAAGGAGTGACGCAGACACACACCACCAGATTCACACAGTGGGAAAGGAGGGAAGCAGACACACACCCATCAGATTCACACAGTGGGAAAGGAGGGAAGCAGACACACACCATCAGATTCACACAGTGGGAAAGGAATGAAGCAGACACACACCATCAGATTCACACAGTGGGAAAGGAGGGAAGCAGACACACACCATCAGATTCACACTGTGGGAAAGGAGGGAAGCAGTCACACACCATCAGATTCACACAGTGGGAAAGGAGGGAAGCAGAAACACACCATCAGATTCACACAGTGGGAAAGGAGGAAGCAGACACACACCATCATATGCACACAGTGGAAAGGAGGGAAGCAGACACACACCATCAGATTCACACAGTGGGAATGGAGGGAAGCAGACACACACCATCAGATTCACACAGTGGAATGGAGGGAAGCAGTCACACACCATCAGATTCACACAGTGGGAAAGGAGGGAAGCAGACACACACCATCAGATTCACACAGTGGGAATGGAGGGAAGCAGACACACGCCATCAGATTCACACAGTGGGAAAGGAATGAAGCAGACACACACCATCAGCTTCACACAGTGGGAAAGGAGGGAAGCAGACACACGCCATCAGATTCACACAGTGGGAAAGGAATGAAGCAGACACACGCCATCAATTCACACAGTGGGAAAGGAGGGAAGCAGACACACACCATCAGATTCACACAGTGGAAAGGAATGAAGCAGACACACACCATCAGATTCACACAGTCGGAAAGGAATGAAGCAGACACACACCATCAGATTCACACAGTGGGAAAGCAGTGACGCAGACACACACCATCAGATTCACACAGTAGGAAAGGAGGGAAGCAGACACACACCATCAGATTCACACAGTGGGAAAGGGGGTGAAGCAGACACACGGCATCAGATTCACACACAGTGGGAAAGGAGTGACGCAGACACACACCATCAGATTCACACAGTGGGAAAGGAATGAAGCAGACACACACCATCAGATTCACACAGTGGGAAAGGAGGGAAGCAGACACACACCATCAGATTCACACAGTGGGAAAGGAGTGACGCAGACACACACCATCAGATTCACACAGTGGGAAAGGAATGAAGCAGACACACACCATCAGATTCACACAGTGGGAAAGGAATGAAGCAGACACACACCATCAGATTCACACAGTGGAAAGGAGGGAAGCAGACACACACCATCAGATTCACACAGTGGGAAAGAAGGGAGGCAGACACACACCATCAGATTCACACAGTGGGAAAGGAATGAAGCAGACACACACCATCAGATTCACACAGTGGGAAAGGAGGGAAGCAGACACACACCATCAGATTCACACAGTGGGAAAGGGGGGAAGCAGACACACACCATCAGATTCACACAGTGGGAAAGGAATGAAGCAGACACACACCATCAGATTCACACAGGGGGAAAGGAGGAAGCAGACACACACCATCAGATTCACACAGTGGGAAAGGAATGAAGCAGACACACACCATCAGATTCACACAGTGGGAAAGGAGGGAAGCAGACACACGCCATCAGATTCACACAGTGGGAAAGGAGGGAAGCAGACACACGCCATCAGATTCACACAGTGGAAAGGAATGAAGCAGACACACACCATCAGATTCACACAGTGGGAAAAGAATGAAGCAGACACACGCCATCAGATTCACACAGTGGGAAAGGAATGAAGCAGACACACGCCATCAGATTCACACAGTGGGAAAGGAATGAAGCAGACACACACCATCA
>CM031610.1:22762754-22770254 GCA_018398815.1 Conus ventricosus
GAAAGAGAGAGAGAGAGAGAGAGAGAGAGAGAGACAGACAGACAGACAGACAGACAGGCAGGCAGGCAGCCCGACCGACCGACCGACCGACAGACAGAGAGAGAGAGAGAGAGAGAGAGAGAGAGGAGAGAGAGAGAGAGAGAGAGAGAGAGAGAGTCAGACAGACAGACAGACAGAGAGACCGACAGACAGACAGACAGGCAGACCGACGACCGACCAACAGAGACAGGGGAAGAGAGAGAGAGACAGACAGACAGACAGACAGCAGACAGACAGAGACAGAGAGCCCGACAGACAGACAGACAGACAGACCGACCGACCGACCAACAGAGAGAGAGAGAGAGAGAGGGGAGAGGGAGGAGAGGAGAGAGAGAGAGAGAGAGAGAGAGAGAGAGAGAGGAGAGAGAGAGAGAGAGATGCACAGATAGACAGATGGACGGAGGCACTGGGGAACTACAGGAGCAAGGTCAACTCACGGCACCAAATTCATCACAGACAGGGGTATTAGGTGCTGCTTGGGGCATTCCAACTTCCAAGTGACCAGAGCAGGAAAAGAAGAAAGCAACTGCATAGTAACCATTGGGGAGGAAAAGAAAAGTCAGGAGGAGTGGGGATGCGGTAGAGGGGGGCGCTTAATCTTACATAAGCCCTAAGCGCTTACAAATGCAGAAAAAGATTAAAGAAAACATAAATGAAGCCAATGAGAGGATAAATCGCACAATTAACGTGATGGGGAAGGTGAAGGGGAGAAAGAACTGCTATTGATAGGTGAAGGGAGTTGTTTTAAGAGATGCCTTAAAGGAAGACAGAGAGTTTGAACTATGCAAAGATATTGGGAGTTTATTCCAAGAAACCGGACCCCCAAAGAAAAAGAGCGATCGCCATAGTTGTTTTTTTTAGTTCGAAATCAAGGCATTTTGAGCAGACAACTAACAGTGTTAGGACCTACATCCAGCTGCACTACATCTAAACCAACTACATCTAACGATACTTCATCTAACAGTACTACATCATACGTGCTATATCTAGCTGTTTCGAATTTGCCTCTCATTATACCTTACTGTACCAGTTATTATCTACCAGATATAAGTGCTAAGGTGTCTATGTGGCAGAGCCCTGGGTGTGTGGAACGTGGTGTGATGTAGCATAATTCTGTAGTGTGTATAGGGCAATATCGTGTTCCTATGCACAATGATTTGGTGTGCTTTTTTTCACATCTAGACAATTCTTTTAAAACAAAACCCCAAAAACTTTGGGTTCATTGCGTCTGCAAAGGTATAATGCATTCCTGCAGTCAGGTAACTATTCACTGCATGATTTTCGTACAGTGCAATTAGTTCAGTGTATAGTACCTCAGTGTCACTGACCCCAGTGGGGTGATGTGAGGGATGAGGAGTAGAGGGACGTAACTCGTGTCACTGACACCAGTGAGGTGATGTGAGGGATGAGGAGTAGAGGGACGTAACTCAGTGTCACTGACACCAGTGAGGTGATGTGAAGGATGAGGAGTAGAGGGACGTAACTCAGTGTCACTGACACCAGTGAGGTGATGTGAAGGATGAGGAGTAGAGGGACGTAACTCAGTGTCACTGACACCAGTGAGGTGATGTGAGGGATGAGGAGTAGAGGGACGTAACTCAGTGTCACTGACACCAGTGGGGTGATGTGAGGGATGAGGATAGAGGGACGTAACTCAGTGTCACTGACACCAGTGAGGTGATGTGACGGATGAGGAGTAGAGGGACGTAACTCAGTTGTCACTGACACCAGTGAGGTGATGTGAGGGATGTGGAGTAGAGGGACGTAACTCAGTGTCACTGAACCAGTGAGGTGATGTGAGGGATGAGGATAGAGGGACGTAACTCAGTGTCACTGACACCAGTGAGGTGATGTTAGCGATGAGGAGTAGAGGGACAAAGGCTGAACTAAAAAAAAAAAAAAAATGCTCTCCCCTTACTTTCTCCCCCACACTCTCCATCAGACTTTTTTCCCTCCTCATCCCTAACCCCCCCTCCCCACCCCACGCTCACACCCCACCCCCTCCTCTCTGTCCAGAACGCCAGCGTGGGACACTGGCATTGGAATGACACAGCTCTCCGTCAGCAGACATTTACATGGGTCCAGCACAGACACACCCATGACCACACACCCCTCCCCCCCCCCCCCCCCACCCCCCACACCCCCACACAGCTCTCCGTCAGCAGACATTTACATGGGTTCCAGCATTGAAACGTCCATGACCCACGCCCTCCCTCCCCTCCACTCACTCACTACACAATCGTCTAGTCCAAGACAGCGATTGATTGATTGATTGATTGATTGATTGATTGATTGATTGATTGATTGATTGATTGATTGACTGATTGGTCTTTATACGCAAGGATTGAAGATTGTAGGCCAAAGCCCTGCCTTACAATCTGTCCTTGTCATGCATACCTCATTATTCATTTCCAGACACATCATCCATACTGACAACAGAACATAGCAACACTGTAATCTAATTCTACAATGATAGGCAGACTGCTCGTAACCATAACAATGGGCCATAAGGGGTAGTCCAACAGAAGTGGCATAATGGGTAGTCCAACAGAAGTGGCATAATGGGTAGTCCAACAGAAGTGGCATAATGGGTTAAAATGTCCAACAGAAGTGGCATAATGGGTAGTCCAACAGAAGTGGCATAATGGGTAGTCCAACAGAAGTGGCATAATGGGTAGTCCAACAGAAGTGGCATAATGGGTAGTCCAACAGAAGTGGCATAATGGGTAGTCCAACAGAAGTGGCATAATGGGTAGTTCCAACAGAAGTGGCATAATGGGAAAGTCCAACAGAAGTGGCATAATGGGTAGTCCAACAGAAGTGGCATAATGGGTAGTCCAACAGAAGTGGCATAATGGGTAGTCCAACAGAAGTGGCATCATGGGTAGTCCAACAGAAGTGGCATCATGGGTGTCCACAGAAGTGGCATCATGGGTAGTCCAACAGAAGTGGCATAATGGGTAGTCCAACAGAAGTGGCATCATGGGTAGTCCAACAGAAGTGGCATAATGGGTAGTCCAACAGAAGTGGCATCATGGGTAGTCCAACAGAAGTGGCATAATGGGTAGTCCAACAGAAGTGGCATAATGGGTAGTCCAACAGAAGTGGCATAATGGGTAGTCCAACAGAAGTGGCATAATGGGTAGTCCAACAGAAGGGGCCCATAATGGGTAGTCCAACAGAAGGAAACAAACCAAAAACAAACATAGAAGCAAACAAACAAAACTATGGAGAGAGAGAGAGAGAGAGGAGAGAGAGAGAGAAGAGAGAGAGAGGAGAGAGAGAGAGAGAGAGAGGAGAGAGAGAGAGAGGGGAGAGAGAGGTCGGAGGAGGGGTGGAGGGGGAGGGGAGAGAATGGTAGGTAGCAATGCGGGGACAGGGGGAGGAGTAACGAGGGAGACGGGGTGAACAAGGGACGCTATGGAGAGGAGATGGAGCAACAGCGCGCTGGTGACCTACTCGTTTTTGAGTGAACCAGTATTTTAGGAAGAAGAAGAAGAAGAAGAACAAGGGAGCGCGTTCATTCTCTGTAGGTGCACACATTTTCCATACACACACATCAGCGTCTATGTGTACTGTAGGTGCACACATGTCTATACACGCACATCACGCGTCTATGTGTACTGTAGGTGCACACATGTCCATACACACACATCAGCGTCTTGTGTATGTAGGTGCACATGTCTATACACGCACATCAGCGTCTATGTGTACTGTAGATGCACACATGTCTATACACGCACATCAGCGTCTATGTGTACTGTAGGTGCACACATGTCTATACACGCACATCAGCGTCTATGTGTACTGTAGGTGCACACATGTCTATACACGCACATCAGCGTCTATGTGTTCTGTAGGTGCACACCATGTCTATACACGCACATGTACTGTAGGTGCACACATGTCTATACACGCACATCAGCGTCTATGTGTACTGTAGGTGCGTCTATGTGTACTGTAGGTGCACACATGTCTATACACACACATCAGCGTCTATGTGTACTGTAGGTGCACACATGTCTATACACGCACATCAGCGTCTATGTGTACTGTAGGTCCCCACATGTCTATACACGCACATCAGCGTCTATGTGTACTGTAGGTGCCTTATGTGTACTGTAGGTGCACACATGTCTATACACGCACATCAGCGTCTATGTGTACTGTAGGTGCACACATGTCTATACCACACCATCAGCGTCTATGTGTACTGTAGGTGCACACATGTCTATACACACACATCAGCATCTATTTTGTACTGTAGGTGCACACATGTCTATACACACATCAGCGTCTATGTGTACTGTAGGTGCACACATGTCTATACACACACATCAGCATCTATGTGTACTGTAGGTGCACACATGTCTATACACACACATCAGCATCTATGTGTACTGTAGGTGCACACATGTCTATTTCACACACACACATCAGCGTCTATGTGTACTGTAGGTGCACACATGTCTATACACACACATCAGCGTCTATGTGTACTGTAGATGCACACATGTCTATACACACACACATCAGCGTCTATGTGTACTGTAGGTGCACACATGTCTATACAAAACACACATCAGCGTCTATGTGTACTGTAGATGCACACATGTCTATACACACATATCAGCGTCTATGTGTACTGTAGGTGCACACATGTCTATACACACACATCAGCGTCTATGTGTACTGTAGATGCACACATGTCTATACACAAAACATCAGCGTTTATGTGTACTGTAGATGCACACATGTCTATACACACATATCAGCGTCTATGTGTACTGTAGGTGCACACATGTCTTATACACACACATCAGCGTCTATGTGTACTGTAGATGCACACATGTCTATACACACACATCAGCGTCTATGTGTACTGTAGATGCACACATGTCTATACACACACACATCAGCGTCTATGTGTACTTGACTAAGCTTTAGTTTTACCCGTGAGTGCATGAGAGTGTTCCGAGTTGATGTAGTGCGGACTGACAGAAGGACGAGTGTATGAGGGGTGGCTTACCCGACAATCTTGATCACAGGTCAGGGAAAGAAAGAATGGTGGAAGAGTGGCGCGGCTGAAGTATAAAACTAAAACTTTGAAAAATGAGATGCAGTAATATCTTCATGGCTAGAGTCTATGGACTATCTAAATGAAAAAATAGAAAATTATAGATATATAATAGGAAAAAATATATACTCATAGATACTTATGGGGAGCCGGTACTGGTGGAGGAGGAAGGGGTGGGGGGAGGGGCTGCTATTTTGTTTCGTTCTATTCTTTTGCACAGCAGCTTAAACGAAAAACACTTGTAAGGAAGTTTCATGCAACAGAAAGTAATCTTTAAAACTGATTTCTTCACAGTGTGGAAAAAAAATCCATAGAATGCTGACAATGCGTGTTGATATTTCAAGCAAATTTCTTTAGTGAAGTATGAACCCTGTGTCATGCACTAGAACGAACACATCAACGAGCACACAAATGCACACACGCGCGCGCGCGCACGCACACACACAAACACACACATACACACACACACACATGCACTCACTCACGCACGCACACACACACACGCGCACGCCACACACACACACACACACACACACACACACACACACACACACACACACACATACACACACACACACACACGCACGCACACACACACACACACACACACACACACACACACACACACACACACACACACACACACACACACACACACACACACACGCACGAACGCTCGCACGCGCACGCATGCACGCACGCACACACGAACACACACACAAATACGGAGATAGATAGATAGATAGATAGATAGATAGATAGATAGATAGATAGATAGATAAATAGATAGATAGATAGATAGATAGATAGATAGATAGATAGATAGATAGATAGATAGATAGATAGATAGATAGATAGATGGACTGGTAGGTAGACAGATACACAGGTAGACAAGTAGATAGATTGATAAATAGATAGACAGGTAGGCAAGTAGATAGATAGATAGACTTGTGTGTGTTTGTGTGTGTGCGTGCGTGTGTGCATGTGTGTGCGTGCGTGCGTGCGTGCGTGCGTGCGTGCGTGCGTGTGTGTGTGTGTGTGTGTACAATGAAGCCAACTGCTGTAGAAAAAAAGATAATGAATATCCTCTTCTTTATTACTCCTTGTCCCTCACCCCTGACCCCCTCCTCTCTCTCTCCCCCTCTCTCTCTCTCTTTCTCTCTCTTCGTCTCCCCTCTCTCTCTTTCTCCCCGAGCAAAGATTCCTGCAAAGTCTGCCTATTCAATGTAACTAAGATGTAACTGAGGATCAATAAAACTCTGCCCTCTCCCGTCACTACACCTACACTCATTACTATACCTCTCTCTCTCTCTCTGTCTGTCTGTCTTCTCTCTCTCTCTCTCTCCTCTCTCTCTCTCTCTCTCTCTGTCTCTCTCTCTCTCCCTCGCTCCTTCACGCCTTCTCTCCCACCATCCCCCCTCTGTCTCTCCCCTTTTCTCCGTCCCTTCTGTCCCTTGTGCCTCTTCTCTGTATCATATGACCGAAACTTCTTCTCTCTCTCTCTCTCTCTCTCTCTCTCTCTCTCTCTCTCTCTCTCTCTCTCTCTCTCTCTCTCTCTTCAATCATCTCATTCTCTGAAACACACACACAAACCAGACCTATTGATTCCCAAACCGGTAAAGCTACCCCCTCCCCCAACCTTTCTTCGTTTCCCACCGACATGCAGTTGTGAAGACCTGACTCTTGGTGAACAACCTATTCACTGTCGACAAGAGAAGAAAACACAAACAGTTGGAAGGAGAGAAGCAGGATGGTTTATGGGCAAAGGGCAGGTAAACCAGATGGGTAAGGTAAGACAAGTGACGTGACGTTTCCACATCCACGTCCGACGATATGATGCTTCATGGAATACAGTCAGATAATTATGATGCTTCATAGAAACGCAGTTAGATAATTATGATGCTTCATGGAATACAGTTAGATAATTAGGATGCTTCGTGGAATACAGTTGGATAATTATGATGCTTCATAGAATACAGTTAGATAATTAGGATGTTTCATGGAATACAGTCATATAATAAGGATGCTTCATAGAATACAGTTAGATAATTAGGATGCTTCATGGAATACAGTTAGATAATTAGGATGCTTCGTGGAATACAGTTAGATAATAATTTATTATGATGCTTCATGGAATACAGTTAGATAATTATGAAGCTTCATGGAATACAGTTAGATAATTATGAAGCTTCATGGAATACAGTTAGATTATTATGATCCTTCATGGAATACAGAGAGATATGATGCCTCATGGAATACAGTTAGATAATTAGGATGCTTCATGGAATACAGTTAGATATGATACTTCATGGAATACAGTTAGATAATTATGATGCTCATGAAATACAGTTAGGTAATTATGAAGCTTCATGGAATACAGTTAG
>CM031610.1:22775254-22779957 GCA_018398815.1 Conus ventricosus
AGGCAAACAAACAACAAAGCGGTGGACTGATAACATTTACAGACACTCCGGCTGGGCACACAGCCCCAAAGAACTAGAGGAACCTGGTGAACTGCTCTTCAGTGAGCTGCCCTAAGACTCCCCGGGGGAAGAAGAAGAAGAAGAAGAAGAAGAAGAAGAAGAAAAGAGAAGAAGAAGAAAAGAAGAAGAAGAGGAAGAAGAAGAAGAAGAGGTCGAAGAAGAATAAGAAGAAGAAAAAGGAAGAGAAAAGAGAAGAAGAAGAAGAAGAAGAAGAAGAGAAAAAAGAAGAAAAAGAAGAAGAAGAAGAAGAAGAAGAAGTCGAAGAAGAATAAGAAAAAGAAGAAGAAAATGAAGAGAAGAAGAAGAAGAAGAAGAAGAAGAAGAAGAAGAAGAAGAAGAAGAAGACGAAGAAGAAGAAGAAGAAGAAGAAGAAGAAGAAATAAAGAAGAAGAAGAAGAAGAAGAAGAAGAAGAAGAGAAGAAGAAGAAGAAGAAGAAGAAGAAGAAGAAGAAGAAATAATAAAGAAGAAGAAGAAGAAGAGGAGGGGAAGAAGAAGAAGAAGAAGAGGAGGAGGAGGAAGAAGAACAGGAGGAGGAAGAAGAAGAAGAAGAAGAAGAAAAGAAGAAGAAGAAGAAGAAGAAGAAGAATGAAGAAAAAAGAAGAAGAAGAAGAAGAAGAAGAGAAAAAAAGAAGAGAAGAAGAAGAAGAAGAAGAAGAAGAAGAAGAAGAAGAAAAGAAGAAGAAGAAGAAGAAGAAGAAGAAGAGAAGAAGAAGAAGAAGAAGAGCACGAGAACCGGAGGAAACAACACAAATAACGGACATTGAACTCCATTGTTTACGACTGGGCTGGGACTTGGCAGCTGACTGCATGTCACGGCGTTGTACATTGAGATGAACTGCTCTTACGCAATGCAGTGTGGCCCAATGAAGCGATCTGTGACAGAGTGACTGCTCTAACGCAATGCAGTGTAGCCCAATGAAGCGATCTGTGACAGAGTGACTGCTCTAACGCAATGCAGTGTAGCCCAATGAAGCGATCTGTGACAGAGTGACTGCTCTAACGCAATGCAGTGTAGCCCAATGAAGCGATCTGTGACAGAGTGATTGCTCTAACGCAATCAGCGTAGCCCAATGAAGCGATCTGTGACAGAGTGACTGCTCTAACGCAATGCAGTGTAGCCCAATGACGCGATCTGTGACAGAGTGATTGCTCTAACGCAATCAGCGTAGCCCAATGAAGCGATCTGTGACAGAGCGCAGTGAAATGCAGTGTGTGCTATCGGGGAACAGCTAGAAATAGATGGCAACGTAGGCTGTCCCTGAGAGAGCTATTCTTCTTGGCTATGGCTGTGAACGGTACGAATCCTGTGACAACGATCTTGGGATATTCCTTTCCGAATTTTCCTTACTTCATTTCCTGAAGAACACACGTTAAAAATGTGCTCATCTTTTTCATATTATAGATTAATAAACGTAACCTTCCCACCCTGTTTTGTGGGGTTTTCTTTGTGGTTCTTGGATCGTGTTCAGCACTGCTGCTGTCTTTAGTCCATCGTGTGTCGTTAAGATTAGACAGACTCGCAGGACAGATATTTACATGTCCTTGCGCCCCCCCCCCTCCCCGCCTTCTTCCTCCCTTTACCTTCCCTTCCATCTCCCCCTGCCACCCCCACCCCCACCCCCCACCCCCAACCCGACCGCCTCCTTCCCACGGCAGTAGAGTCGATCACAGTCCTGTCTCTTACTCTAACTCCGACACTGCAGGAGAATGGGAACGGTGGAGTGACGAGGAGAAAGGGGATACCATGAACGTGCTAGCTCTGGACACAGCTTCAGGAAACGTGTGTTTACAGCCATGCACCTTGCTGTCCTGGGTCAAGGTAACGGTCAGGTTGTCAACAACTGTCCAAGGACGGCTGGGGGTGCGTTCATCAATCGGCGTGACACGTATGTACCACAGGAGTCTCCTAGTGTTCTGAAGGACAGACTGACCAGTTCATGCAGAGAGAGAGAGAGAGAGAGAGAGAGAGAGAAGGAGAGGAGAGAGAGAGAGAGGAGAGAGTGTGTGTGTGCGTGTGTTGTGTGTGTGTGGTGTGTGTGTGTGTGTGTGTGTGTGTGGTGTGTGTGTGTGTGTACATCGCCAATTGCCTCTTTTCCTCTGAAACACAACAGACACAATGTCCAAAGAGCGTTAACATTACGCACAGAATTCAAACCAACCACAGAAACGCTTCCTTCATGGTGCTCTGGGGAAAGAAAAAAGGGGACATCTTCTCTCTCTCTCTCTCTCTCTCTCTCTCTCTCTCTCTCTCTCTCTCTCTCTCTCTCACACACACACACACACACACACCACACACACACACACACACACACACACACACACACCACACTCTTACTTTCTCTCTCTCTCTCTCTCCTCTCTCTCTCTCTCTCTCTCTCTCTCTCTCTCTCTCTCTCTCTCTCTCCTTTCATTTTTCCCCCTCCAATCCCACTAGTTTCCTGTCTATATCATAATCTTAGTTCCTCCACCCCTCATGCCAATATCCCATCCTATAAAACAGACACAATGCTTAGTTATTTCCGAACTGTCAGATGCTGGGTTTTTTTTCCTTCTCTACTGACATGCAATTCTTCGGACTTGACTCTCATGAAACACACAGCCTGTGTCTCTCCATGAACACACAGCCTGTGTCTCTCCATGAACACACAGCCTGTGTCTCTCCATGAACACACAGCCTGTGTCTCTCCATGAACACACAGCCTGTGTCTCTCCATGAACACACAGCCTGTGTCTCTCCATGAACACACAGCCTGTGTCTCTCCATGAACACACAGCCTGTGTCTCTCCATGAACACAGCCTGTGTCTCTCATGAACACACAGCCTGTGTCTCTCCATGAACACACAGCCTGTGTCTCTCCATGAACACACAGCCTGTGTCTCTCCATGAACACACAGCCTGTGTCTCTCCATGAACACACAGCCTGTGTCTCTCCACGAACACACAGCCTGTGTCAAAGGAAGGGGACAAAACAAACAAACAAACAAACAAACACTACCGGAAAAATGAAGTGGGCTCAGCAGAGGTAAACGACATGGGTAAGGGGAAGAGATGTGTGTGGGGAGGTGGGGGATGAGTGACGTGTCATGTCCACATGCACGTCTCCCTCAACATGACGCAGCATGGTGATTTGCTGTCTGTGATTTGCTGTCTGTGATTTGCTGTCTGTGATTTGCTGTCTGTGATTTGCTGCTGTGATTTGCTGTCTGTGATTTGCTGTCTGTGATTTGCTGTCTGTGATTTGCTGTCTGTGATTTGCTGTCTGTGATTTGCTGTCTGTGATTTGCTGTCTGTGATTTGCTGTCTGTGATTTGCTGTCTGTGATTTGCTGTCTGTGATTTGCTGCTGTGATTTGCTGTCTGTGATTTGCTGTCTGTGATTTGCTGTCTGTGATTTGCTGCTGTGATTTGCTGTCTGTGATTTGCTGTCTGTGATTTGCTGTCTGTGATTTGCAGCGAAAAATAAACAAGGCACAAAATAGCTTATAGACGACGTCACAGAAGCGATGGCGAGAAAAAAAAAGAAAAAAGAAAAATGACGCAACAACCGAATGTTGTTTTCACCAGAATCCACAGCTTTGGTGTCTTTATTTTGCATGGTGTATGACAAGAGTCATGCCATGAAAAACTTTCCGAAATTGGCAAAAATATGGACGGGGCACACAGAGACACAGAAAGATGGGGAGCAGCACAGAGAGAGAGAGAGAGAGGAGAAGAAGAGAGAGAGAGAGAGAGAGAGAGAGAGGAGAGAGAGAGAGAGAGAGAGAGAGAGAGAGAGAGAGAGAGAGAGAGAGGAGGGGGGGGGGGGGGGGGGGGACAGACAGACAGACGGACGGACGGACGGACGGACGGGCAGACAGACAGAGACACCACGGAAGGACATGAAGAGGGATGACATTCAAACTACCTAATTCATCACAGGCGGAGGTATCAAGAGCAGATGGGGGATTTATACACCCAGATTACAAAAGCAAGAAAGAAGAAACGACCACGCAGGAACGACAGGAGTAAACTGGAGGTTCAGGGGAAAGGGGAAGGGGGGGGGGGGGGGGGGTTACAGAAAGACAGGGAGGGGGTGGGGAAGCAGAGAGAACTGTTTTGCATCTGCTACTACTACAATAACTCATAGTAGTGTTTGCTTGTGATTGCACTGCATGTAACTGTACTACAAATAACAGTGCTGAATCTAACATTGCTACCTCCAACTGAACTGGATCTAATGGAACTACAACTAAATGTGTTACATCTAACCATACTACATATAACCGTACTAAATCCTAACGGTGCTTTTTCTAACCGTTCTACATCAGACTGTACTACACAGGACAGCACTATCTCTACATATACTGCATCTGACTGTACCACACCGAACTAACTGGGTGGCACAGTGTTGGCAAGCATGATGACTGCAAAGTGCTGTGTAATGTGGTATATGTAGCGTAGTGTACATGATTCAACATCCTGTGGCTTTGCAGCGAGAGTTTGATGTGCTGTTTATGTCCACGTCAAGATCAATCTCTAACAAAACCTTTGGCTTTTGATGTGTTCTTTTTGTCCACGTCAAGATCAATCTCTAACAAAACCATTGCCTTTATTCATTTGCAATGTTCATAGTGATCCTGCTGTTCGCATAATATTTTCATT
>CM031610.1:22780057-22785057 GCA_018398815.1 Conus ventricosus
GCTATGATTTCTTTACAGTGCAGTCTAACGTAGAGTATTTTGACAAAGTATAACTGGAATCATGAGGTGACGTCAGCAAGGAGGAACATAGAGGGCGGATGGGGGGGAGAGCAAAGGCCGGCCTCCCAGAAACATCTCATTCCCTCATCTCCAATCCCCACCAGCCTGTCCTCCCTCCCTTACCCCTGATCGCGCCTCCTGCCCCCCCCCCCCCCCCCCCACCCACCTGTGTCCCCCATGTCCGCCTTCCCCTCTCTCTCTTCGCTCAGAACGCTGGCTGGGGGCTGTTATGACAATGGGATTAGACAGTCTCTCGGCACGGCAGACATGGACAGGACTCTAGCCATGGAACAGGCGATGGCCGTATCCCCATCCCACTTCCTCCATCTCCTCTTGCATCAAGACAGCGAGGACAGGAGGGGAGGGAGTGTGTGTGGGTGTGTGTGTGTGTGTGTGTGTGTGTGTGTGTGTGTGTGTGTGTGTGTGTGTGTGTGTGTGTGTGTGTGTGTGCGTGTGTGTGTGTGAATGAGTAGAAGAAAGGGCTACAGCCAAACATGTTAGTTCTGTGTAATTCTTCAGGAAATGTGAAGAGAAGATGAATGAGATAAGCTGACTTGAATTCTGTGGATCCTGCTTTCCTTGGTCTGGATGATGATGGGGTTTTCAAGAACTGTTTAAAGGAAGACTTTAAGTTTACTCATGGACATACATCTATGTATACGAACACTGAGCATTCTAGTACATTGGAGAACAGATTAACAAAGATGGATGCAGGCATATACACAACATACATGGCAACGTCTTAGAGGCATTGCAGAGTACAGATTTACCAATGGGCATGCATAATCATGCACACACAAGAGCATAAAACTATATTGAGTAGGCTATAGTGTTAACTAAGTATACATGTGCGCCTGCGAACGTACGTGAAATCATACACATAAAAGTGCATACAGGTAAATTGTGTAGGCTACAGGTTTAACTAAATGTGAATCTTAAATAAATGTTAGCGAACCGCCCAGAGAACGTGGACAAACGAGTCACAAGACAAAACACAACGCGTTTCAACCTCTTAGGTCTTCGTCAGGTGATATATAAACGAATAAAACAACGAAAATTCACTTAGCTTTGATCGCTTCAGATCACTTTGGGTTCAGCGCAAGGAAGAAGGCGCTGAACCCAAAGTGATCTGAAGCGATCAAAGCTAAGTGAATTTTCGTTGTTTTATTCGTTTATATATCACCTGACGAAGACCTAAGAGGTCGAAACGCGTTGTGTTTTGTCTTGTGACTCGTTTGTCCACGTTCTCTGGGCGGTTCGCTAACATTTATTTAAGATTTGTTTAGATTTCCGCCTGTAGTCGTCTCGCTTTGCAACTAAATGTGAATGTGTGTACAAACATTAGTGCTCCAGCGTAATGGAGTACAGATTAATCACGGTGCAAAAAAGCAAACGGATATAGTTTAGATCATGTGCCAATTTCATATGTGCTTTTTCGAAACTTTCTTACAGCCAGAGGAAATGTACAACTGCACAAACACCCATTAAACTTCCAATACACAATAAGCTTGGCACTCAAAAAAACAAAATAAAACATCAACTTGGAGAGAAATCATTGCTGCCACAGAGAGGAGAGAGAGAGGAGGGGGAGAGAGAGAGAGAGAGAGAGAGGAGAGAGAGGAGAAGAGGGAGAGAGACAGAGAGACAGAGAGAGAGAGGAGAGATAGAGAAAGACAGAGAGACAGAGACAGGCAGACAGAGACAGACAGACAGACAGACTTTACAGACATACACAGACAGACACACACACACACATACAGAAGACAGAAAAGACAGGCAGACAGCCAGAGATCCTCCGATCATCAAATTAATCAAACTTGTAGAATAAAAAAAAAACAACACCCGATGAAAGTGGAGTCGAACAGAGAATGACAGGTATGAACAAAAAAACAGTGAGGGAAAACAGACAAACAATGAGACAGTGAGGGAAAGCAGACAAAAAATGAGACAGTGAGGGAAAGCAGACAAACAATGGACAGTGGGGAAAGCAGACAAACAATGAGACAGTGAGGGAAAGCAGACAAACAATGAGACAGTGAGGGGAAAGCAGACAAACAATGAGACAGTGAGGGGAAAACAGACAAACAATGAGACAGGAGGGAAAAGCAGACAAACAATGAGGGCAGTGAGGGAAAGCAGACAACAATGAGACGTGAGGGAAAGCAGACAAACAATGAGGAGGAAAGAGGTGGAATGGGGGTTGGCTCAGGAGAAAGGGGGGGGGGGCGGGGAGGGAGGAGAGAGGGGGGAGAGTGGAAAAGAGAGGAGAGAAGAGAGAAGGGGAGAGAGAGGAGAGAGAAAAGAGACGGTGTGGGGCAGACAGACAAGACAGAGAGAAAGAGAACAAAGAGAGGAGAGAGACAGAAGACAAGGTAGACAGACAACAAACAGACAGAGAGAAAGAGACAGACACACACAGATAGACAGATAGATAGGCAGACAGACAGACACAGAGACGAGACAGAGAGGGAGAGAGAGATGGACAGATGGACAGAGACACCAGAGAAAAATACACAGGAAAACCAAACACGACCAAATTAATCACAGACAGGGGTATTAGGTGGAGGAGATGGGGGATTCCACCTTCCAATTAGCACAGCCGGAAAACCAGAAAACAACTGCATAGAAATAACAGAAGACAAAAGCAGGTCAGGGGTGGGGGTGGGGGTGGGGGTGGGGGTAAGGATAGGGGTAGGGGAGGAAATGGTGAGGAGTGTGTGCAGGGGGGAGGGAGGGGGGGGGGGGGGGCAGAGAGGGGAGGAGGCAGGAGAGAGGACTGCAACACATTCAGCTCCAATGACATCTGTCTGTGCTGCATCTACATCTGACTGTGCTACATCTAACTGTGCTACATCTGTCTGTGCTACATCTGACTGTGCTGCATCTGACTGTGCTGCATCTGACGTGCTACATCTGACCTGTGCTACATCTAACTGTGCTACATCTAACTGTGCTACATTTAACTGTGCTACATCTGTCTGTGCTACATCTGTCTGTGCTACATCTAACTGTGCTACATCTAACTGTGCCACATCTGTCTGTGCTACATCTGACTGTGCTACATCTATCTGTGCTACATCTGGACTGTGCTACATCTATCTGTGCTACATCTGACTGTGCTACATCTATCTGTGCTACATGTGGCTGTGCTACATCTGACTGTGCTGGATCTGACTGTGCTACATCTATCTGTGCTACATCTGACTGTGGTACATCTGACTGTGCTACATCTGACTGTGCTACATCTAACTGTGCTACATCTAACTGTGATACATGCTTGTGCTACATCTAATGTGATACATCTGACTGTGCTACATCTAACTGTGCTACATCTAACTGTGCTACATCTAACTGTGTACATCTAACTGTGATACATCTAACTGTACTACATCTAACTGTGCTACATCTAACTGTACTACATCTAACTTGTGCTACATCTAGCTGTGCTACATGTGGCTGTGCTAACCTAACTATGCTAATTAACAGTGTTACGTCTGACTGTGGTAATCTGTGCGCTAATCTAACTGTGCTAATCTAACTGTGCTAATCTAACTGTGCTAATCAAACTGTGCTAATCAAACTGTGCTAATCTAACTGTGCTAATCTAACTGTGCTAATCTAACTGTGCTAATCGAACTGTGCAACATCTAACAGTGTTACGTCTGACCGCTCTGCATCTACACTCCATCTAAATGAACTACATCTAACGATGCTATATCTAGCTACTACGTGGCACAGTACTGTATCTAGCTGTACTACAGAGAACTGTACTACATCATACTGTACCATAGCCTGATGTACCACATGGAGCTGCCAGAGAGTCTGAAGCAGTGTGCTGGCACGTGTGATGGATGCAGAATGCCATATAAGTGCAGCGTATACACTGTAGTGATTATAGTGTAATATCCTCTGGCTATGCAGTACTAGTCTGATGTGCTCTTTTTCCCACGTCAAGATAATTGTCTGAAAAATAAAAAAATTATTGTTTGAAAAATAAACACACACACAACAAAACCTTCCACTTCATTCATTTGCGTATAATCAAAGTGATCCTGCAGTCCATATATATTCTTCATTACTATGATTTTGCACGGTACGGTCTTGTATATTATTGTACAGTGACACAATATATCTCAAATCAGTGAGGTGACGTCAGGGATTAGGAATGAAGGGGTTAAAGGCTGGACTCCCGACAAACAGCTCTCCTCCCTCTCATCCACACTCTCTATCAGCCTTTTCCCTCCTTCTAAATACACCCTCACTTATCCCTCATGCTCACATCCCCCCCCCCCCCCCCCTTCACCCCCCACTCTCCTCTCCGTCCAGGACGCCGTCTGTGGACATTGCAGCACTGGGATTAGACAGCGCGGCAGCCACCAGACACTGACAGGAGCCCAGCATTAAAACGTCGATGACCATGCCTCCCTCCTCCCCCCCCCCCCCCCCCCCCACCCCTACATCATCATCTTTTCCTCCAAGACAGCGAGGACAGCATAGCAGGAGATGGGGTGGAGGAGACGACATAGGGAGGAGATTGAGCAACAACAAAGCGTGTTGGTTCTAATCAGATGCACACTTGTGTGTACAGACACACAAGAGCATCTACGTATAACACGTTTCGGATTTACTTAGAAGTGTATGGAAGTGCTCCAATATGATGTAACATTGATCAATCGAAGAGCACAACAGCATGTTTCTCAGGCTTGTCGCCGGTAGCTCTGCCTACTTTGCTAGCTATAAATATCGATGCAGGTAAGAAGTGTTCAATTATACAAACACCCCCCTGAACATACCATACTTTTGGCTACCAAATATGAGAAAATAAGACATCAACTTTGCAGTCTGGTCATTGAGAGAGAGAGAGAGAGAGAGAGAGAGAGAGAGAGAGAGAGAGAGAGAGAGAGAGAGAGAGAGAGAAGACAGACAGACAGACAGACATA
>CM031610.1:22795057-22800057 GCA_018398815.1 Conus ventricosus
TTTTTGGATTCTTTGAAGACATTAACAATGTATATCTAAAAGCGTTTGGCTCTCTATAGTATTTGAGTGGTATGAGATCACGTCGAAGGTCACTGAGGAGCGGGCAACACAAACTAAAATGGATTTCATCTTCTTGGTTATTATTACACATGGGGCAAATTAATTCTACATCTCTATAATTTTTGTATCGAAGTGAGTGCGATTTGATTATTACTCACTCCAAACCTAAATTTAACAAGCGCTTGCTTTACAAGTCTGTTTGTGTCATTGCAAAATACAGTTCTTGGGTATGATTCGTTTTGAATGATCTGTACATTGTAAATCTTTCACTTGAACAAATTCGACTGTCCCAATCCTGCCAGTAACAATCTATCAGTCTTTGTCTAAAACAACTAATGAAATGGTCAACTGATTCTACACCTTGATTTTCCCACACATATCCAAATCCAAACTGAAACAAACTAATCGAATGTTGGTTACCCAGTTCTTTTTACCTTTCTCGTCCAAATTAAGTAGCATCAGGTAAGCTTTGTAGGGGAGGGCGATTTTCATTCATCCGTGTCAGTTTGATCCAGTATTTAATTGATCTAGTGTATGCATTCACATACAATGGGAATCTACCAGTATCTCCATAAATCATCGCATTAGCAGTCCTTTCTGTGACACCTAGAAAGCGTTTAAATGCAAACAAGTGTACTTTTTCTATGTATTTTATACTTTCATCAAGACCCCAAATTTCTGACCCATATAGAAGTACTGGCTGCACTCTAGCATCAAAGAGTTTACAAAAAATTTCAATAGACTGGATATCATAATTATATAATAATGTCAATATACCAATAACCGCCTTTTTACCCGTGCAGCTAGGTCACCACAGGAGGATGAGAGACTCAATTTTGTAGAAAAATATAGTCCTAAATATTTGTATGTGTTGACTACTTTCATTTCAGAACCGCCCAAATGCCAGTGTTCGTGCGCTGCAAGAAAACCGCCTTTACGAAAAACAATTATATTACTTTTGTTCATATTAACTTTTAATTTCAATTTAGTTGATGATTCATACAAATTATTCAGCTGATTTTGCAACCCTACTTGCGTTTCAGATATTAATATAATATCATCTGCAAATAACAAAATAAAAAGTTCGACAAGAGTAGGTGTTAGTACAGCCCCATGTCTTCCATTGTTAATTATGTCAGCTGCTAATTCATTTATAAACAATGAGAATAAGACAGGACTGCAGACATCTCCTTGCTTTACTCCACGCAGGCAGTTTAATGTAATCTGTCATATATGAACCATTTCTAACCCGCGTCTTTAAGTTAGAGTACATGCTTTTCACACAATCAAATAATTTACCTCGAATTCCGTTTTTCTGTAGGATAGGCCATAACAATTTCCTTGAATAGAATCGAATGCTTTCTCGAAATCAATGAATGCGACATATAATTTACGATTCGAGACAGTTGTTTCTGAATAACGGCAAACAGTGTAAATATATGATCTATGGTTGAGTAGTCTTTTCTAAAACCAGCTTGATGTTCATCTATGATATTATGCATATCAATCCAAACTTGTAGTCTAATGATTTATGATATGGCTATAAAGCTTTCCGCTGATGTCTGTAAGCGAGATACCTCTATAATTATTAGGATTGTCTAAATTACCCTTTTTATGTAATGGCTGTATTAAAGACTCTGACCAGTTTTCTGGATAAATACCTCGATCAAATAGTTCGTTTAAACAATTTTTCAAAAAAGTTTATAACGACATCTGATGCGCACTTAAAAATTTCTCCAATTATACCGTCAGGCCCGGGGGATTTTCCACTTTTCAGATTTTTAATGGCGCTTAATATTTCTTGATTGGAGATTGGTGCATTTAGTACGTAAAAATCATCTTCTGTGTATTCCGGAGTCATTTGATTATTTACTTCACCAATATCCTCAGTACAATCCTCGATCTCCAAAAGATCACGAAAATGGTTAAACCATTTATCTGTAGATATACTGTTCAATGACTGTGTACGCTTTCGGTGCAAGTTGGTTCACCTTCTTCCAAAATTCTTCTTGATTATCGATCCTATCCAAGAGTTCGGAAAAGACTCTAGTTTTATTTTGTTTCTTTTTCCGCTTAAGTAAATTTTTATATTCTCTTCGAGCCTTACGGTAATTATGCAGATTAACTGATTTCAGCTTTTTTATTTGTTCATCATTAGCTGCCCTTGGACATGGGTTACGAAAGATTCTAAGGAGTTTTCTTACATTTCGTCTTTCAACAAAACATTCATTATCAAACCAACTGTTTTTTTGATTACTTATACCAATCCGCTTATTTACAAGCATACATGAAGCAGCGTCCATCATGCAACCATTAAATTCTTTCAGTGCCTTATTTACATCAACTTCAACAAGTCTAGTTGCCAAATCAATCTTTTCTATTGTTATATCAGACTCAAGAGATCTAAGAAAGATGTCCTTCTTCTGTGGATTCCAAATCAATCTTTTAATGTAACTGTCATTTTCATTTGATATCTCATAATCAAAATCATTTCCATTTGTTACCCCACACAGCGAGAATTCAACAGGCATATGACTGGATTCAATTCTATCAGCAACAAAAAGTGTACATGTTGGCAAGAGTGTATGATATAATTCTTCTGATAAAATAAAATAGTCAATAACACTACACCCAAAATCGGATACATATGTATAGCGACCTGGAGGTCGCCGTTACAAGCACCATTAAGGATGCATGAGTCCTAAGGTAGAACACATGGTTAATAACATTTTACCAAACATATTCTCTTGTTTGTCTTCTGACTTCCTTGTCATAATATTTACATCATTTTTTGAATCGATGTGAAAAGGCAGACAACAACTATTAATTTCATAAGACGTGTCTGAAGTCCGTGCATTCAAATCCCCACATACCATAACATGCATATTCTTATCTATCATCATGTCCGTCAAACATTCTTCCACCAGACTTATACCACTATCAATATTATTAATTTGATAGAACGGACTTCCACTTGGTGGCACATACGTACACATATATAACAGATTTTTTGTTTAGTCCAAGACATTCTTTGTCAATAATAAAACACAACATATTATCATACTTACATTTTACTTGACGAACAAATGGAATTAGTGTAGTTTTAATTAATACAAGAACACCACCTGATCGTCGACCTTGTTTTGAAAACTTTTGGGCAGGACTGCAAATGCTGTATGATTTGGAAATTTAAATGCATGGAAGTTATCTACAAAGGTTTCTACTAAAGTTACAAAGTGAAAATTAGAAACATAATGAATAAAGTCTGTTTCATCCAGTTTTGACACAAGACCGTCTACATTCCATGTGACGAAAGTGAAATTATCAATCTGTGTTAAACATACCTCTTCTCCGTTATCCAAGTGATGCACTGAATCAACATCAACACAAGTTCTGTCCCAGTGTGTGCGCACAGAATCAACATCAACACAAGCTCTGTCACAGTGTGTGCGCACAGAATTAACATCAACACAAGTTCTGTCACAGCGTGCGCGCACAGAATCAAACCCCTCCAGCCCAGACCCCACGGGATCTCGGTCCTCCCCCAATTGACTCAATTCTACACACGCTGCTTCACCACAGCATACCCGTCCACTGGATCCATCCAAGAAAGAATAACGTTCGTCACAGCTTTCTCCTGGGGAGGTAGTAGACTTGTTGATTTCATAATTATGTAAAGTTTTTGTCGGAAGTTTCTCAGCCTTCTGTTGGCCGACACATCACTTTGAGTCTCTTAGGGTGTCGTTCATTTGATCGTAGTACCATCGCTTGCCATCGATCAGGAGGTGGTCGAAAACCATGCTGGCCTTCTTCAGTTTATCTTCCCTGGCCCTCTTGAGGAACGGCCACAGCTTCTTTCGTACCTCACGGACTCCTTTAGAGTAGTCTTCGGCGATGAAGATAGTGTTTCCTTCATCCAGATATCTTAATTGTCTCTTGGCTTTTAGTACACGTTCTCTGTCCTTGAAGTTGGTAAATCTCGCCACAATAGGAGCGTTGTCACTTTTCCCCAGTCGGTGAGCTCTGTCCAAAGAAATGTCATCCGTAATCTTCAACTGGTCTTTGATTACACTTTGTACCAGGCTTTCACAATCGTCCCAGGTTTCCTTCGACTTCTGCTTTTTAAGGCCAGAGAAAATCAGATTATTTCTCTTTGACCTTCCTTCTTGATCGTCAAGCTGTTTTTCCACCTGTTCAACTCTGTCCGACAGCTCACGATTAGTTGTTCTCAATTGCTCATTTTCAGTTTTCAAAGTTTCAATTTCCTCGCGTTGTTTTGTCATTCTTCCCTAAGACCGGATACCGCTTCATGAAGATTGTTGAAGTGAGCATTCAGGGTATCCAGCCGTCGTGACAAGCTCTGGTCCATACCTGAAAGAGACTGCAGAACGTCATGGATGGAGGGTTCCCGATCGGACCCGTCCTATCTGTTGAACTTGTTCTGCGGTCCACAGACAGGTTACTGCTTGCTGACTGGAATCGCGTTTGGCGCATCGTTACAGTTTCCGTCTTCTTTGAGTCTTGACCAGGTCCTGGGTTCAACTCAACATCGCCAGACCTTTGAAGCAGAGTGGCGATCAGAAAGATCAGGGCGAACGACAGGCGCATACTACGAATTTTCACTGTCTTCAAACGCAGCAGTCTACACTGTTGTGCTCGTCTACACATAAAATTTTGAAAAACGGGCACAAAACCTCCGCAGACGCTCCTGAAATTTAGAGGGCATGCTGGCATGGCTACTGTGCAGTTATTGATTATGAAAATTCTAATGATCAGGGGCAAAAAGACGATTAATTAACAAAAATGACAATCAAATTTAGAGCCGACTTGAAAACACGTCTTGCCTGGATCAGTGAGTTCAGTTCAGTCCGAGAGAGAGAGAGAGAGAGAGAGAGAGAGACAGACAGACAGACAGACAGACAAATAGACAGAGACAGACA
>CM031610.1:22805057-22810057 GCA_018398815.1 Conus ventricosus
TCCTCCACCCCTCCTCTCTCCATCCCTCCTCTCCTCCTCTCTCCCTCCCTCCTCTCTTCATTCCCTCCCTCTCTCCATCCCTCTATTCCTACTCTCTCCATCCCTCAATCCCTCCTCTCTCCATCCCTCCACTCTCTATCCCTCCATCCCCCCCCTCTCTCCATCCCTCCTCTCTCCATCCCTCCTCCCCTCTATCCCTCCTCTCTCATCCCTCCACCCTCTTCCTCCATCCCTCCTCCTCTCTATTCCATCCATCACCCTCTCTCTATCCATCCATTCCTCCTCTCTCCATCCCTCCTCTATCTATCCTCCATCCCCCTCTCTCCATCCCTCCCTTCTCCATCCTCCTCCCTTCCCTCCTCTCCATCCCTCCTCTCCTATCCCCATCCCTCCTCTCTCCTAAACCCCCATCCCTCCTCTCTATCCCTCCATCCCTCCTCCTCTATCCCTCCACCCTCCTCTCTCTATCCCTCCATCCCTTCCTCTCACTATCCTTCATTCCCCCTCTCTATCCCCTCCCTCTCTATCCCTCATCCTTCCCCTCTCTTCCTCCATCCCTCCTCTCTATCCTCCATCCCTCTACTCATCCTTCCAAACCTCCTCCTCTATCCCTCCTCTCTCCATCCCTCATTCTCTCTCTCCCATCCCTCCTCCTCCACCCCCTCTCTCCATCCTCAAATTTTCCCCCTCTCCATCCTCATCCCTCCTCTCTCCATCCCTTCCTCTCTCATATCCCTCATCCCTTCCCCTCTCCATCCCTCCTCATCTACCCTCTTCCCTCAATCTCTTTTAGCCTCTATCCCACCTCTCTTCATCCCCCTCTCTCCATTCCTCTAAATTTCCCAAATCTCTCCCATCCTCAATCCCTCCTCTCTCCATCCCTCCACTCTCTATCCCTCCATCCCTCCTCTCTCCACCCTCCCTCTCCATCCCTCCCTCTCTAAACCTCCTCTCATCAATCTCTCAAAACCCTCCTCCTCCAAACCTCTTGCTCTCTATCCATCCATCCTCTCTCTCTATCCATCCATCCCTCCTCTCTCCATCCCTCCATCCCTCCTCTCTGTCTCCCTCCTCTCTTCCATTTCTCCTCCTTTTTATCCCTCCATCCCTTCCTCTCTCTCTCTCTATCCCCCTCTCTCTATCGCTCCAAACCCTTTTCTCCTCCATCCCTCCATCCTTTCCCTCTCTCTATCCCTCCATCCCCTCCTCCTCTAAACCCTCCATTCCCTCCTCTCCCCTATCCCTCCATCCCTCCTCTCTATCCCCATCCCCCTCTCTCCATCCCTCCTCTCTCTATCCCTCCATCCCTCCTCTCTCTATCCCTCCTCTCTCTATCCTCCATCCCTCCTTTCTCTCCATCCCTCCTCTCTCCATCCATCCATCCCTTCCTTTCCCCCCACCCCCCTCCTCCCCTCCATCCATCCATCCCTCCCACTCCATCCCTTGAAACCCTCCTCTCTCATCCCTCCTCTCCTATCCTCCATGCCTCCTCTCCCTATCCCTCCAGCCTCCTCTCTCTATCCCTCCCTCCCCTCCTCCTCTACCATACCCTCCATGCCTCCCCCCCTCCTCCCCTCCATCCCTCCTTTTCCTCTATCCTCCCCCACCCTCCTCCTCATCCCTCCATCCCTCCTCCATCTATCCCCCACCCCCCTCTCTCTATCCTCCATCCCTCCTCTATCTCTCCATCCCCTCCTCTCTCTATCCCTCCATCCCTCCTCCTCTATCCCTCCATCCCTCCTCTCTCCATCCATCCTCCCTCCTCCCTCCATCCCTCCTCTCTCCATCCATCCATCCCTCCACTCCATCCCTTGATCCCTCCTCTCTCCATCCCTCCTCTCTCTATCCCTCCTTTTCCCCCTCTCCCCCTATCCCTCCATTTCCTCCTTTTCTCTATCCCTCCATCCCTCCTCTCCTCTATCCATATCCCTCATCCCTCCTCTCTCTATCCCTCCATCCCTCCTCTCTCTATCCCTCCATCTCTCCTCTCTCTAAACTCTTCCCTCCCTTTCCCCCCTATCCCCCACCCCCTCTCTCTATCCCTCCATCCCTCCCTCTCTATCCCTCCATCCCTCCTCTCTCTATCCCTCCATCCCTCCTCTCTCTATCCCTCCATCCCTCCTCTCTCTATCCCTCCATCTCTCCTCTCTCTATCGCTCCATCCCTCATCTCTCTATCCCTCCTCCTCACCCCCTCCTCTCTCATCCCTCCATCCCTCCTTTCTCTATCCCTCCTCTCTCCACCCTCCTCTCTCACCCTCCATCCCCCTCTCTCTATCCCCCACCCTCCTCCTCTATCTCTCCTCTCTCTATCCCTCCATCCCTTTTCTCTCCATCCCTCCATCCCTCCTTCTCTATCCCTCCTCTCTCCATCCCTCCTCTCTCTATCCCTCCTCTTCCATCCCTCCTCTCTCTATCCCTCCATCTCTCCTCTCTCTATCTCTCCACCCCTCCTCTCTCTCCCTCCATCCTCCTCTCTCTACCCCCCACCCTCCTCTCTCTATCTCTCCATCCCTCCTCTATCTCTCCATCCCTCCTCTCATCCCTCCATCCCTCCTCTCTCTATCCCTCCATCACTCCTCTCTCTATCCCTCCATCCCTCCTCTCTCTATCCCTCCACACTCCTCTCTCTACCTCCATCCCTCCTCTCCTATCCCTCCATCCCTCCTCTCTCTATCCCTCCATCCCTCCTCTCTCTATCCCTCCTCTCCCATCCCTCCATCCCTCCTCTCTCTATCGCTCCTCTCTCCATCCCTCCTCTCTCTATCCCTCCTCTCTCCATCCCTCCTCTCTCTATCCCTCCATCCTTCCTCTCTCTATCCCTCCATCCCTCCTCTCTCTATCCCTCCATCCCTCCTCTCTCCATCCCTCCTCTCTCTATCCCTCCATCCCTCCTCTCTCTATCCCTCCTCTCTCCATCCCCCCATCCCTCCTCTCTCCATCCCTCCTCTCTCTATCCCTCCTCTCTCCATCCCTCCTCTCTCTATCCCTCCATCCTTCCTATCTCTATCCCTCCATCCCTCCTCTCTCCATCCTTCCATCCCTCCTCTCTCTATCCCTCCATCCCTCCTCTCTACCCCCCTCCATCCCTCCTCTCTCTATCTCTCCATCCCTCCTCTCTCTATCCCTCCATCCCTCCTCTCTATCCCTCCATCCCTCCTCTCTCCATCCCTCCTCCTCCTATCCCTCCACCCCTCCTCTCTCTATCCCTCCATTACTCCTCTCCCCATCCCTCCACTCTCTATCCCTCCATCCTTCCACTCTCTACCTCTCCATCCCTCCTCTCTCCATCCCTCCATCCCTCCTCTCTCCATCCCTCCTCTCTCCCATCCCCCCACTCTCTATCTCTCTATCCCCCCTCTCTCTATCCCTCCATCCTCCTCTCTCTATCCATACACCCTTCCTCTCTCTATCTCTAAATCCCTCCTCTCTCTATCTCTCCATCCCTCCTCTCTCTTATCCATCCACCCCTCCTCTCTCTATCTCTCCATCCCTCCTCTCTCTATCTATCCATCCCCCCCTCTCTCCATCCATCCTCTCTCTGTCCCTCCATCCCTCCTCTCTCTATCCATCCACCCTCCACTCTCTATCTCGCCATCCCTCCTCTCTCTATCCCTCCTCTCTCTATCCATCCATCCCTCCTCTCTCTATCTCTCCATCTCTCCTCTCTCCATCCCTCCTCTTCTATCCCTCCTGTCTCCATCCCTCCAGTCTCTATCTCTCCATCCCTCCTCTCCCCATCCCTCCTCTCCTATCCCTTCTGTCTCCATCCCTCTACTCTCTACCCTTTCATCCCTCCTCTGTCCATCCCTCCGGTCTCTATCCCTCCATCCCTCCTGTCTCTATCTCTCCATCCCTCTGGTTCTATCCCTCCATCCCTCCTCTCTCTATCCCTCCATCCCTCCACTCTCTAACCCTTCCATCCCTCCTCTGTCCATCCCTCCTGTCTCTATACCTCCATCCCTCCTGTCTCTATCCCTGCACCCCTCCACTCTCTACCCTTCCATCCCTCCTCTGTCCATCCCTCCTCTCTCTATCCCTCCTCCCTCCTGTCTCTATCCCTCCATCCCTCCTCTCTCTATCCCTCCATCCCTCCATCTATCTACCCTTCTATCCCTCCTCTGTCCATCCCTCCTGTCTCTACTCCTCCATTCCTCCTCTCTCTATCCCTCCATCTCTCCTGTCTCTATCCCTCCATCCCTCCTCTCTCTATCCCTCCATCCCTCCTCTCTCTCTATCCCTCCATCCCTCCTCCCTCTCTATCCCTCCATCCATCCTCTCTCTATCCCTCCATCCCTCATCTCTCTATCCCTCCATTCCTCCTCTCTCTATCCCTCCATCCCTCCCTCTCTCTATCCCCTCCACTCTCTATCCTCCATCCCTCCTCTCTCCATCCTTCCATCCTCCTCTCACTATCCCTCCTCTCTCTATCCCTCCTCTCTCTACCCCTCCATCCCTCCTCTCTCTATCCCTCCTCTCTCCATCCCTCCTCTCTCTATCCGTCCTCTCTCCATCCCTCCTCTCTATCCCTCCTCTCTCCATCCCTCCTCTCTCTATCCCTCCTCTCTCTATGCCTCCATACCTCTTTTCTCTCCATCCCTCCTCTCTCCATCCATGCATCCCTCCTCTCTCTATCCCTCCTCTCTCTATCCTTCCATCCCTCCTCTCTCCATCCATCCATCCCTCCACTCCATCCCTTCATCCCTCCTCTCTCCATCCCTCCTCTCTCTATCCTCCATGCCTCCTCTCTCTATCCCTCCATCCCTCCTCTCTCTATCTCTCCATCCCTCCTCTCTCTATCCCTCCATCCCTCCTCTCTCTATCCCTCCATCCATCCTCTCTTTCCCTCCATCCCTCCTCTCTTATCCCTCCATCCCTCTCTTCTCTCATCCCTCTCTCTCTCCTTCTTCCTTCCATCCTCCTTCTCTATCCCTCCATCCCTCATCTCTATCCTCCTCCTCCATCCCCTCTCTCATATCCTATCCCTCTTCATCTCCATCC
>CM031610.1:22820318-22842818 GCA_018398815.1 Conus ventricosus
TGTTTTAGAGAACTATAATATGCCGCTTCTGGCTCACCCGGTCTCAACCAGTTTCGGGCGGAGCCCTCAACCTGTTTTTTGACCGGCCGAATCCAAAGCGGCATATTATAGTTCTCTACTAAGCATGACTTTAATAACAAAAAATAACGACCCTACAAACAAACATACTGTGTAGGGTTATCCGTTTTCATACTAATTTACAAAACTTTTCAGATTTTAGTTTTTGTTTAATCCTGCGGTTTTCTTGATCATTTTCAATAACATCATTTTCACGCAGACATTCGTCAAATGCGTCTCTGTCTTTCATGTGAAATAAAACTACAGTCTTTAACTGTTCTCTAAAGTCTTTTAAAACGGAGTTATATTTTTGACATAAAATCCACACACTTATCCCAGCATGTCTTCCACTGAAAGCCAGTTTTGATAAAGTGTTTCTTTTTTTAACTATGTCTCTTTCTGCCGAAATGTCATCTATAATAAATAGTGTCTGCGTTCCTTCAAACAGTCCATAAAACTGTTCTAAACACTCACTCAGTTTATTGCTAGGATCAACTAAATATATGTTATCATCTGTCCATATAAACCTTCTATCATGATATGCTTTGTTCCATTTAAGTGTTGGACAGAAAATCACAATGTGATCAAAATTATAGCGATAAACTGTTTGTAATAGGTCTAGGACAAATATTGTTTTCCCACAACCAGTCTGCCCACAAATTAATGAACAATGAGGGGTTTTTTGTCATAAAGTTTAACTGCTCCATAGTTTTATAACAGAATTTAATCTAATCCAGTTATTATTTTTATCAACTCTCCGTCAAAACTTGTTCAGTATAATAAAACCCTATGAGGCCTAAATGTGTAAGATTAATCCAATTCAGTTCTGTAAGATTGTTTCTATTTAAGTCAACATTGATTTTGTTGCTTGTTGTTATAACCTTAATATCCTCACCATTGTGAAGAATGACGACAACAACGTTAAGACGTTTAACGTCTAAGTTTTGCCAGCTAATATTAATTCCTTTTATAAGGTCGTCACTAACGCCCACAACCCCATCCCTCTCCACATCTTTAAAGACAGAAATTTCAAATATTATTGTGAACGTGTCTCCTAATTTCTGCTTGGAAAGAACTGTAATTTTGTAGAAGCTTTCTTTAAAACCGTTTCTCTTCTGTGGAGGATGTACTGCTTTTTCCCATACGGCGTTATTTCAATCTCTTTCCGACTATTGTCGTCCGGCATAAGACTTACATGTAAAGGGCCAGAGTTGAATGCTTTTCTGAAACTTTTTTGACGGCTAAAAAATGTAAATGGGCTTATGAATTCAAATTTTATTTCCCATTCTAAATATGGTTCTAAGTGCCATTTGAGGTCAGGTTTTCGAACTATTTTATATTCATACTGGCCAGCATTATTTGCTTCTACATTGCGTAGTTGTTCTAGTTTAGGAAACTTTTTGCTGTCGCCAACCTCTTTACGTTTATAATCACCATCTTTAGTGTACTCAAAACCATACAAAGCGCCTATCTCACCGTTCTGTTCAAAGTCCGCAACGTCTGCAAGGTCTTTTAATTCTAAAGTTATACACCTCACAGGCGCTAATGTAACTCCTGATTCTTCTGGCCCACGCGACATTTTTAGTACAGCTTATTATTTTATTTCCAAAACAATGTGTAGGTTATCACATTTCACAACTTTTCCTGCTTTGTCTGCAATTTTTACATTAAATGATCCAACCCTCCCACAAACTAATCTTTTAAACTGTAAATTAGGGAATTGTATAATTTCATAATCGCAATATGCAGCTTTCCCTGATGGAAGAGCTCTTAAAACAGTTGAGGGCCTTCCATCATATAAGTTTTCATCAGTGCTTAGCTCATCCAAATGAACATAGAGTAATGAATGTAATGCAAGATCGAGCGGACTTTCCCCCTCATAAGTAGTTTTGTCTGGTGTAACAACAAATCTTTTAGTGTCCTGAGTGTCAGCTTCAAAGCCTAACATTTTAGCTAGCTCTTTATCAAAAAAGTATTTTGCTTCTTCAGGTTTGAATGTTAATATTGTTTTTAGATTTGCATTGTTAAGTTTGAGAGTAATGTCAAAGTTACTCAATGCTTCTTTTAGTGAGCAAAACCCGTAATAACCATCAGGTATTGTTAACTGGCTAATTAAGTTTCTTCCGCCATATTTTCTAATCTTATTATTCTTCTTGGTTTCGCTTATATTAAACCATACAACTTTGTAAAATATTTCATGAAGCGCGACCATTTTGGTTCCGCAATCGTTCTTAACAGCATGTTCTAAAAACGAAGGACGGTCTTGGGTTGTTATTGTTACAAACATTTTTTAAACGAAATAAAAATGAGTGCGTTCAAATATACTAAAGATGCAAAATATTCTGTTGGGCCGCACTACAATCTTAAAAATATAACAACTGATACTCTTGACATTTCTGTGACCCAGACTGACACTTTTCATAAAAAGGTGAGTACTCCATTGGACAAATATCTTAACCCCCCTATTAAAAAGACTACATCGCGAAAGTGTGGTTCAGTCATCCGATGCAGTTTTATCAGAACCAGTTAAACTTTGCTGTGTTTTGTGCATCAACTGGGTGTGGAGTGTCGTATGCTGATCATTTAAATCATCCTGATCCTTTGGTGAGGTCAGTGTACAGATTTCATTTTTATTACACCTTCAGACGTATTTTGACTGAACTGCAAGCACCATTACCAAATGACAAACCATTTAATCCATTCAGCAACCGAATAGACATGAAGGCTTTTGAAAGGATCTGTAACGAATTCAATATTAATGTTAAGGAAGACTTTAGACAAAAGTCGGATCTTAATCATGGTCTAGGCACCCCTTATTTTTGGGCGTGCACAGAAAGTATAAGTATGACTGGCATCCTCCTTACACATCTTTCTCTTCAGGCACAACTGTTCACCTAGGGTCCATAGAGCAAGAGCATAAAACAGCATGGACAACATTTATCTTAGACACTTCTAAGGGCCTAACTAAAGCGGGAATAGAACGAATAAACGACTCTGTTCGTACTTACGTTTGGTGTTTGCTAGGTTCGCAAGCACAGACAAGGTCGAGCATAACTGATCCTTCTACTGGTTTTGACGCACAAAAACAATACTTAGCAAATTTAGAGGACGCCATTAATTCTAACAGTTGATTTGCCTTCAAGTATTAAAAGATACCAACATGTTTTACAATACGCAAGATCGAAAGTAGACTTTGCTGTTGGCACTGGTTTATACATGCTGCCTTCGACCTCAGACTCCAGATAGGCACAATAATAAACTACAAATAATGAAATCCTTGTGGCAGGCAATGAACAGAAGGTCGGAAAAAACGAAATAAATTCTGAGCCAGTAATATTGCAAGCAGTAAACAAACACCCAAGAATAAGTCATCCAATCCCCGTGGCCCAAAGCCCGAAGGCCGTTGAAGAAGTAAAAAAAAATAACGACCATGAATATGAAAAGACAGCACTTGTTCTTGGATTAACTGGCCTAGGATTACTTGGTCTTTATTTTACTAAAAATTAACCCGACTATTAAGAGAACTAATGTCCATAAGTGCTCAGCCATAAAGCCAACTACTTTGCCTGCAGTAGACAAAAGCCAGCTAACGACACCCCCTAATATACCCGGTAAAGAGTCTATAGCTTTACCGGCTAATTTTTTTAATAAACCCGCAAGATGATCAAGCTGTTTTTTTACCCATGATTTATCAGGCGGTGATGGAGGCGATGGCGATGGAGGCACTGAACTTTGACCACCGCCGCCTGTAATAGCCAACACCAGTGTACTTATTGCAAATCCTAAGGCTGTTATAACGCTTACTAATGTGACTCCTTGCTCTCTAAACAGTGTTCTTATTCTTTCTGCTAGCGTTGTGTCTTCATATTAAATTCTTTGGATAGTTTCTCTTATTCTGCTCACTTGAGTTCGCAATTGTTCTCGGTTAGTAGGACAACGCTTCTAGTCTGCTGATCTCTCTTGTTCAAGATTCTCTTAGTCTTTTGGGGTTTTCTTTATATAATATCATGCCCTAAGTTAGTTGGCAGTCATCAGCCTCAACGAGTTTTTTTTCTTTTTCTCTTTTTTATGCTCATCTATTTCACCTAGTTTTGCCCTAATTGTTTGTTAATTCACCTCTGATGCTTCTCAAAAGCATGATCAAGGGCCCGCTATTTCTCGCATAGGCAATGGGGAATCATTAATTGTTTTTAATGCTGGTTTCTTCTGAAATCTGGTTTCTGGCTTCTATTAATGCACCCGTTGTTTGACTTAAATCTTTATGTTCCATGTTTTGTATTTGGTTAGCTGTTGGAAGTTCTTGCAGTGTGTTTTGAAACAACACACCAAAAGTTTAGCAACTGCATCCCAATCTAATTTTGGTTTAGGAATGCCAAGGCGATTTTTGTCCGCTCGCAGAGTCTTTGTCTAATGGTTCCTAGGGCATAAAAACTTTATGGAGTCGTTTAGTTGTAGCTGAACGCGTTGTCCTTGGTCGATTCTTACAAACAATTGGCCATCATCTTTTACTTCATAATCTTTAGGGTCTATAAATTCGGGGGGTTCTAAGCCTTAACTTTTGTAAAATGCTCCGTCAGTTACTTTCTTGTTAATTCACGCCGCAATGAGGTCGCTGAGCGATGCTGTATCAAAGGAGTCATTTCACTCATGTAGTCTCCCGATCAAAATACATCATAATCTTCTCGCCTTTCAATGCCTGCCGGATGTCTTTAATTAATAAACTTTTTATTTTGTTTTATAAAAAATGTCACAACATATGGCTCGATTCTTGACCCGCATAGAAAGACTAAAAGAACCCTTTGTGCGTGATGGGAAATAAGCGGAATATTACTGTTCCAAATAATCCATCTACTATTGATTCAGATCAAATTCTTACTGTTTAATTTTTAGACCTAGGAGCGGATGAAGTTGATTGTGCCAGGCTCTGCGCGTCTTGCTTTCAAAAAAGAACTCACATAGAAACAGACCCAAACAGGACAGTTGTCCAGATTTGGGACGGGGCCAGAATCGGTTTAAGAAAATTTCTATAAAACTTGAGGGGCAAGAACTATTTTCTTTACACAAATGCTAGACATATTTTTAGCTATCTGATCTATGGCTAACCGCGAATAAAGCGCTGATCCTTGCGTTTCTAGGGATCGAAAATGAAGGATGCACTATAACATAGAATAGGCGCCGCAGGATGCTAAAGACGGGCAAAAGGTTTGTAGCGTAAATGTTATACGTATGTGGAAATCGCTTTTTCATACCCTAGATTTTTGAGTTGTTAAAAGCGCATGCCCATACTTTAAAGGAGCATTTAATAAGACAGATTGTCATATGACTAACTTTTAATGGACCACAAATATGTATTATATCTACAGACACCGGAAAGCAAAGTACAGCATTTCTGACATTCGTTAGAGTTTGACGTGTAGCAACCCTGACTTAGCCGAGGATGATCCAGCAATCAATATCAGTCAAAATTAGCAAAAAAAAAATTATATTACGAAAGAGTGATTCATCATCTTAATATTCCTAAAAGCAGGCAGAACACTATATGGAATTTCAGTTTTAGTGCCACAGCAAGATCGCTAAGGTATTTTATTGCTGTGTGTGAAGATGAAGGACCATTCGAAAGTCAAAACTGAAAATTTTGTTAATCTAAAATACCAAAAGTGCAATGTACAATTGTGGGGAGCCCAAACCAAAATTTACGCTAGCGGGCTTAAACCTTATCAGCTTTTGATGAAAAAGAAAATGTTGGAGGGGGAGGTGTGAAATCCGACAGTGCCCTTGGGTGTCTAAAGATCTACATTTTCACGTGTTAGATTTGATCATTTTTTAACAACGAAATACGGTTTTTGGTTTGCCAAAGGTAAACGGAGGAAAATCATTTACAGGGAAGGGGAGAACTGTTAGAGACATTAACATTCAAATTGATTAAAGAAAAGAGTCGATAAACCCCACAAAATTTTATTTGTTTTTAATATATGATGCGCAGCTAAAATTTATTCAAGTAAAGTTAAAAATTATACAATACAAAATTTATTTTTTTTTATAAAAAGTGTCTTTTTTCGCATTATCCAAAAGTACCTACGCGCCAGATTTTTTCCCCGGAAAAGAGATACCCCCGGATAAAAACCTTTAGTTAACCAACTTTTCCCAAAAAATGCAAAAGTATAGAGCAGGCCCTTTAAAATTTTACAGCAAAGCCAACAAAAGGTATTTGCTGCCTTTATGCTGTTACTATTTTAAATTCTGGAGCATCGATTTTAAGTGCTATCAGAGGGAAAAAGTGTAGGTTTTAGCAACAGGCATAGGCGAACCCCGCGCTAACCTTGGGCGGTTTGTCTTTAGCTCTTGGCCTATTTTCTTAGTGTAGGTTTGCTAGCAAAAAATTAAAAAAAAACCCCAAAAAGACACGCTATGGTTCAACTAATAACAGCAAAACTTGTTTTAAAGCTGATTATAATAAGCCTAGCTGCTCAAACATCACGGTGAAGAATTTAGTCGTTTACAGGCCCGATTTTTGAAAAAAAAAGAAAAAAGTTTTGTTCTTCAAAAAAAGGCGGGGCAACTTTTTTAAAGCCAGACCCCGAGCAGATAAAAAAAAAAATTGCTTAAAAAGAAAACGAAACTTTAAAAACTCTGTTCTAAACAGCTCACTTAACAACCCCAAAAAGGGTGTTTTTTTGTTTTGGTCAAAACACAAAAAGCTTTGATTTGTTCTAAATTTTTTTTTTTTTAAATTTTAAATAAATATTTTGGGGTTAGAAAAAGAAAAAAAACTGGATAAAATTATTGAAGGCCAGACAAATTTTTTGAAGCAATGCAAAAAGTTTTTTCAAGGCACAAAATGAATTGATTTAGAAGTCTTACCAAAAAAAGTAAGGAAAGTGTTGCTCTTGTATTTTTTTCAAGTTCCAGGTAAACTAACAATAGACCACCAGTTAAAGTAATGTTAGCTGTTTTAATCGACTATATAACAATAAATGAAAAAAAACCTAGAGTTGGGTCTAACTAAACAACAGACTATTTTTTCCCTCTAATGATTAAAAAACCCCGGTTGGCAGCCCCAGCTGCTTCCAGTTTGATGTGGCGTGAAGAACCCAAAAAGAGAGGTCTGGTTGGTCAGGGGCGAAAGTTTTAGAGATAGATTAAACGGTAAGTAGCCCCGTTGTAGGCAAATTTTACATTCCACTACTCCAGTTAGTCGAAAAAAACCCGTTTTAAAATAAGAATTATTCAGAAAACAAATGTTTTATTGGTGTGTTTTGAAGGCTGCTTACGTCGAAAAAAAGCAGGAGGTTCAAAACTATCCCCCCTTTCTAATGATTTTAAATTTAGTGGGGGGCCCCTTTCCTGTTGTGTGATAAAATTGAAAGTTTGAAGAACAAAACAAACCAAAAATTTTTTCTACTACACTGGGAGGGGAAACAAATTATTCCCTTTAAAAGTGTCCAAGAAACCCCCAAAATGGGTGTCAGACAAAATCATGTTGACTTACTACTGATGTTTCCCCAGGGGGGGGTACCGCATTACACATTGATCGAAAAAGAGTAGATTTTTGCGGCATACTTCAAAGCATTCCATAAAAAGAATTCTGTAGAAAATGTTTTTAAAAGAAATTTCCCTCGTTTTTAAAGCGGGGGATGTGACATAAGAAATTGTATGGGCCCAGTTGACTGTAATACGGAACTAATTTCGTCCCCGAAACGTAAAGTTGTTTTTAGAAGGAAAAAAAACTGCAAAATTCTCCATACGTTGGGTTTTCGAGATTCGAATCACTATTGTTCCTTATGAAGGGCCCGCGCCACAAAAACTTTGAAAAAACAGTTTAAGAGTAATCACAGTTTGTTCATTTGCCTTTATTTTTGTCAGGTGGATGGGCGCTCTTCAACGCCCGAAAAATACAAAGGGGCCCGATGTGCAGAATATTCTTAAAACGCCCGGGCAAGTGCGTAAGATTGTTTTAATAAACTGAATTTATCTGAAATCATGATGAGCCCGAAAACCAAAAACAGTATGCTCAGCCAAATTGTTGGATTTTTTGGTTTTGAAAATCAGTGAGGAAAAAATCCGACAGTAAGAGACCATGATCACATTGGGAAAGTTCAGAGGAGCGCGCCAACAATGAATCTTTTAAATAAGTTTGAACCCAAAAACTGGAAGCTGCCTGTATTCTTTTTAACTTGCGAGGTTACGACTCTACCTTTATGAAAGCAGTAACCCCACTCCCTTTGGGTAACTGATTCACAGTCATCAAAAAGTACATGTGTTTCACTTTAAAAAACATGTCTTTTTATGACTCTATGCAGCACTGTGGGATCTTGGTGTGGTTGTCCCTTAAGCCTGCCCAATAAAGGAAGAATATTTTGAACCAAAACTTGTTAGAAAAGGGCCCTTTACCCTTTTGGTACATGAACAGTTGGGAAAGGTTTGATGAAGACACACTTCCTCTAAAGGCGCGTTCTTTTCTGTCTTTAGGGAAAGGGGATCAGTGTTCAGATTACCAGCTGTCAATGCGTGGCAGAAGTTAGATTGTAAAAAAGATGGGGGGGCTTTCATGACTATATTAATGGGAGTACATGTTTGTTTGGGGGACGTCTTTGAAAATTACAGAAAAACTGCATGAAAAAATTTAAATTTTGGGTCTGGCATTACTTTCTGCGCCTGGGGTAGCTGGGAGCTTTCTTGTTTACTAGGTAAAAATTGATTTATTGTTGACCTTTCCCAAAGATTTAGTGATTTAAAACGGATTGCGTGGAGGAAATTATATGGGTGCATCATTATGTAAAGGAAAAACAAATTTGGGCGACTATGATCCCAAAAAAAGGTTAACTATTCATGGATTTTTGACGAAAATCTGTATGGGGGGCAATGGCGAATCGCTTCCATACGCCAACTTTAAAAAGTAACGAAGACAATCCCAAAAAAAATCAAAGGCATTAAAGTGGTTGGGCAGTTTGACGTGGTCAACGCGTGGATACTTCTAAAAAGTTGACTTGAATATCCCCCGGAACTCCAACTGATTGATATCCCTTGCGCGAAAGTTAAAAAATGAATCCAAAAAGAGCCCCAAAAATTTTGGGCCCAATTTTGGGGCAAAAAAAATTATGTTGTCATTACAGCTTCTAAATTTTATTTAAAAACACGGTTTTAAGTTTACAGTGTTTTATCGTATAATTGCTTTTGATCAAGAACAGTTCATGAAACCATTTAAAAAATGAAGAACCCGATCTCAGCTAAAACCCAGATGCTTCAGAAAAAGACTTTTTCAAGTGATGAAAACAACAGCTGTTTGGGAAAGACTATGGAGAATCCGCACAAGCGTAAAGAGGGTCAGTTTGGTCACCAGAGAGAACGAAGCAATTAAGCTGACTTCAAAACCTATTATCAGGACTTCAGAAGATTTCATGATCAGCTTTTTGGCATAACGATGAAAAAAAGAAAGTCAATTGGAAAACCTTTTTTTTATTGGGTTTACCGTTTTTAGAATTATCAAAGCTTTTGATGTTAGAATTTCTTTATGACTACTTTAAACCCTTGTATCCAGAGTCCAGGTACTTTACCGATACAGATAGTTTTGTTATAGATACCCCTACTGAAGTCATCTATAAAGACAGGGAAAACCGAAGTGGCTAAAGGACATGCAGGATGGTACGACACGTCCGATTACCCTAAAGATTCGCCTTTGCATTCAATTACTAACAAGAAGGTTTTGGGAAAAAGATGAGGATGAATTATCTGGAAAGGTGATCAAGGAGTTTGTTGGTTTAAGGTCGAAAATGTACAGTTTTTCGAGCCAGGAGAAAACTTTTAAGAAAAGCAAAGGGAATATCTCGCAGTGTTGTGCAGTCAAACATATCGCATGACAACTACAAAGAAGCATTGTTTGGTAATAAGACTTTTCATCTTGACAAACTTTAAAACTAGATCTAATCTACATGAGATCAACACAACTGTTGTAACAAGAAGTCATTAGATAGAACAAACACAAAAACGGGTGTTTGTTAATCCAGAGTTTTCATATGCAATTAGGACATTGGAGGGACGGCATAATTGTTACTTTTCTTCGGGTTTATATTTTTCATCAACTTTTATTAAAAGATAAATCTTTGCTTCATCCAATTCATTTAAATTTCTTTTCTCAGGGTTTGCTTGATGCGTTCGAATTTTTTTTTTTTTATTTCAAGATATTTTTTTTCCCCAATTTGGGGGTTTGAGTTGTAGGTGATCTGGATGATTTGCATGCATTGATTAATCCTCGAAAAGTTCCCTAATAGCATTACACGCATCAAATGATTCCCGTATCATTTTCAAGGTCTCTTCCTTTCCCCATTCTTGTTTCATTCTGCACTTCCTTCTGAGCTTTCATTTTAAACTCAAATATATTTACGTAAATCAGTTAAAGCGGAACTGTGTCTGGCGGGATTATTTGCAGTTCTTCCTTCACAAAGATCTTTGAGGGCTGGTTGTTTCGTTGTGTCAGTTTCTTTTAAATAATTTCACGGGCGGATTTATTTTTACAATTCTTTTTATTTCATATGGATCAACACTCCAAACTGGATCGGTTGCCCTGATGCGGTGTCCCCTTCTGCTTCCCCCCGGGAAATAAAGGGACCTTACTTTTAAACCAAATGGTAATGTTTGCTGGTTGTACTGGAGTCTTCAACAGCATTTATTGTTTGTTTTTTGATTGCTTGTACTGGTTTTTGCCCTTTAAATTCTTCATTATTCATTGCGCGCAAAACTGAGGGCAGTCTTCTAACCCATTCTGTGTTGCGAGAATTGTCAATAAGCTCTCTGTGATACTGGTAGGAAAAAAATCTTTCAGCTAACTGTTTTTTTAAAGTTTTCAACTAAAGCCTTTTGATCTGTGAAAATCCTGGAAAGCCTCTTTTAATGGTAAATCTATGTTTTAACAATAATTGATTCACTTGGCCTTTAAATTCTTTCCCATCATCGACTTGAATATGCGAGGATAAGTTAGCGGGCCTCGTTGGTATATCAGTTGTATTGCGACAGCAAAAGCAGAAGCACTCTTTTGTGTTAATGGTTTTGCATCTTTTTCTTGAAGCATGTAATGACTGTGAGTGCGTACTTAAATCTTTTTCGTCTAATCGTATCATGGGGTAAAATATAGAAGGTCCATTTGATGGGTGTCGTTTGGAGGGTTGTATTGGGCAAGTGTGGTCTCTGTATTCGTCTAGGTGCAGGTAAATAAATTTGCCAAATCGCTTGTTTAGATAACCATTCTTTTGCTGTTTGTTCGCTGACCCCTGCCACTTGGCTTAGCTTTTTTTTGGGCTGTTTTTCCCCTTCCAAAACCCTTTTGGCAAAAATAATAATTTTTTTTCATTTTTATTCACCCCAAAAATTTTTTGAATAAAACCCCCAAATTTGGTTCCCAAAAGAAAACAAACACGATTTTTGCACCCTTTTGTTTTTTTCTGATGGTGAAAAAGTCACGGGAATTTTTGGTGGGGGGGCAATGTCTCAAAGGGTTTGCCTTTTCCCAAGATAATTTTCCTTTTTTTGGGCCGGGGTCAACCCCTTTAAATGTGTCGCTGCATCCCCCCCTTTTTTTTCGTGTTTTAAATAATGAAATCTAATGTAAATTTCTCTGCTTTTCATGTTATCTTTTGCAGCTGCAAAGTTGCCCCATAGCTTTGTTATGTTTTTTTTCTCCCCGCCGTGTCCCGTATTTACAAAAAACGCTAATTATTCCCGCTAAAAGCAAGCGCTTTCCCCACGGGCCCCAACCAAATCATCATTACGAGGAAGCCATTTTTTAAAATGTATTTTTTTTTTTTTACTATTTAAAAACTGTTTTAAATTTTTTCCCCTTGTTTAAAACAAAAAAATTTTCGGGCAAACGAAGCTGCAATGATAGCAATTACCTTTGCTAAATTTCCTAAAAGCCTATTTTTCCCAAAGATCTGGGTTTAATTTTTTAACAACTTTTAACCAAGAAAATTTGTATCCTATATTAGCCTCCAATAACCAAAATGGTATAGGGGGTTTGGAACATTTTTTTTCAGCGCTTTTTTTAAAAAAAAAAATTTAATAAAAATTTAATAAAAACATAAACACCGATGATCTTTTAAAAACCTTCCTAAAACTTATGTTTTTAAAAATGACCGGGTTTTGATGAGCAAGCTAAAATGCCCCAAAAGGAGAGGTTGTATTTTTTGGGGCAGCATGGGGAAAAAAACAAAAAAATTTCCCTCGGAAATAAATTTCAGCTTTTGAACAGATTCAACAGATGTCGCCGCAAGACATTTTTAAAAAATCAAACAGGTATGAAGCGAAAGCGGGGGTCTAGAATGGTGAAAAGTGTTGGGCAAACGGTTTTTAGTTTGTACACTAAACTAGTCAGAAAGTTTTGCCCCCATTGATTCTAAACAAAAACTTACTTTTATGTTTTAAACGCAAGACCCATTTTTAACAAAGTCTTTTAGAGTTTTTAGGGTGTGATTTATACTACAGATTTGGAACTTTGTTATCCCCGCTAATCAGGGGTTTAAAAAAATTTTTAAATCATATAAAATTTTATTTCCTTTAAAAATTTAAACGAGCCAAAAATCAGAAAGAATCAAAAAAACACTAAAATCAGGTGGAGAAAGTGCCCATTTAAAAAGCCTCCTCACCCTTGGACGAAAATTGCGGCGGGAAAAAAAAATTAGCTGAGTGGAACAAAAAAAAAAAAATTACAGTTACAATCACAAATTAACTCTTTCATAAAAAACATAACGCCCCCAACGCCCCCGTTGATTCAATCCCAAACCCCCAGAACAAGAGCAATTTAAATTTCCCAAGGGGGGCCAAAAAGTCTTCATGGAAAATTAATTTAAAAAACTTTTTGCCTTTTTTTGGCGCCCTTGCTGCTGCTGGGGGCGGTTTTTACAGTTAAAAAGTATATAAAAAATTTGGAAACCCAAAAACCAAAAAAGTCAAAAAAAAACCTAAACCCGTAAATACAGAAGACAACAGACCCCGGGAAAACCCCCCAACAACAAAAGAACTTTTGATCCTTTTCAGATGCAAAATTTTTTTAAAAAACTTTTTTTTTAAAATTTTTTAATTTAAAACGGGCGGATTATTTTTTTTTGAAGTCAAAAAAATAAAGACAGGGGTTCTAAAAAAGACTTTTCCCATAGAAGAATTGTAATCAATGGGGTTTGTTTGGGATTAAAAAAACTTTTAAAAATCTATGCTGCCCAAATTTCGCGCGAGGCCCCTGAGAAAGACATCCTCAAAAAGACGCGTTTTTTTTGGGGCGTGTGGTACTTTTTTTTAACATTATTTAAATAAAAACATAGATTGTATTTTTTTTTGATAAAAAATAACTTGAATAAAAATTTGGTTTGGGATTTAAAGGGGATGATTTGAGTAAGAATTTTGGGGGAATTGGGGGAAAGACTTGAATTGACTTGGGGGATGATTTTGGGTTTAAGAATTTAAAAAGTGACTTGGGGGACTTAAGATGATTAATAAAAAACTTGTAAAAGACTTGAGGATGATTTGGGAGGACAATTCAGTTAAGAATTTTAAAAGTGACTTGGGGTAACTTGAGTAAGAACTTGTGGATGATTTAAAAGGATGACTTAGAAGTAAATTTGGGGGTAATTTTCATTTAAGAACTTAGAAGTAACTTGAGGTGTGCATGCGTGGGGTGGGGGGCAAGCAGGGTAGGGGGGGAGTGGGGGGTGGGGGGCCCCCTTTTATTTTTTATAAGAAAAAAAATATCCCGAAAAATTTAATATATTTTTTATCAGGGAAAACAACACCCAATTTACGCAAACCCACAACAACCCAAAAACAGCATATATACAAAACCCCGCAAAGCACACACACCCACCAAGTTTGGGAGGGGCTTGCATGGGGAAAAAGGGGAAAAGGGGTTTTTTTGGTTTGGGGCTTGAGCACCGGTTTAAAATTTAAGCGGCTGTCGGTCTCTCTGTCAATTTAAAATTAAATTCCCAAAACGGCCACCCAAACCCTTTACAAAAAAAATTTATTTAATAAACAAGACAGTTGAATAAAGCACACTCTGTGGCCCCTTGAAAAACCCGCCAAAAAAAAATTTAAGCAACCCTTGAAGCAGTGAAAACAACAGGGGGAAGCACAGCAGTCTAAAAAGGCAAACACAACAGCAAAATTTCATTTCACTAAAATACAAAGTCATGGGGCAGCAACCCAAGGAAAAGCCCTGAAACAGCAGTGTTTTTCCCCCACAGGTTGACCTATTTGAGCGCTACAGGCATTGGCGACCTACTTCAGTGTTACAAGCAATGCCCAAATATTGCAAGGGTTTGCTGGGTTTTACTCTTGCATGATTGCTGTGCATTGTCGGGAACCCTTGATATGGGTATTTTTTCGGCCCAGTAGTTCCCCAATCTTCGCTGCCTCAAACTTTTTAAAGTCCTTTTTTTTAAAACGGAAAAATTTCATTTGAAAGACAGCCCAAAATTGCTGAATTTGGGTATGTATGGTTTCAAAAAGGGGTATTCTCTCAGTCTCCGTGCATATGAAGGGCTAATTCCCCAAAATTTTCCCTTAGCCATTCATCCCATTTTTCTGTGAGTCCCTTTCTTTTGTTCCACCTCCCAAAAAAATTGAAAGCAACTTCAAAAAGTCCCCCCTTTTTGGAAGGTTTTTTAAACCTTGTTGGGTTTCTTCTTGCTTGCTAGTTGTCTATAAAACCTTCAATCACTTTTGAAAAAGCACTTTTTCGATGATGTAATTTCTTCCAGATTTAAAAAGAAACTTCTTTTTTGGGCTTTTTCTGCACATCCAAAAATTTTGGACTGTAAATACTCGTGTAGTTCATTTGGGAATTTTCCCTTTTTTTTTGGATTTTTTTTGCTTTTCCTCCCTACAAAAAGGGGGTGAGTTTTCGTTTGGGTTGTGAAGGAGTTTTGGTATTTTTTTCCCCTTGTAGATGGGGCCTGTGTTCTAAGTTCCTCCCAAAAATGAAAAATTTAGAAAGGTAATCAAGATGTTTTTGAAGTATTGTCAACTGAGAAATATCCACTCTCTTTGTTCTGTCATGATCCCAAAAAGCTACACTAAGTAATCACCAACCCAAAAATGAGGCTAAAAAAAGTCAAGCCTTTTCTCACTGAAAAATTTCACAAAAGGGGCTTGACGCCACAAAAGCACCAAGAAGAATGACAAAAATAAGGCCCGGTCAACAACACTAAGGCGGGGGATGTTACGTCTTTTTACTATCACATGATTAAATCTTTACTTTTGATGGTGAAAAGTTTAAAAAACATGTCTAAACTGTTTTTCCTCAGGGGGGGAAAGACGGGGCCCAAAATTTCCTTTTCCCCGCCCCCCCTTAAAAGAAATCTCGTATTCAAACTGCAGGCAAAAGAAAACGATCGCTTTTTCATAACCCGCTGAGGCCCTTTTCCCAAAAAAATTGGTGCACAGTGGGACCCCTAGCTTTGCTTTTTGAACTTCTATTGAAAAACTCTGGGGAGTTTCCCCCGCTTCATGGGTGCCTTTTTAAAAAAAAACCTGCATAACCAAAATTCCCCTTTAAAATGCCGTGTTTTGTGTGGATTTTTATGTCAAAAATAAAAATTCGGTTTTTTAAAAAATTTAGAGAACAGTTAAAGAGTGTAGTTTTTTTTCACATTAAAGACAGAGCTTTATTTGACGAATGTATGGTTTTTAAAGATGTTTTGAAAATGAAAAGAAAAACACAGGATTTTAAACAAAAAATTAAAAACTGAAAAATTTTTTTAAATTATTAATTTTTAAAACGGGCAAAACCCCAAAACAGTTTTGCATTTTTTAGGGTCGATTTTTTTGGTTAATTTAAAATCATGCTTAGTAGAGAAAAAAGTAAAATGCCGCTTTTTTGGGTTCGCCCGACGAGACCGGGCCCGGGCCCGGGAAAGGGGGTTTCTAGGAGAAACTATAATATGCCCCCTTTTGGAGTCGCCCCCCGGGCGAAAAAGGTTGGGGGGCTCCGCCCAAACCTTTGGTTTAGAAGGGGGGGCCAAAAACGGGATATTTTAGTTCTCTGTTTTTTTTTTCCCCTGACCCCAAAGTGTTTTTCTTTCCCCTGACACAAATTTTTTTTTCAACGTTTTTTTTCATGACGAACATTGTTAGCTTCTATTCTTGCGATGGCGTCATGCAGAATTTGGGACATTTCCGACTGGAGTCGATTAAATGAAAGATCAGTTCCATAGAAATTGTCATCACGACGTACAGGGGCACATTGTTATTGAAGTAGGGCTGTGGTGTATATTATGATTCCTGGTCATACCCCTTCCCTGGTACGGAACGTTGAAGGATGGACATGACTCCCGTTCTTGCCCCCTTCCCTGAGTGGGTTCGGCTCAATGTCTCCACACAGGCAAGCAGCATGACAGGCAGATAACGGCCGCAAATATACCAGTGTCACAAGTCGAAACAAAACAGTCAGCACATACCTGTATGTCTGCGGTGGGTCAGTATTTGTTGCCTGTAGAAATCGAACAGTGGCAAGCATAAGAAAGTAGAGATACGGAGTTTTGCCTGATTGTACAGTGTCCACATTTCCCGCATAGTCCACACGCACTGCACAGGACTGGCTGAGGTTCACAACAGGGGGACAACCACACAGCACATACAGCACAACACCAGGCAGATTGTTGTCACTGTTCTCATCATACAGCACAACAGCCAGGCAGATTGTTGTCACTACTCTCATCATACAGCACAACAGCCAGGCAGGTTGTTCTCACTGCACTCATATAGCACAACAGCCAGGCAGATTGTTGTCACTGCACTCATCATACAGCACAACAGCCAGGCAGATTGTTGTCACTGCACTCATCATACAGCACAACATCAACAGCCAGGCAGATTGTTGTCACTGCACTCATTGGCCAGCATAACAGCCAGGCAGGTTGTTGTCACTGCTCTCATTATACAGCACAACAGCCAGGCAGATTGTTGTCACTGCACTCATCATACAGCACAACAGCCAGGCAGGTTGTTGTCACTGCACTCATTGGCCAGCACAACAGCCAGGCAGATTGTTGTCACTGCACTCATCATACAGCACAACACCAGGCAGATTGTTGTCACTGCACTCATCATACAGCACAACAGCCAGGCAGATTGTTGTCACTGCACTCATTGGCCAGCACAACAGCCAGGCAGATTGTTGTCACTGCTCTCATCATACAGCACAACAGCCAGGCAGGTTGTTCTCACTGCACTTATCATACAGCACAACAGCCAGGCAGATTGTTCTCACTGCACTCATTGGCCAGCACCCCACAGACCGTGTTGACGCGCAGCTATGGCGTTCAGTGCGCGCTTCTGCATGACATTCTGCCACGTCCACTAAAACTGACCACAGCTGACTCTTGCACATCAATTTGGTATTGGCATGATCGAAAAGAATTAAGGGAAATGAAAAGATCGTTAAATGAAAAAGTTTATCTTCAACTTATCAAGGAAAATGATTAATTAGTGGTGCGCGACCTGAAGATACGTCTTGTCGCCGACGTGATTCCGTGTTCACCCCGAGAGAGAGAGAGAGAGAGAGAGAGAGAGAGAGAGAGAGAGAGAGAGAGAGAGAGAGAGAGAGAGAGAGAGACAGACAGACAGACAGACAGACAGACAGACAGACAGACAGACAGAGACAGACAGAGAGAACTCGGAACTCGGAAGATTTTATTCATAATAGGCTATGGCCCCGTAGGAAGGGGTGTGTGAACAACATATAAGCGATCGTAATCTAAAGAGCAAGAATACAGAATGAAATTCCTCAAAAAGTGTCAATAATCAAACACAGAAAGAAAAACAAAAACAAATGAAATACATATCTCAATGATGTTACCAATTCTCTTAGCTTAAATGCGTTGTACAGGTACAATGAAAAAATTCCGTACATCACGACAAAGAGAGAGAGAGAGAGAGAGAGAGAGAGAGAGAGAGAGAGAGAGAGAGAGAGAAGAGAGAGAGACAGACAGACAGACAGACAGACAGACAGAGACAGAGAGACAGACAGAGAGAGAGAGAGAGAGAGAGAGAGAGAGAGAGAGAGAGAGAGAGAGAGACGCTTCAGACGCTTCAGATACGTTTTTATTGACAATGGCCTACATGGCCTTTATGTCAAGGGGGTGTACATCAATATTTGCAGCGCCGAAAAACAAGTTTATAATGCAAAGAAACATGAATTGTAACGGATTACTATACTAGTGAAGAAAACAAAACCATTTCATACCAAGGTCATCAAACTTGCGGAATACATGAAAACAAACTCAAACATTAGTTCTTAACGAACATTTCTTTTTCCTAACATTTGATGCTTCTGCCACATACTTAGCCAGTAGAGTTATTATCCTATTATTGTCAGAGGTCAACAAACTATATAGGTTATGATTTTCTGTCGCAATAATATTAAAAAGTTGAGACTTCTGTCTGATATCGTTATAAGCCGCACAAGAGAATAGAAAATGATCTTCATTTTCTCTCATACCATCTGTACACATTACACACAAATCGTCCACAATGCCTTCGGATTAAACCATCTTTTGTTTGCATTTAGTCCAAGTGTCCTACTTCTAAATCTAGCAAGCATGTCCCTGTGCCATTTATTGGTAACTACAGTCAGAAATTTTTCTGGTTGTAAAATACTTTTAAACGACTGGAACCAGGAATACTTCATATCATCTTCCATCTTGGAATGCCAATTTTGTTTATAACATGCGATGAGACGGTCTTTAAATTCCAGCATAAATGCTGTTTTATCGCCAACCCCCTGACTAAGCCATACCACACCAAATCCGTTTACTGTCAAAACCTGTTTTATAGTAGCAACCCAGTTCTGCTTTCCTAACTCAGATTGCCGCAGTAACATTTCGTATGCTTGTCTACATAATCTGCTTGTAGGTAGTTGGGTAAGTTTTAACCAATATTTAACGCATTTCCCAAAAGATCGAATGAAAAGAGGATATCTTCCAGAATCGCCATATGCCATTGTATTTGATGAATGCAATGGAATATTTAGAAACCGTTTAATCGCAAAAGTATGTACTTTTTCCATTTGCAAATTTTCTTCAAGTCCCCATATTTCTGCTGCATATGTTAACATTGGTTCTATTTGTGTATCAAATAACTTCCAAAATAAAGAGGGGTCAATTGCATTTATTTTTTTCATTGCTCTTAGAATTTATAATACTCCTTTCTTCCCTTTCTTAAACGTTTCAGACCATCCGGAATGTAAACTTAACCGAGAGAGAGAGAGAGAGAGAGAGAGAGAGAGAGAGAGAGAGAGAGAGAGAGAGAGAGAGAGAGAGAGAGAAGAGAGAGAGAGAGAGACAGACAGACAGACAGACAGACAGACAGACAGACAGAGAGAGAGAGAGAGAGAGAGAGAGAGAGAGAGAGAGAGAGAGAGAGAGAGAGAGAGAGAGAGAGAAGGACGGAGACACGCAGAGGCATCTTCATCAACAAACACCATGTCCATCCAGACTCGGCTCCAGCTTCTTCAGGTCCGTGGCCTGACAAGCTCCTGTCCAGTGAAGTGTCCTCAGCGGAGGGGCCATCTTGCTGGTTTAGGGGCGTGTTAACTTTATAGAGAAAATGTCAGCTGACGTTCAGAACCACGCGCGCCCTAGCGCACTCCCCGCACAGACACATAGAGATACCCCATGCCCTCATCCCTGGATGCATATTCACAAACAGATACACAGAAACGCACGACACACGCACGCTTCCACGCACGCACGCACGCACGCACGCACGCACGCACACACGCATGCATGCACGCACACACACAGACACACACACAGGCACACACACGCACACACACACGCGCGCGCGCATTCACACACTTACATTAATACTTCCACACTAACACACGTACGCACGCACTAACAGAGGGGAAGACGGGGTGGTAAGAGAGAGAGAGACACACACACTTGACACTTGACACTTGACGCACGTGTTAAACGCCGCACCATTTATTGTGGGGCCATAGGTCCATACACAAAGAGTTTGCAGCGTCAGTTCAATTTTTATAGAACAACAACAAAAATAAACCACTGTACAAACGCAAGACGCTGTACAAAAGTATGACAATAATGTTACTATTAACTTCAGTGTCAAACATATATCGGTTTAAACATAGAATCTGTTTATTTCGAACAAAACCAATATATCGACATATATAATTCTATATATATATTGTGTTCTTTCGTCTATTTCCTGTTTCTTTTAATCTACCTTTCACCCTTTATTTACCCCTATCGTTAATCATAACTATTATTCATACATATTTAAAAGCATCTACTTGAATGTCTTATTGTTATCAAAACATTTCCATCGAAATCGCCTCAGTTTACATCTCAACCATGCTTCTACTATCCTAAGCTTTCATCCCTGTTCATTTTGTTAAACTGCGTAGCCCTAGAAATCAGATTTTACATTCAGTTCATAAACAAATCCTGAATTCAAATCACGCGTAAATTCAATCATGCACACATGTATAATTCGAATATACTCGCATATATAAATTCAGGTCATACAAACATTACTCCACACTGCATAACCAATCTTCACAATCTTTTAGTAATAATATAATAATTATCTTCTTCGTAGCATGATTGTAACATCGTGTTACGTACTGCATGTGTATTTCTAAGTATAATCCTGTCCGTCCCACTCGGTACCTCCTTTTCTCTGCGCACGCGCCTCTTATTTTAATGCCGCCCCTGTTGACCTGTGTGACCCCCATATTATAGTTCAGTGTCGTTTGCATAAAATTTTCCCGTTGCAAGATGGCGTGTGTCCATGCGTTCTCTGTTTATATATTTACAACTTTGTAATTCGTGCATGCTCGTGATTCACTGGATTTATTTGTATAAATGATTTGAATGGGATTTCTCTGCCTTTTTGAAACAGGTTGGTACATTTTCTATTTTCCGTTTGCTTGTGTGATGTTGGTTAATATTTGTTGTTCCGTTCCACTTTAAACTTGCTCGTCTTCCTTATTGTCTAGTTGGTTACATTAGGACAGGCAGAATTATATCTCTACTATCGATCAATAACAATTGAACACTATTTCCAGGCAGTTGTTTTAACCTCGAACAATAATCCAAATCAATCATTATGTACTGATATTACTACTTGGGACAGAGTCCCTTCGAGTGAGCGGAGGACCGTACTTGTGTCAGGCCAATAATTAAACTGGATCAGTGTGTTTTGAGGCCAGTGCACAAATTCAGGCCTACCCGGGTTTCGCGCGACACACACGTCTCGCGAAGGAGACCGCATGCCGCGCGGTACCGGTCATGACCTTTGCTGAAAAGAGAGAGAGAGAGAGAGAGATTGGTTGGGATAGGGTGGAGTCGGGCGTGGAACGCGGCAATGAACAAACTCAAACTTTAAAAAAAAAAGACATCAGCGACAACACAAGAACAAGAAGAAGACTGTGGACAGCCAACTTCCCTGTGCCACCCACACAACACTGACGTAATCACTGTAACTGATCTGGAACTGAGCAGAAAAAAATCGACACTAGAAAAGGCCCAACTGGCACTGCTGCTGGAGTTGAAATGACGCTGCTGCTTTCTTTAAAAATGAAGGAGGAAAAAGGACGAGAACAGCGAAGAAGGCCAGGGAGGAGAGGGGGGGGGGGGGGGGGGGGGGGGGCAAATGGTAGAGGAATAGGGATGGGATGGGGGCGGGTCGGAGACTCGAGTCCCCAGTGACAACAAATCCGACGTCCACACATGATACACTCAACCACCGACTTCCCAAATCAGTCGCCCCGCGGGCTGGGAATAGCTCAGTTGGTAGAGCGCCGGACTCGTGATCCTGGGGTTGTGGGTTCGAATTTCGGTACAGGGGGATTTTTCCCTCGGAGTTAACATTGGTTCTGACTCCATTTCCCATAGTCCTTCGAATGAGACTATAAACCGAGGTTCCGTGTGTGAACGCACGCACATCTTGCACACACGTAAAATCCCATCACCAACTTTCGAAAGAGAAGGCCAGTTTGGCCGTTGGTATGGATGACACGTTACACATAGCATGCAGCTTCCCCGAAGATGGAGTATGGCTGCCTTAATGGCGGAATTAAAAAAAGGTCATACACACAAAACTCCACAGCCTACATCGGCCTGTGTACGCAGAAAGGAAGAAAGAATCGCCCCTCGCCACCACCCTCACACCTCTTCATTGCTTCACTCCCCCCCCCCCCCCCCCCATTCCGCACTCCTCTTCCGCTAGTGATGTTCTCAATCTCAAAACACTGAGACGTCCATCTGGCTCACAGCTGAGTGGTCGTCACCCCTGCACACACACACACACACACACACACACACACACAAAGGCACACACAAACACACCATACACATACACAGATATGCACACACATGCACACACATATACACATAACACACAAACACAAACACACACACACACACACATACGCGC
>CM031610.1:22845318-22847818 GCA_018398815.1 Conus ventricosus
AGATCCTAGGATACATACCTGTATAACATTGTTTGCGCCAGTATTAGTTGTATATGCGTGTACACGTGACTGTGTACGCGCATGTGTGTGTGTGTGTGTGTGTGTGTGTGTGTGTGTGTGTGTGTGTGTGTGTGTGTGTGTGCGCGTGTGTGTGTGCACGCGCGCGCGCGTGTGTGTGTGTTCTTGCGTGGATGGGTCCGTGTATGTGCGCGCGCGCGCGCGCGTGTGTTTATTGTCACTAAACACCATTAAAGGATTTATGGACACAAGATGGCGATGATTAAACAACTTATCGTCCAAAGAAATAATAATTTGTTCTTTTCACATAAAAAGTCATTATGTAAAGCAGTCATATATATATTTCGCAATTTCAACCTGAAGGTCATCATTAGACATCAAAGTACTTATTTTCAATGAGGTAGCGTCGTATATATCCATTTTGTTTATGATACGTTTTTTTTAAACGTATTCCTGATTTCATCGTAACGTTTACAAGAGTCTAAAAAATGTACCTCGTCTTCTATTATATTGCAAGTTGTACATTTCCTGTCTTCACGCTTAATATGGGAATATCTACCTCTTTCTATTGCGAGGTCATGTGCGCTAATTCTTAATTTACAAAGTTCTTTCCTGTAATGTTTATTTGTGCATTTGATGAGGTACGGTTCAAGCCTATATTTATTACTGATGTCATAAAATTTTAACCTTGGTGCTCTTTCTTTTTCTTTTTCCCAAAAGTGTATATATTTCATTACTTTTCTGTGTACCCCTAATATATGTCTGCAAAATTTTACATGTACGTTCTCGATCGGATTATTGGATAATATGTATTTGTGATAAATGTCGAACATTGTAGTCTGCTTTTCAACATGTCCTATCTTTTCTGTAAATGGAAACCAAACTTCTGCGCCATAAAGCATAACTGTGAAATCAAAGCATCAAAGAGTTTTGCTGTTGATGATACATTGACATGTTCTCCCTTTACTTTACGTAGTAAGGAATGTACAGCTTTGTTACCTTGTTTTGCTAGTGATCTTGCACTTTATGTAACTCTCTACTTTTATGAAGAATTATTCCCAAATACTTGTATTCATTTACTGTCTCAAGAGGATCATCTCCGCATGTAAATGCGGTTGAAAATTTTGAGTCAGTTTTAGTGAATATGACAACTTTTATTTTATCTTTTTTTTAGTTTCATGCTCCATTCTGTACAATAATTATGAAGTTGATTAAGTTTTGTTTGTAATCTCGATTTTGTGTTTGACAACATAACTATGTCATTAGAATGTAATAAATGTGATATTCGTGTTTCTTTCAGCTTGTTTATAACAGGAGAATTATTGTTATCAATATAGTTTGAAGTATCTTTTATAAAGATATTAAACAGCGTCGGGCTAATCGAACTGCCTTGAAGAAGTCCTTGTTTGACCGGGACTGATCTTGTAAATCCATTATTTGATTTTCCACAAACCATCGCGTTTGTGTACATTATCTTTTATAACCCGATAACAATTGCCATTGATACCTATATTGTATAGTTTCAGAAGTAAAGCGTCATGCCATATGCTGTCAAATGGTTTTCTAAAGTCTACAAAACAACAGTATAGTCTGCCATTCTTTTTTCTTATTTCACTGTCAATTATCTTTTTAAAATGAATATGTGGTCTGTTGTTCTGTAGGATTTTCGAAATCCTGCCTGTTCTTTTAAAAATAAATCTCTGCTTTCTATGTAATTTGTTATCCTATTGTTTAATATTTGTCAGAAAGCATTACTCAGGCAGCAATTTAGAGTAATTCCACGATAATTGTTAGGATTTGTAGGATCGCCGCTTTTATAAATGGGCACACAAATGCCATGTTTCCACAGAGTGGGATACTGGCCATGTCTTAGTACCCAGTTAAATATATTCTTAAGAGGTATAATCATATTAGGCAAACTGGCTTTGATTATTTCATTTGAGATTCCGTCCTTTCCCGTGGCTTTTTTATTTTTTTAATTTCGAAATGTCTTATGGATTTCTGATATACTAATTGGTTCATCAACGTTTGGATTATATATAACATTTCTTGCTTGAGACAATTTTTGCTCAGTCAGTTTTTTTTCTCTGTTCTGTTATTTCAATATATCTGCTAATTAATTTTTCTAAGTAAGATATCCATTTGTCTTCATGGATTTCCTTCCTTTTATTTTGATTCGTGTTTCGCATGTTTGTTAATTCGTTTAGTGTTCTCCATATTTGATTTGGATCCTTTTTAAAGGCTTCATTTAGTTTTCTAACACGTTTTTGTGTGTGGATTGGTCCGTGTGTGTGTGTGTGTGTGTGTGTGTGTGTGTGTGTGTGTGGTGTGTGTGTGTGTGTGTGCGTGCGTGCATGCGTGCGCGCGCGCGCGAGCACGTGTGTATGTGTGTTTATGTGTGCGCACGTGTGTGTGTGTTTGTATGAGTGTGTGTGTGTGTGTGTGTGTGTGTGTGTGTGTGTGTGTGTGTGTGTGTATGCGC
>CM031610.1:22850318-22855318 GCA_018398815.1 Conus ventricosus
AATCTTTGCCAAGTCAATACTATAACGACTGAAGAATTGTTGGCCTGCACTTGTTTTCCCCCACTACTTAATTGTTCAGCTATATATATATATATATAATAAGAGAGAGAGAGAGAGAGAGAGAGTACTCATGGATCATTCCATCTTCCTATACCCGGACACTACCAGCCCCGCTCCCAGCCCCATCAACCACACCAACCAACCCCCTCTGCGTCCCTCCCCCTTCCTTTTCTTCACTCACCCTCACCCCCATCCCACCCCTTCTCTTTACTCCCCCCCTCCCCCCCCCCCCCCCCCCCCCCCCCCCCCCGCAGCCTCCTAATACAGACTGGCTGCTCTGGACTCGAGCTAGTCGAAGATGCCGAATGAAGGGAAAGCTGGATTCTTCTGATGCTAAGGAGAAATCAACCAAGACATACGACCCACAAAACCACCAGCTCTCTTCGTCTTCTTCTTCTCCGTCTCGAGTCTCAAGGGAAGGGAACGGGGTTGAGGTGTGTGTGTGTGTGTGTGTGTGTGTGTGTGTGTGTGTGTTTGTGTGTGTGTGTGTGTGTGTTGGGGGGGGGGAGGGGTATGAATGTGACGGAGGTTGGGGGGATGGGGGTGTGTGGAGGATAGGTGTGGTGAGAAGGGGAACGCAGGGTGGGGGGGGGGGGGGGGGGCGAGAGAAATAGCAGACTGGTTTTCTTTTCTTTCCATCTTTTCATTCTTTCGTTACTTCCTTGACGAAGATAAATAAGCAAGATAACTCTCTCCCTCCCCCCCCCCGCCGCGCCCCCACCCCCATTTCACCATGCCCGATTGTTTGTTTGTTGTTTTGTTTTGAGGTGTTGAATGGGGTGGAAGAAGGTGTTAATCCAAAGGGCAGGAGAGGGACGAGAGAGATGGCGAAAGGATGACCGTTTTCGTCCTTGGCTTTTCTTTAGCTTTTTTTCCCCCCATTCAGTCATTTTTTCCTTCCTTTCAGATCTTTCTTCGTTTTTTTTTCTTAGTTCTTTTCTTCATTTCTGTCTTTCAGTTCTTTGCTTTTCTTTCTTTTTTTTTCCTTTTTCATTTTTTTTAATGTTTTATTTGCTGCTCTTTCTGTCAGTGTATTTTCTTTTTCTTTTTCATTTCTTTCTTTCAGTTCTTCACTTAATTCTTTTTTCAGTTCCTTCTTTGCTTTCCTTTGTGTGCATTTTTCCCCAGTTCTTACTGTGCGTTCTTTTATGATATTTCTTTCTTTTTTTTTTTCTTTTGTTTCCCGTTGCTCTGCAGTTTTTTCTCTAAATATTTTTGTGCTTTCCTTCTTTCTGTTGCTTTCCTTCTTTCTTCCATCCCCCCCCCCCCCCCCCCCCATTTCTTTCATTCAATTGTTTCATTATACTTTACAAACAGATCATACCTTTTTTCTACTCATTTACCTTTTAGGGGACTCCATAGTGTGTATCGTGCAATGACTCTGTCAGTGCCAGACGTTTTCTTTCGAGGACTGGGAGAGACACGGCACTATACTGCAGAGCATTTTTACAGCAGATTCTGTGAAGAGCTTGTTCCAAAATGTTTTACCTGATGTGTCTTCCAGTTGAAAGGATGTAACCATTTCTTTTAATTCGATTTGATCGATGCCTACGTGGACCGTGAGCAAACAGTTCAGATGGGACCTTGTAGTTTGAAGATAGTGACTTGAGGTTGGATTTTCGCTGATGTTCTTCTCCTGTGCATTATTGTGGAATGAGCTTTAAATACGAGGACCATTCAGTATAGAAGGTGAATTGTCCTATATAAGGACACACACACACACACACACACACACACACACACACAGAAGAGAGAGAGAGAGAGAGAGAGAGAGAGAGAGAGAGAGGGTTACAGTGAGACAGGTGAGTGATGGGGGCTGATAGGTTGGCCAGCAGAATGGGGAGGGAGGGACAAGTCAGGAAGTGACGTGTGTCCCAGGAGACAAAGAGCCTGGTTTGAAGTGTATGCAGATAAGACAACGCCTCCGTTACGCGCTGTTTCACTTTGGTCTCGGTCCACTAATTCCTGATTGCGAGTGAATGACACTTGTATGTCTGTCTTTTTGTCTGCCTGTCCGTCAGTCTGTCTCTGTGTTCCTATTACTGTTTCCGTCTGTCTGTCTGTCTGTCTGTCTGTCTGTCTGTCTCTCTCTCTCTCTCTCTCTCTCTCTCTCTCTCTCTCTCTCTCTCTCTCTCTCTCCCTCCCTCCCTCCCTCTCTCTCTCTCTCTCTCTCTCTCTCTCTCTCTCTCTCTCTCTCTCTCTCTCTCTCTCTCTCTCCCTGTGCGTTTGTGTGTCTGTACGTTTGTGTGTGTGTGTGTGTGTGTGTGTGTGTGTGTGTGGTGTGTGTGTTTTGTGTGTGTGTGTGTGTGTGTGTCTGGTATACAGTGTAGTATTGTCAGGGAAAATAGGAAAATATAGTCAGGGGAAAAATAGGAATTGTAGTCAGGGGAAAAATAGGAATTGTAGTCAGGGGAAAAATAGGAAATGTAGTCAGGGGAAAAATAGGAAATATAGTCAGGGGAAAAGTAGGAAAATATAGTCAGGGGAAAAATAGGAATTGCAGTCAGGGTAAAAATAGGAATTGTAGTCAGGGGAAAAATAGGAATTGTAGTCAGGGGAAAAATAGGAAATATAGTCAGGGGAAAAATAGGAATTGTAGTCAGGGGAAAAATAGGAAATGTAGTCAGGGGAAAAATAGGAAATGTAGTCAGGGGAAAAGTAGGAATAGTAGTCAGGGGAAAAATAGGAAATATAGTCAGGGGAAAAATAGGAATTGTAGTCAGGGGAAAAATAGGAAATACAGTCAGGGGAAAAATAGGAAATGTAGTCAGGGGAAAAATAGGAAATGTTGTCAGGTGAGAAGAGGATGGAAACAAGAAAATATAGTCAGAAGGATTGGGGGGGGGAAGAGGGGTGGACAGGAAATGTTGTCACAAAGAAAAAAAGAAACTCATGAAAAGCTAATCAGAAGGAAAAGCGAGAAATTACAGTGATAGGGGAAAGACAAGAAAGACGTAGGTGGCGCTATGCTATGGCAACGTTCTCTTTCGCGGGAGCCAGAATGTTACACAGAGAAATTCGTTGTGACGATGAAATGATACGATACAAAGCACAATAGCGACAACACATCAGGACTTGATTTAACATTCTGACCTTGAAAATCGCCATCCATACCTCCCACCGCTCCACGTCACGAGACGAAAAAGAACGGAATAATGGGCAGAGGATGATGCAGGGAGGGGGGGGGGGGGGGGGGAGAGAGAGAGAGAGAGAGAGAGAGAGAGAGAGAGAGAGAGAGAGAGAGAGAGAGAGAGAAAGTGGTGTGGCAAGAGAAGGTAGTTAGGGGAGGGGCTAAGTTTTTACAGCATCGGCAGATCAATGTCTTGCCAAAGAAATAGAATCAACCCCCCTCCTCCCAAAAAAAGAAAAATAGGAAAAGAGATAAAAGGAAAATAAGAAAAGAAAGAAAGAAAGAAAAAGTCCACATCATGAGTTACCACACATCTCTTCTGTCTGTTCCGTTCCCGTATCCTTCCTGCTAACTCCTACACCCCACACACACCTCCCGGGCACCACGCCGGTTGGTTCTTCTGGCACACCTGATACAGTTCCAGTGCAGCTGTCCCCCCACACACCTTCCCGGCACCACGCCGTTCGGTTCTCCTGGCACACCTGATACAGTTCTACACCCCCACACACCTTCCCGGCACCATGCCGGTCGGTTCTCCTGGCACACCTGATACAGTTCTACACCCCCACACACCTTCCCGGCACCACGGCGTTCAGTTCTCCTGGCACACCTGATACAGTCCTACACCACCACACACCTTCCCGGCACCACGGCGTTCAGTTCTCCTAGCACACCTGATACAGTTCTACACCCCCACACACCTTCCCGGCACCACGGCGTTCAGTTCTCCTGGCACACCTGATACAGTCCTACACCCCCACACACCTTCCCGGCACCACGGCGTTCAGTTCTCCTGGCACACCTGATACAGTCCTACACCCCCACACACCTTCTCGGCACCACGGCGTTCGGTTCTCCTGGCACACCTGATACAGTCCTACACCCCCACACACCTTCTCGGCACCACGGCGTTCGGTTCTCCTGGCACACCTGATACAGTCCTACACCCCCACACACCTTCTCGGCACCACTTCGTTCGGTTCTCCTGGCACACCTGATACAGTCCTACACCCCCACACACCTTCTCGGCACCACTTCGTTCGGTTCTCCTGGCACACCTGATACAGTCCTACACCTTCACACACCTTCTCGGCACCACTTCGTTCGGTTCTCCTGGCACACCTGATACAGTCCTACACCCACACACACCTTCCCGGCACCACGCTGTTCGGTTCTCCTGGCACACCTGATACAGTCGTACACCCACACACACCTTCCCGGCACCACGGCGTTCGGTTCTCCTGGCACGCCTGATACAGTCCTACACCCCCACACACCTTCCCGGCACCACGGCGTTCGGTTCTCCTGGCACACCTGATACAGTCGTACACCCACACACACCTTCCCGGCACCACGGCGTTCGGTTCTCCTGGCACACCTGATACAGTCGTACACCCACACACACCTTCCCGGCACCACGGCGTTCGGTTCTCCTGGCACACCTGATACAGTCCTACACCCCCACACACCTTCCCGGCACCACGGCGTTCGGTTCTCCTGGCACACCTGATACAGTTCCAGTGCAGCTGTCAGAGAAAGGCAAGGAGAATCAGCAGTCTTCCCATTTGTTGGTTTGTTTGTGTTTTTCTAATCGATTTATCTGTTTTCTTTTTCTATCAAAACAAAAATATGGCATGTGGGGTGTCTGTGTTTTTGTTCTTCGCCCCCTCGCAATCCAAACAAATGATGTGTGATGCAGACATGTGATCAGCATGATCATCATCACCCTGGCTGTTGAAGTAGTGATCGATTATCGTCATGTTTCAGTAATGATTGGTTATCGTCATGTTTCAGTAATGATCGATTGTCG
>CM031610.1:22857818-22862818 GCA_018398815.1 Conus ventricosus
CAACGTGGACTTTGATGCCTAATGGGTATCATCTCCAATGAGAAAAAAAAATGAAAAGTACAATTGTATCTCCAAGACAAACATGAATTCAGTGGGGGTTTTCTGTTTTCAAGGATGTGATTCCATTCACACAATGAACCAATCAAAGACTGGCCTCAGAACGAGGCTACTGATTGTCAGTCTTCATTCATACAATAATCCTCTAACCTGCTTTCTCCCATGCTACAACTGCTATCGCCATATCATCACCAAAAGTGGTAGTAATCCTCTCTTTAATTTTTCAATATTTTGATCATCGTCATTATCATTAACATTATTCCTATCAGTATTACTATTCTCGTTATTACTACCTCGACTCAGTCATTGTCTGCTTCCTGACAGCCTCGTTTTCATTCAACGTCCATCTTGCGCCGAATTGAATGAAGATCAGTGACTGCTCGTTCATTTTCGTTGTTGTGAGTGTTGTGTATCTTGCCTGAAGAAGACCTAAGAGGTCAAAACGCGTCGTGTTTTGTCTTGTGATTCGTTTGTCAACGTCTTTTTGGGCGGAGCTTTATCAATAATTTTTTTCAAATTCATTCATACAATGAAAGTTTTGTTTTGCTTCCTTCTGAAAAGATAATGGGTTGTGACCGGCATAACAATAAAGAGAAATTCTTGCACACATCGTGACAACTTCACTAATGGTCAACTGACTTAATGATAAAGTCCATCTTCATTGACGTGATGAATAATTACTGGGTTTTTTTTCTTCAAGTGTTGATTGATTAGGATGAAGATGATGCAGGTAATGCTACTGACTTCCGTTCCGAGTCTGTGACTGCCTGACCGTGCTGCAGTCAATGCATACATTTATATGAGTGTCCTAGCCCCTCATCTGGCCCGAGAGATACAGACACCTGCAATGTTTGACAGAACATTTGAACAACACTCTCATGAAAGGGTGAAAGTTGGCTGGCATTTTACGAAAGTCCACTGTCGTTAATACAACACCATTTCTGTATTCGGAATAAAGGAGTCGATTGACACGACACTAAGGCGCATTTTCATCCAAAAACTGCTTCCTCGGAGCAAGCACACAGATGTCCGCTAAAGGGAGAAACACAATTGAATTATCTTTCTTGTTTACTTGGGGAAAATGTTACCAATTGTCAGTGGAATTATATCAAAGTCTTTCTTCATTCACACAATAAATTTTAAACCGGACGCTGTTTGCTGGGAAGAAAGGTCACTAATTGGAATAATAATAAAGTCTTCTTTCGCACAAGGAAATTACCCACAATGTTTTCCAGAAATAAAGTCCTTAATTCAGTTGGAATGATACTAATGTCTCTTCATTAAACACATTTAAATGATCAAAATTGTTCCCACGAACCAATTTTCTAATTGACAGCTGGATTGATACCAAATTCTATTTTCTTTCACACGATGAAATTTTAACATTATTTCTTCACAACCAAGATCTCCAGTGCCTGACATGATACAAAAGTCCAACAAAGTTTTGCGAGTGCAGGAACCTTTTTCTATTGGTGAACAGCTCAGGAGAGATGTTGAAAGCTGAGTGTGTGTGTGTGTGTGTGTGTGTGTGTGGTGCGTGCGCGTGCGTGTGTGTGTGTGTGTGTGTGTGTGTGTGTGTGTGTGTGGGGTGCCTATGTTGCGTGCGTGCGTGCGTGCGTGCGTGTGTGTGTGTGTGTGTGTGTGTGTGATTTATTTCGCATCAAAGCGGGGAGCTGTCAGGTGGTGTGGTCTCAAGTGCTTAGCATTCGTTATCAGCAGGTCTGTCTGAAGTGCTTGGAATCATTTGTCTCTCTGAAACATCAGACCTAAGAAACAAGAAAAGTTTGACATTCACTTGCTCCCTGAGGGAAAGCAGAGCAGATGAGATCAACACTGACAAACGACCATGTGTGTGAAAGCAAACACATCCACCATCCCCCTTCGTCCCTCATCCACCCTTCAGTCCCCCCCTCACACCCCCCCCCCCCCCCCCCCCCCCCCCCCCCCCCCCCCCATATCAGTCCCTCATCCCCCAAACCCTGTCTCCTGCCTGTCACTTTCTGCGCTGATCCTACAGAGGATACATTTCTGATTTCGGAGAAACACAGATCCTGTCCCTCGCTTGTGTATCGAAAACACCAAAGTGGAACGTGTAAGTGAATGTAAGTATCTGGTACTATTTTATGATGAGCTGAATTTTAAATGCAAATATTCAATTTATCTACAAAAAATGTCAATCTAGAATATCAGAAACTTCGGTCTCTTGCTGCTAAAAATGCTGCCTTTGCCTTTTTGTGCTGGTTTGGAAATCTTAGCGTGAAAAACAAAAAATATTTTAAACAGAGTGATGAATACATGTGGAAAGATTATTGGTAAAAAAAAAGAACAGTTAGATGAATTGTATGAATGTCGTTCACAACAAAAAGCTGTGAACATTGCTGCGGAGAGTTACCATGTTCTTTATAAAACAAACTACAATGTTCAACCATCTGGACGAAGATTCCAAATTTCCAAAATTCTAAAACAAATATAACACAAACAGTTTCGTTCCCAGTTTCATCAAACTCCTGAATCAAAACTGAACTTTTCAATATGATCCGGTTCAGAAAGCTTGTTCGTATATATATATATATATATATATAAAATTTTAGCATTTTAATACTATTTTTAAAACAATAATATATATAAAAATATATATAATATATATATATATATATATATATATATATAAATATTATATATATATATTGTTAAAAATAGTATTAAAATGAAATGCTAAAATTCATCTACAAGCTTGTTTCAATATGTCTCTCTCCTCAGGATGACTTTTTTGGGTGGCACGCCAACGGTCTTTTATGGCGTGCGGGACCTGATCTTGTCTCTGTGTGTGCGGGTTTCGTTTGCTGCACGTGGGGCCTGTGTGTGTGTGTGTGTGTGTGGTTGGTTTTTTTTTTTTTTTTTTTTTTTTTGTTAGGGCCTGTTCAGGTGGAATGTGCTAGCAAAGATTTCCACTTGTGCCTGCAATTATTCACTATTTCTACTTTTGTGTTCAGAGTTGCTAAGTATGGTTTGCATAATATTAACCATTTTTCGTGGAACATAGGTTGCATTTTTTGGAAATAATGTTGTATGGTGTTGCTCTTTTTATGATTTTCCATGATATGCTGTAGTCTATTTTTCTATCTTTGAGTTTCCAAATGTATTTTCTCAGTTCTGTTTGGTTTTTGTATTTTTTCATTTTTGAATGACTGTTTATGGTTTGCGTATCTGGTTTTGAAAGTGTTTTCAGTAATCCCTAGTATGTTTCTTTTTCATTTTCTGATGTTACCGTAGCTTGGTATACAATATTGCTGTGAATACATTGTTGCTTAGGGGGCACTTTTTCTTTTTTGGTGCAGTTGCAAGATGTCCTTTCAGCACCCTTCTCTTTTGTGTTGCTTTTCATTTTGTTAGATGAGTCAATTATGTTTTTGAGGTTGGGCATACATGAGTATGATAGTTTAATGGTGTTTTTGTTGAAATATTTGGACAGTTTGTGTTCTTTTGGAAATAATGTTGCCAAGATTTTAAAGAATTCTTTTCCTACATTTGTTTTAACTTGTCCATCATATGGTGGGTTGTACCATATGATCTTCCTTTTTCTGCTTTTCTTATTTCTGTTCGTGTTAATGTCTGGGCTATATTGTAGTTTGTGATTGTAAACCACTTTTTTGTAATGCTTCTTGGTATTCTGTTGCTGCATTATTGAAAAGCATTTTCATTGCATGATAGGTTGGATAGTCTCTTGTTTATAAAACCGTTGGGTATTGTTTTCAGTATAGATGGTGGGTGGTTGCTTTTGACGTTTACATAGATTGGTATGTCATTGGGTTTTTTTATGGTTTGTACACATTGTCATTGAGGTCTAATGTTATGTCTAGGTAATTCACTACTTTTTTATTTGCTTCTATTGTGATTTTTAAATTGTGGTTTTTGAAGATTTTACATAATTCTTTTTTCTTGTTTTCAATAGTTCTTGGATTATTGTTTAATGCAGCAAGGTCGTCATCTCTGTACAAACCGACCTGTTTTCCAAGTTGTTTTTGGATGTTGGATAGCATGAAAAGTCCGACTAGTTCACATGTTTCGGCACCATCATACGATCCCATGGTTTACATCAAATGTGGAGTTTTTGCTCGGTTTTTTGATCCAAGTTTCATTTCTGCTGTGGAGTAGGGTTTTCTTGGTGTGGAAAATAATCTCCATTTCTGACTGTTATATTTGTGTATTTGTTGGCAAATTTCAAAGCTTTGGTGAGTAGTTCTTCATCTATGGATGGTAGAATCTACTATGTCGAATGTGATAAACACTGTATTTCTAGTTCCTTAAAACCCTTGGATGATTTCATAGCTGTTTTTCCAAAGGTTGTATATAATTCGGTGTTTGATTTTACATCTTCTATAGCCTTTTCCAAAATTCTCTTGCTTATTTGGGCCCCGTTCGGATTTGGATGGGTTTATTAGTCTACATGTTGGGTTTTTTTGGAAGTTGGGTTTGTGGTCTTTAAGCGTTATGAAGGCTTCTTTTGTTGCTGTTGCCTCTACCCTGTCGCTTAACTCCATGCAGTGTGCAAGCTCTTTTTCTTTTTTGCGGATGTTGTTGTATGTGGTTTTATACAGCTTTCTTGTAATTTTTTCTGAATGTTTTTGTTCAGGAGTTGGGAGTATTCGTTTAAATTCCATTTTGTAAAAATTGCCAGTTTTATCAGCTTTTACGAATATCTTTTTATCATTTTGAATTTGTTTTATTTCATTTGCTAGTGATGTTTGGAAGTTGTTATTTGGTTTCTTGAATTTATTGTTGGCTATCAGTCCTTCATTTTGTCTTCAAAAGGTTTCATTTTCATCTATTGTCGGAGGTGATCGCCATGATTTGAAGCCATATGTGTTTTTGTCTTCATTCTTTGTATTTGGGTTTGGGAAGAAGAACGCCTTCCATCTCATGTTGCGTACAAATTTCTCGGG
>CM031610.1:22882818-22890485 GCA_018398815.1 Conus ventricosus
GTTTTACTGTTTTTTCCCCAAAGATATTTAAATACTAGGCTTGGCTTTGCTTCCCAATGTTTTTAAATCGGGCTTGGCATTTCAGCCCAGAGTTTTATTTGCCGATTGCCTAAAATTTCGCCTCTCTATTGGGGGTAGGCGCTGGGTTTTTATAAAAACTTTTTGTTGTCCAACTAATTTTTATTCTGGGATTGGTTTTTCGTCCACTGGCGGAAACCCCCCCCTTTTGGGGCTGTCGTAGTTGTAAAATCTTGTTAAAAAAAAAAAGGAGATTAATGGGGGAAGAAAAGAACCCCTATTGAACAACTTGGATTTGCCGTGATTTAGGCTTTGGGGAAAAGAGTTGCAGCTTTTCGTTGAAACCAACAGAAGAGGGAAGAGTTTGAAGCGTGGAAAACGAGTGTGGCGTGTAAGCATTGCGGCGGGAAAAGATTTTGGGAGCGCAGGGCAGGAAAAAAAAAGACAAAGGGAAACGCGGAACCAAAGTTGGTTTAGGAAATGGCAGGAGCGTAAGGTTAATTAGAGTTAAAAAGGGTGAAAAAAAAAGGGAGACCCCGAGGATGGGGAGTTCATTTTCCGTGCTCTGTGCCTTTACGCCCCCAGGGCCAAGTTCCCAAAAATTTCCCTTGAAGGAAGATTCGATTGACGCAAAAAATCGTCGTTTCGAAGTTTTGCGCCCAGAAAGGTTTGGGCCTCCAGAAATGGCAGTTTTTTTGTCACGCTATTCAGGGGTAAGGCATGCAGTTTTTCACTGCGTTACCAGCAGAACAACAGTTGATTTTGGGGCTGTGAAGGAGTTTTAATGAAGGGGGATTGACCTACAGAGGAAAGGATTCAGAAAGAAATTTCGTTCAGCTAGATTGAAAGCGGGGGAAACGTACATCGTTTTGGTGCCTTTTAGTAACTATTTGGGAAAGTGGTTAGGTTTGAGCGGTACGAAGAAGGAGTTCGCTGAATAAAGAGCGGGTTTTTGAAGGAACAGATTTTGCCCAGGTTGGGCCCTAGTTAACCATACATTTAAAAAGAGAGACAGCCAGAGACGCAGGGATTTGTGAAGTTCGCAGAGGTGTTTGAGGGGCACTTTTGGGCACAAAGGGTGCAGGGAAACAGGTGTTTGGCACAGGGAAAAAAGGGTGAAAGGGGAAACCGGGGGTTTTCTGAAAGTCTGCAAACCCATTGGTGGGGCAAAAGGGGAAGGGAAAAGGGACATTAGGTTTTTTCTTTTTCAAAAGAAGGGCATTGGGGGGTTGTCGCTGGGGTTCCAGAGGCAGCACCCTTTTGAAAAGGGTGGTAAGGGTCGCCAGGGGAAAAAGACTGCGGGGAACCAAAAGGGACCCAATTTGAAGAGGGTGGAGTGCAGCCTATGGCTGAAATTGGACAGCAGCAGTGTGGGAGGGGGCACTAGGTGAGGGGTTTTCGTTTACCAGTGGAAAGGGTGGATTGGCCAGCAAGGGGGAAGTTTTACGAGAACTGGTTGTTATGCGGGGTATACGAACAACGTGGTCGAGAAAGGGGTTTGACAGGGAAAATCCGACCTGTACTCTAATCGGGGCACTGTGGGGAGTTTCCATTGCAAGTGAAGTGTACCCCTTACTTCTCAGGCGAGTTGTCTGGTTGGTGATGGGAAAACCCTTTTGTTTGATCTTGGTATTCCGGGGAAGGGATCCGGGGGGATCCTGATTTGGGTTGACTGCTAAGGGGCAGCAGTTCAAACCGGGCAAGAAGGGAGGAAAGGTTGATAAACCGTTAGTCGTTCAGCAAGGAAGTCAGGATAGATGTGTCGCCTGATGATTTAGGGCGGCAGGAAAAAAGACCCTTCCTCGTGAAGTCGTGGGAGTGGCAAGGGTGGAAGGAAACGGGAGGTTAGGGGGGGGGAGACAAAAATTTCTTGTAAAAGGCGGGCTGTTGTCCCGAGTGTTCCCAAGGGAAGCAGGAAGGTGAAAATATTAAAAGGTCCCAGCTTAGTGACACGTCTGTCGGGGGGTCACGAGTCGTCATGGGGGTCCTCGGCCCAGCAAAAAGCTGACCGAATTTTTGATGATTTTCTTGGCCAGGGCAATGGAGCATAAAAGCGTTTCTGCATGTCAGTGACGGGTCAAAGGTCACCCCAAAAGAGGGGTGAAGGGGAAGGCCCCCTCTTAAAACAGCCTCCTTTAATTGAACAACGTTGGAGGGGGGCTGTTGTTTCTGATTGGCCCACGCCCCCCTTTTCCAAAGGGGGCCAGGTATGTGTTGACGCCGTGGATTTCGCGACGATCCCCAGAAGCAGTTCATTAAAAGGCGTGATCGAACGGGTCGCTGAAGGGTCGTAACATCTTTTTTCGGGGGGGTGCCGACAAATTCTCAGGACAGGGGGTCACGTTCACCTAGGCTGATGGGGGGGTAACGGGTGTGGGGATCAACAGCTTCCAATACCCCATCCACCACAATGCAAGGTTTGGTGGAAAGATTCAACGGTGTGCTAAAGGGAAACAAAAAGAAGCCGTGAGGAAAGGCCAGCAGATTGGGACCCCCTACATTCCAGCGGCCTGTTCGCCTACGGGAAGCCCCCCCAGGAAAGCACAGGGTTTTCGCCCTTTGGTCTGTATGGGCGGAAGTTCGGGGGGCCATGTGCTTCAAAGAGAGTGGTCCGGGGAAACAGGGTCGGGAGAGGTAAAAAACCCCTTTTCATATGTGGTGGACCCCCAATAGGGTCGAGGAGACTGTAAGGGCGCAAGGAGGTTTTCAGGAGGCTAGGGTCGTTTAGAAGAAGCAATATACGGAAGGGAGGAAGCAATTCCAGGTGGGAATCAATCCGTTTACTGCTTCCCACGGGTCCAAAAAGCTGCGTGCATTGGAAGGGGGCCCTTCACATCATTGAAAAGGTAGATCAGGACTACCGAATCGAGTGAATGGGGAAAACAAAACTTTTTCCTCAAATTTGCCCCCAAATATATTCAGCGTGAGACTTTAGCAATAAGGCAGCAGCAATCATTTTATGGGGTGAAGGAGACCCAGCAAAGAAGGGGGATTTTGGGGTTTCCCGAGTTTTCAGGAGAAGAGTATACAGGGATGTGTCACTGTATGAAAGGGCTAGACAGTAGGAGCAGGAGGAAGTTAGGGGGTCCTAGAAAATATAGGGCGTCCCGACTGATAAACCCGGGGAGGACAAAATCTAAAAAATTACGGGGGGTTTTAAAATCGCAAAAACCCGTACAGGGGAAAAACCACCCGATCCCCTATGCCCCCCCAAGCAAGTGATCGAGGGGGAGGTAGAAAAAAATGTTGGACCTTGGGTGATTTAACCGTCCAAATCATGTTTTGTGCCCCCGTTTGTCTTGTGAGGGAAAAAAAATCAGGTGACCATCGTTCTGTGTGATTGACGCTGAACAGTGTCCCAAAAATCGTTTAAAAGGTATACCCAACTGGAAGACCTGTTGCTCAGATCGCCACAAGCAAAAGGCCGTATTTACCAGGATAGATTGAGCAAGGGTTAGGCAGATGTTGAGTGGGACTCAAAGGAAGTCACAGCATTCTCCCCTCCTAGGGGCTATACATGGCATACTTCCTTTTGGGAGGGGAACGCACCCGCAGTCTTTTCGGATGATGAGGAGTTTTGACGGGATTGGAAGGGGTTGTGAAATTTTTGGGTGAATTTGATAGCATCTGGGCATGGGAGGAGCAATGAGGCGTAGGAGCAGTTTAGAGAGGTTGAACAAGCCAATCCAACTGACCAAAAAAGGCCAGGTTGGTTTTCCCGCCTGGGTTCCTAGGTTTTTTTGTCGGAGGGGACCAAAGCAGCCGGAAAGAGGAAAGGGGGAAAATGATGAATTCAGAGAGACCAAAGACCCAAAAAGAATTTAGGCCGGGGTAGGTTTTATTGGTTTCTTAGGAGTTTGTTTCAAATTTCGCAGCAAATTTTACAATCCCCCAGTGATTTGGTCAAGGCAGGAAACCGGCAGTTTGGGCGGTGGTCGAAAGCTGCAGGCAAGACTGCAGACGGTGCTGGAAGCTAGGTTCCCCTCCCCCTTGAAGTACCCCGATATGCCAAAAACCCTTTTTTTTGCGGACAATGCATCGGCGGTGGAAAGGGGCGTATTTTTGAGGAGATAAGGGGTCGCGTTTCTGTGAGGGATGTAGGGAAGTTGACAAAATGTGAAGAAGGGGTTTCGCAACTGAAAGAAGGAGGTTTTAGCTGTGTGTGGGCCCTGCAGAAATTCCAAAATACTTGTAGGGAAAAGGGGTTTGGATAGAGAGACACAACATCAAATTCCTGAGGAGGCGCAGTTGAAAAAGCAGAGTGTGGTGGGAATGGCATTTGGCCCCGGTACCCAGTGCAGTACATCCAGGTCGCAGAAAGTCGGAGCTGACTATTTAAGTCGCGTGTCTGAAATGTAACTCGAGGGAAATCAGGTCACATCCGGGGTTTTGTTGTAATATGTGTTATTCAGTTTGTTGATTGGTATGGGGTTTATTCCCGGGCTTGGTTTATAATTTTTGTGTGAGATTTTTTTTTGTAATTTTTAGTTTGCTTGGCATACAGTCGCTTGTTGTGATCATTTTTTGCCATAAGTGAGGATGGAGATTCCCCAGTGGTGTATGGTCGTGTCATTTATATTTTCTTTCCATAAAATTGTGAAAGGAGAGATGCAAAACCCAGGTAGGGGGAAATTTCATAATGCGCAAGAGGCGTTTTTAAAATGAGTTGAATGACGCAAAGCGCACGCAATGATAATATTGGAGTGGTATTCACTATTTATATATTTTTAAATTTTTAAAACCGTTGGTTGTAAAAAAATTTTTTTAAACTTTGCCGGTTCTGTGGTTCGCAAAAATTTGGTTGTTTTCTTTTTTTTTTACCGTTGTTTTGGACAACCCGTGCAAGTCTTTTGCAAGGGGGGGAAAATTGTCACGGTCAAAAAAAAACAAAACCAAAAACCCAACCTCCACGGGAAAGGGCTTCCACCCAGAAACTAAGAGTGACCCACGCCCGATTCTGGTAAAAAAAGAGCCTCGCGCCCCCTCGACTATCCAGCCCTTTGGCACGCGGTGACAAAACCCAATCCTCTATTGGGAAAGGTACTGCCCCCCAGACAGTAAGTAGCGACTGCCCCTCGGTGTCTGGTCAGAGGGAGTCTCGACGCCAGGATCAAATGTCTAAAACCAAAATTTTCGACGTCGCTTGAAAGGGGGAGGGGGGGGAAGGTAGGGTGTGGGGGTAAATCAAACTAATCAATTTAAAGACAAATTTTACCCCAAAAGAGAGTAAAAGGGTGTAGGCGTGACTGTCATGTTTTGGAAAAGCCAAAGGAAAAAAGAGGGGGGATAACTTGGGTACGAGGCGGGAAAAAATATGCCAAGGGGACTCGCCCTTGGAAAAATAGGTGGGAAAAAAAAAGTAATGTGTGAGTGAGAGAGAGAAAAAGAGAAGGAAGAGAGACAGGAGAGAGGAAGAGGGTTTTGTGTAAGCTCTGCGAGAGGAAGAAAGAGTGAGGGGGGGAAGAAGAGAACCAAATTGAGGTTACATGAGATAGTCTGAGAGGAAGGGAAAAGGGAGGATGTGGGGGAGAGGATTGCTAACTAATGAAGGGAAAAGGAAGAAAAGAAAAAAAAAAGAAAAGCAACCATGTCCATTTGATAGAAACAGACTAGAAGAGGAGAGAGAGGTGCAATGCGTTAAGCGAAGGAAGAAAAAAGGAACGATCGATGTTTTAAAACACTGTTCCACCTTAAAAAAAAGGGGTTCGACCCCTTTCCTGGCAGGTCATTCTCAAGCAGAAAAAAAAAGCCAAAGCCGTGCCAGGTCTAAAACCCGACCAGGTGCAAAAACAGACCAAAAACCATGCCAGCGTTTGTGTTGCTTTTGAAAGGAAGTGAAAAGAAAAAAAAAGAAAAGAAAAAGCGTGATTCGTGTGTTAAGGTCAAACCCGGAGGTAAAGTAGAAATTATTTAACCCGGGTTGTTAATGATGTTTTGATAAATGATTTTGTGAAGTTTGAAAGAGAGAATGTTTTATTTTTTTTTGATTCCTATGCATTGATGTTTCGTTCTTGACCATGTGTAGTAAAGTTATAGATTTACTAGTGGTTTGATGGGACAATGCATGTTAAAGAGTTTAACAAGCTGTGGTGTTTTGGGGGGGGGTCCCTAGTCCTTCCTCCATCGATATCACCGAGGTTACATTTTTTGTGTGTTTTGTGTGTGTGTGTGTGTGTGTGGGGTGTGTGTGGTGTGTGTGTGTGTGTGTGTGCGCGCGCGCGCGCGCACGCACGTATGTGTGTGTGTGTGCGTGTGTTGTGTGTGTGTGTGTGTGTGTGTGTGTGTGTGTGTGTGTGTGTGTGTGTGTGTGTGTGTGTGCGTGCGTGCGCGCGCGCATATGTATGTGTTCGATAAATATTCAGGAAATAGTGTGTGTGTGTGTGTGTGTGTGTGTGTGTGTGTGTGTGTGGTGTGTGTGTGTGTGATTTATTTGCCCTCGGTGGCATGGTTGTCAGCATGTCTGTCTGAAGTGTTGGGAATTCATTTATATCTGAAACATCAGACACCAAAAGAAGAAAAAGCTGGACACTGGCTTTCTGCCCCTGAAAAAAACATGCCACGAGAGGTCAACACTGACCGATGGTAGTGTCAGAAAGTACAGACCTTCGCCCAGTCCCCTTACGTCCCCTAACCCCTCTCTTATTCCTCATTGTGTGGGCAGGCCAGGTCTCTGCCCTTAGCTTTTCATGTGTGGGACAGTCCTGCAGGAAGTGTTTCCACTGTCATTGGGGGTGTACCGCACGGGCAACTTGAAGACTCGCCAGTGTGGAATTTTGTGAACATGTGATGTCTCAGTCTGGAGTGCCCTGTCCTCAGTCTCACAATGCTCACTTGGTCTGATCCGGGCAGCAGGTAGTATGCGTCCCTCTTGTTGAAGTCTGGGTGCTGCTCAAGCCATCTTTTGTTTCTTCTCCTTGATATACTTTTGATTTCTTCAAAGACTTCCTGCTCCAATTGGGGCTGCTGTCCTCCTTCCTTTGCCAATTGGTCAGCTTCCTCATTGCCGTATATATTGCAGTGTGAGTGTATCCACTGGATGACGGTATTCTCAGTGGACTGCTGCAGGGAAAAGCTTTATGGATCACTGGAGGGCCTCTGCCATACAGCAGCCTTCGTCAGTGCCTGTTTGAATGTATGAAGAAGATTCCGCACTGTTCCCCACCCATCCCCACTGTTTGATGCAGTCGACAAAGAACACGTGGATCGTTCATGATACTTTCTGAAATTCGTTTCACGGCAAGTACGAGGCGTCCTGGAAGTACTCTGTGAACTTTGAAACGCACCGGCTGGCACTGTATTACTAGTAGCAGAGGAGACGGGTATATACTGTTCGTCTTGTTCCTTCTCTTATTGCAATGTTACCTGTGTGTCATTTATCATCTTCTTTATTCTGTCGTCCCTGTCTCTACTCGCCTTATTATGCTGTTCCTGCTCCAGGGTTCTATCACTAATCTAACTCCGGAACACAGATGCTTAACAACAGCAAGAAAAAGTCGGTGGCAAAATTAAGAATGTAAACACATTATCTATAGCCGGTAAAGAAGAAAAATGTCATCTTATATCCAAATGAAACTCGTGTTTATCGATTCAATCTGAAAAGGATTTAAACTGTACCTTGCATTAATCTTTCCCCTGGGCTAAGTCGGTCA
>CM031610.1:22895585-22933085 GCA_018398815.1 Conus ventricosus
CAATATAAAACATGCAGAAGGGAGCACCCACACGCGCGCACACACACACACACACACACACACACACACACACACACACACAAAGGGCAAACTCAACACGAAGCAACAAAAACCCACGCGCGTAAACGCACACAACACGAACACACACCGCAAAAGCACACAAGCATTCAGGCACGGAAGCGCGCGTGCATACAAGAGTGAAAGGATGGAGAATGCATGGGAAACACGCATTAACTCGTACGCTATGAAGAAAGACAAAAAGACTTCTGAAAGAGATGCGTTTTGAGACCAGATTTGAATGCAGAGAGAGTCTGTGAAGAGCGGAGCTGGGAGGGGAGGGAGTTCCAGACAAGGGGGGCTTGATAACTGAAAGAACGTTGGCCAAAGGATTTCAGTTTCATGCGGGGAAGCTTGAGAAGTTTGTCACTGCTAGAGCGGAGAGTGCGAGAGGGTTGATAAGTGACAAGTGTGTGGAAAGATAAGCAGGCAATGTTTCATCAAGTGTCGGAAGGCAAGTGTTGCGAGTTTATACTGAATGCGCGCATGAATGGGAAGCCAATGTAGTCTAACTAACAGAGGTTAGTGTGGGTTCTTTTGGACATTTGGAAAACAAGTCTGGCTGCGTTGTTTTTGTATACGTGAAGTCGGTTATATCGACAGTGGGAAGACCGGCAAGAATACTGTTACAGTAGTCGAGTTTGACATGATAGGGAACAGATAAGTTGGGCAGTCCCCTTTCTGTGTAAGATATGAGCGAATTGACGCGATCTTTCTCAAAGCCAAATAGGCGAACGACACAGGTGACCGATCTGGACATTCATGGACAGCGTACTATCCAAATGGACACCCAGATCCCTCACGCTGTCTTCAAAGGGAATTTTGTTGGTTCCAGCTTGAATAGATTTTTCAGAAATGCGATCCAAAACAGAACGAGGTGCTGCCAACAGAGCCTCAGTTTTTTCATCATTAGCTTGAGCTTATTTTTAAGCATCCAGATTTAACCGATTGGAACACAGTTCAAATTCCGATACCAAAAGTTGGAATGCAGCAGGCTCAGCAGCGTCGTGCAGCTGGGTGTCATCGGCAAATTTCTGATGAGGAATCCCGTGTTCCTCAATGACCATAGATAGAGGTTGAATATACAGAGAGAAGAGAAGAGGGCCCAAAACAGAGCCTTGGGCACACCAAAGTCCAGGGGAAGGGGAGAGGAGACCTTGCCACCAACAGACACAGATTGAGTTCTGCCAGTCAGATATGACCGAAACCATTCTAATGCAGTGTCTGTGATACCGAAAGACACCGACAGTCTTTTTAAAAGAATACTGTGGTCGATAGTGTCAAATGCGGCACTGAGATCTAGTCAATGTCAGAAGCGATGCCTTTTTGTTGTCAGCGGACCGAAGAAGACTGTCAGTCACACAAAGCAATGCTGTCTCGTAACTGTGATTCTGTCTGTAAGCAGACTGGTTAATTTCATACAGATTGTGCTCGGACAGATGGCGTTCGAGTTGCACAAAGACAACCTTTTCCAGGAGTTTGGAGAGAAAAGGAAGGTGAGAAACAGGTCTAAAGTTTTTAAGTTCATCGGACATAGGCCATTTTTTCTTTAGAAGAGGAACTACCAGAGCATGTTTAAAACATCCAGGAACAGAGCCAGTAGCCAGAGAAACATTTATAATTCTCGTGAGAACTGGGGCAAGATCGGCAAGATCTGTTTGGTGAGGTTGGTGGGGATTGGGACAAGATCACAGCACTTTGTAGCAGACTTGGAAATAAGTTCTGAGATGAACGATCAGACACTGTGTCAAAACGGCTAAGCTTGTGGCCGTATAAATATTTTGAAGTTTGGTGGGCCAGCGTTTGACAATCCAAATCATGCCTTATTTTTGACACTTTCTCATGAAAAAAGCGAGAAAACGTTTCTGGAAGTTTGGCATGGGTCAAGGTTGCTTGGGAGGGGGGAAACTTGAACTGTGCCCAAGAGCTGACCAGCCACTGCATACAACTGTTTGAGGAGGTACAATCGGCAATAAGGCCACTATAGATTTCACTCGGACGTTCTTTGTAAACGTAGTGTAAGAGTTCAGTTATATCAACATAGCCTGGGTTATATCAAACATACCTAGGTTCTATCCAACAGCAGCGACCATTCGCTTGGTCGTGTGTCAAGCTGTTCTGTACTGACTAGCAATAGAATCAGGTTTGGCTGTGTTCCTCCTTTGTTGGAGAAACTATACTGTCTGCGGCCATTAACAGAACGACGGGGGTGAGAGTGGGGAGGGGGAGGGAGGAGGACATATGAGTCATTGAAAGCAACAAAGGGGCACAATCAGCCGTGTCTCCCTGATGAGTCCGATCCAGCGGACGAAAGGCCTAGGAGCAGGCAATACTTATAGATCTGCCTTTTGAGAGGGATTACGATGGCTCCCTCAGGCAGCTAGTGAAGGGTTCCTCATATTTATAATATATTCCCCCCATTTTCTTCATCTTCCATTTTTTGTTTTTGTTTTTTTTAAAGTTCAAATCTTTGTCAAGTCATTATATAATGACTGAAGAATTGTTAGCCTGCACTTGTTTTCACCCACTACTTAATTGTTCAGCATTATCTATCTATAAATATATATATATATATATATATTATATATATATATATATATATATATATATATATTATATATATATATATATATATAAAACAAGTTAAAAGAGGAGTCTTAAAACTATCTACAAATTTGTTTCAAGCGTGTTGCGCTGTCATCAGGATGGTTTTTGGTTTGCCACCGCCGATGTTATATAGCGTGTGGGCTCCCGTTTGAGGTTGTTTGCACGTGCGGGTTGGCTGCACGTGTTTTTTTGGGGCTTTCAGGTTTTTGTTTTGGATGTGTTCACTAACAACGATTTCCATTTATGCCTGCACTTGTTTACTATTTCTGTTTTGGTGTTTAAAGTTTGCCAAGTGTGGTTTGCATAGTATTAACCATTTTTCAGTTAAACATAGGTTGCACCTTTTTGAAACATTGCTGTATGGTTGTCCAGGACGGGGGAAATCGTGATGGTATTGCTTAAGTGCACTAAGTTGATGTATTATTAGTCAGGCTTAACACACCAAGGTTATCTTTGCACTCATACACGCATATGCACACTCATGCGCACACCAAACATTCACCTCTCTCTGGGAATGGGATGTCACGCATTCGTTTCTCTCCAAACACGACTGAGCACAAGAATTACAATTTCTATGCTACTTATAATCAAACATGAAAAATCCAATTATACAAAATGAACAAATCAGCACATGAAAGATCAATACTTCCTAATCCCGGGTTATAATAAAATGACTTCTTACCTGGCCAGGTTTTCACACACACAACCACGCTTTCACACCACACCACAGTTCTTGAACAAGTCTCTTCACGTCTTCTTCAGCACTGCTTGATGGTGATGCCCTTGGTTGACTGGCTCCAGGTTTCAGGACTGGGTCTTCGTGGTCATCTCTGGGATCTCGACGTAGAACTCTTCTTCTTCGTCTTCTTCACCCACCTCTGGGTTCAAATTCAGTTTGTCTGTCTTCACCCACTCTGGGCTTCAAACTTAGTTTCCTTCTCTTCCAGCTTGTCTTCAACCTAAGACTTAGCTGTCTCTTCTATCTCCCAGACCACGTTTCTCTCGACCCTTTCTCTGTCCTGCTCACTCCTCTCCTCTCTCTCCTCTGCCTTCTCTCTCCCTCTCCTGGTGTTGTTCTCCTGGCACGTTGTTCTCCCTCAGTTTATATAGGGAGGGAAACAAAGGATTCCCCTTCGGGCCATGCCTTTGTCCACGCTGCTTCTCAAACCCCTAGTTCACAAGTACCCTGAATTCTCCGTTCGCTACATTCTCCCACACATCAGCATTTACACACACCCCTACCTAATTGATTAGCAAACACACACTTAGCCCCAGATGGACATCGAAAATTCCCGCCGACTTCGGTGGTTACTTAACACAGTAATTATCTTAAGGAGGGCTACTACAACCTCCACATGCATTCAGCCAGCCTGACAATAGAACCAACACAGTGACCCACAGCAACACCATCCGAACGACTCCAAGACCCCTGCTCTTCACTGACTGTTTACAAAAGAACCTCAGCTGACCGAGCATTTAGCGCTCACTTGGAACGCCGAGGTCGTAGTGGTTACATCCCTTCCCCTTTCGCCACTGGGCAGGTCCGAACTCTCTCCTAGGTGTCATCTGTCATCTGGCCATTTCGGCCTCCTTCACACACTTCGGCCGTGTGCGTTGGGTAAGGTACCCTGGTTAATTGGCCTATTACCTATAATTGGTCTATTACCTATTTGTATACTACGTACAACGTCCCTTTTGGGCCCCCAAGGGTCAATGCCTTTTTGTGGGGTTTTTCCGCTCCTTGAAAAATTTTTCCCCCCCACCAAAGAAAATTCCCCTGCATTGGTTAAAAACTTAACATTCAAGGAGATGAAACTTTTTAATTTTCCCCCCTTTTAAAACCCTTTGCAAATTTATCGCCCTCTAATAACCCTTTCTTACACCAGAGAACGCCTCAAGATTTGTCTTGTAAAAAAAATTTAGGAAAAAATCAATACATACAAAAATACCCAAGGGCCAATTACAAAAAAAATTCTAAAAATCTACCAGCTCTAAGTCGTGGGGCCCCAATTAAAGATAAAACTTTTGTTTTTTACGGAAAATTTCTCCCCCTTTCTTCTTTTCCCACGGGCCCCGCAACTACCCACGTACGCTACGCGCCCATTTGCAAAAGACACACGCCCCCCACTCCCGGTTTCTCCCCCGCCCCATTTTATTTTGGCCAACTTTTTTTTAAGCCCGTCTGACCCCCCTTTTGTAAAACCCCCTTGCCTCCCCCCGGATGTGCTCCTTTGTGCACGAAACGCCTGAATCACCAATGGATCCCGGGCCCAAAGTAGTACTCTGCGTCACCCCTTTTGTGGGGCCCTTTTCCTACCGGTTTTGGGCCCGGGCTGACGTCAAAATTTTTTGGGGAAATCACCCCCCGTTCTGGGGTTTCGTAGGCACAACGTCTGCTTCTTTTTTTTCCCAAAACGCGAAGGGTTTTAAAAGTTGGGTTTACTTGCCGTTCTCTAACTCAAACCCGATTGTCCCTCTTAAACTTTTTTTTTTCTCCCCCTCTGTAAGAAAAAACAAAAGTTTACTGAGCGAGTAGTCCCCTTTTTTGTTTTCCCCTTAAGTGAGGGGGGGTTATTTCCCCCAAACCGCCCCCAGTGCTTTTGAAGTGTGTGACCCCCCGGGGCCCTTTCTCCCCCGTGTTTTTTTTTCCCCTGATTCAACAGAGAAGTCGGGGTTTTGGGTTTTTTTTCGAAACCCACGTGCTCCTGAAATTTTCCCCTTTTCCCCCAATCATACGGGGTTTGGAACACCCAACCCCTGTACGCCCTCCACTATAGAATGGTGTTTCAATGAACACCGGGCCTTTTTGAATTCTGTTTATTTTTCCTTTTTTGTCTACCCCTCTGTGTTTTACTGTGAATTGCCCCTTCTAAACCGGGGAAATCCTTCATTTTTTTTCGCCGTGCACCAGAGTCTCAAAGGGTTTTAAACAACCATTTTTCCCTTTACTCGCCTTTGGGGCACTTTCTTTTTAATCGTGAACCCGGTAAAACAAAAACAGAAAAAATTTAAATTTTATCTTGTTTCTTTTTCTACCTGCCTCTCTTTTTGGGGGTGTTCCTCTTTGCTCCCTCCCCTTCTGTAAACAAAATTTTAAAACCCCTTTAGCCAAGTGCCCTTTTCTTGGGGGTTCACTAGAAAACGGTCCCTTCATTCCTAGCCCGTGGCATTGGTTTTAAACCCTTGTTTGTTTCCACGGGGCCCCCTGGGCCAAAAGGGTTGTGTACTACTGACTGTCGTGTGGTAATGTGCGGGCCTGCAAACCTCTTGTTCAGGCAAATCACGCCTCGTTCCCGGTAAAACCTTGCTGCTTCAAGGACTTCGTATTGTCCCGACACCCCTCCCGGAGGGTGTTTTGTGGGCCCCGGCCCACAACTTTCAAGTATCGGGTTCCCTTTTCATCACCAGTGTTTGGGGGCCCTTCAAAATCACGTCATTTTTCCCCTCAGTTTATCCGGGGGGGTTAAACAAAATTGATCAAAGTCTAATTTTCCGAACTTTTGTGTTTGTTGCCCCCTGTTCGATTTCCCCCTTCGCGAAAACTTTACGCCAAAACCTTTTCAAAAAAAAATATACCCTTTAGTACTGCTTGTTTCCCCTTGTAAAAAAATCTCTCTGATCCCCTTTTGGGGGAAAGGGGGAAAAACGGTGTTTTAACGCACGACCTGTAAAAAAGGGCCCGGGACAGGTTTATTCCCCAGTTTTTCTTGGGCCCAGCCCTCGTGCTCGGCAAACGATTAAAACCCGACTGATTTTGGCATCGATCGAATCGTTTCTTCTCTGAAAGTGGGAGTTTGGGGTTAGGTGCGCAATTTTAGTCTGGGGCCCTTTACTGACTAAGAACTGGTTTTTCAAATTTCATTTCGATTTTCGTTTTATTTTTCCAATTTAAATTTGTTTGGTTTTAAAATCTTGTTTCCCGCTTCTGCTCTTGCCCTTGCAGCCCATTTCTTGCATCCGTCTAGCCTCGCTGCACTTTTCTGCATCTGCTCTTGCTCTGGCCCCCTCCCCCCCCTTCTGTTTTGCTCTTGCTCAAAAAAGCTTTTACACTTGCATCTGCTTTAGCCTTTGACGCAGCGGTTTCTCCCTCTAGTTTCTTTTGACACCCCTCAAGCTGTTCCCCTTTTTAAACCTCCCTTTTTTCCCGGCCCCCTTTTACTTCTAGTCTTTTTCTGAGATTCAAAAAACTTTCGGGGTTTTTCTCCTGTATATCCCCTTTCTTTCCCCAAAAATTAATTGTTTCCTTTGGGGGGTTTAAAAATTTCTTCAGCCATTTTTTTTTCTGATATGTTTTTGCACCACTAAAAACAGTTTAAGCTTTAAACCCGGAAAAAAATCAGTAAACCCGTTTTTTAAAAGTTCCCAGTACACTAACCCCCGGAGTGTTTCCCAACACAAAGGAGCCTTAATCTGAAACCCCCTTTCTGGGGGAGTTTTTAAGACTAGAACTCGTTCTTCGTTTCTCTAAACGACCTTTTATTAATACAACCCCCTACACACAAGCCAAAATTCAACACTCAAAAATTAAAAGGGAAAAAATTGAAGAGTAATTAAAATTGCCTTTTTGTGGAGCTTTGCCCCCGTACTTAATCTTTGTACTCACTTTGTTTCCCTCCCCAAATAATTTGGGCCCTGCAATCCTTTGGGAGGCTCGCACTTTTTCCAAAGGGGCGGGGGAAATCGTGATGGTATTTCGTTTAAATGCATAAGGGTTTGGAAAGTTTTTTGGTCAGGCCTTTCACACCCAAAGGTTTTCCCTTTTCACTATTCAAAGCATAGGCCCCACTCAGGGGACACCAAAAATTTTACCTCTCTCGGGGGAAAGGGATGTTTACGCATTTGGGTTTTTTCCAAACAAAATTTAGCACAAAAATTACAAAAATTTTTATTTATACTTATAATCCAAAAATGAAAAAAACCCAAATTTCCCCAAAAGGGAAAAAATCGCACATGAAAGATTTAAACTTTTTAATCCCGGGTTTTTTAAATGGACTTCTTACCTGGCCAAAGGGTTTTTACACCCACAACCCGCTTTCACAAAACACCACAGTTCTTTAAAAAAGTCTCCTTTAGTTTTTCTTCAGCAACCCGCTTGATGGTGATGCCCCCTTTGGGTTTACTGGCTCCAGGGTTTTTTAGGACTGGGTCTTCGGGGGTCATCTCTGGGGGGTCTCGACGTAGAAAATCTTTTCTTGTCTTTTCACCCACCTTGGTTCAAAATTTAGTTTTTCTGTCTTTTACCCCCCTCTGGGCTTAAACTTAGTTTTCCCTTTTCTTCCAGCTTGTCTTAAACCCCAAGACTTAGCGTTCTTCTATCTCCAGACCACGTTTCTCTCGACCCTTTCTTTTCCTTTCCACTCCTTCCCCTTTTCTCTCTTCCCCTGCCCTTTTTCTCCTTTCCCGGGGTTTTTTTCTCCCCGGCCGGGGTTTTTCTCCCTCAGTTTTTTTAGGGAGGGGAAAAAAAAGGGTTCCCCCCGGGCCCTGCCTTTTTTTCCCGCTGTTCTTAAAAACCCCAGTTCACTTGTACCCGGGTTTTTTCCGGGTTTGCTACATTCTCCCAAAATCAGGGATTTTAAAACACCCTACCTAATTGAATTTGGGAAAACACACACTTGGGCCCCGATGGACATCGAAAATTCCCCCCGCTTCGGTGGTTAATTAACACAGTAAATTTTCTTAAGGAGGGCTACTACAAACCCCCAAAACTTTCAGCCCCTGGGCAAAAGAACCAACCAGTGCCCCGGAAAACCATCCGAAACGACTCCAAGACCCCTGCTCTTTACTGATGTTTACAAAAGAACCTCAGGACCGAGAATTTTTGCGTCCTTTGGGAAAGCCGAGGGCGTGTGGTTTCATCCTTCCCCTTTCGCCACCCCCCCGGGCGGTCGAAAATCTCCCTAGGTGTAACTGTCATTGGCCAAATTTTGGCCCTCCTTCCCCACTTCGGCCCTGTGCGTTGGGTAAGGGACCCCTGGTTAAATTTGGCCCCATTACCTATTTAAATTTGGGCTATTTTCCTATTTTTTAATTTCGTAAAAACGTCCCTTTGCCCCCAAAAGTTTAATGCCTTTTTTTGAGAGGTTTCACGTCCCTTTCAATGGTGATGTCTTTTTTTGATTTTTTAAAAGGGTATATTGGAGGGTTGTTTTTTGGGCTTTAAGTTTCCCGATTTTATTTGCTCAGTTCTGTTTGGTTTTTTAATTTTTTTCTTTATTTAAAAGATGGTTTTTGGTTTGCATATTGGGTTTTTTAAGTGGTTTTTAGTGATCCCCATGGATGTTTCCCTTTTTTAATTTTTGTTTTTCACAGTTGCCTGGTATACATTTTTGTTGTGAAGACTTTTTTTGTTTAGGGGCAGGTCTTTTTGGTTTCCCAAATTTCAAGTTTTTCCTTTTTTTCACCTTCTTTGCTGTGTTTATTTTTATTTTGTTGGATGCGTCAATTAGGTTTTTAAAGGGTTTGGGCAACTTTAGTACCATAGTTTGACAGTGTTTTTGTTAAATATTTTGGACAGTTTGTGTTCTTTTGGAAATGAAGTTGTTAGGATTTGAAGAATTCTTTCCCTATGTTTGTTTTGAGTTCCCGTCGTATGGGGGGTTTATACCATATGACTTTTCTTTTCCTATTTTTCTTGCTTTGTTTGTGTTGTTGTCGGGGTTGTATTGTAATTTGTAATTGAAATCCACTTGTTTGTAGTGCCTCCTGGTATTCTACTGCTGCATTGTTGAACACTCTCTCATTGCATGACAGGTTTGATAGTCTCTTGTTTATCCCATGGGGTATGGTCTTTAATATAGATGGTGGATGGTTACTTTTGGTGTGTACATAAAGAGGTGTATCGTTGGGTTTCTTGTATGGTTTATATATGTGATTGTTGAAATCCATGTTATGTCTAAGTAGTTCACTACCTTTTTGTTTGCTTCAATGGTAATCTTTAAGTTGTGGTTTTGGAAGATTTTGCATAGTTCTTTTTCTTGTTTTCGATGGTTCTTGGATTGTTGGTTAGTGCAGCAAGGCCATCGTCTCTGTATAGTCCGACTTGTTTTCCGAGTTTTTTCTTGATGTTGGACAGCATGAATAGTCCGACCAGTTCACATGTTTCTGCACCATCATATGATCCCATGGTTACGTCGAATGTTGAGTTTCTGTTGGTTTCCTGATCCAGGTTTCATTTTTGCTGTGTAGTAATGTTTTCTTGGTGTGGAGAATGATTTCCATTTCTGACCCTGTTTATGTCTGTGTGGTTACTGGCAAACTTCAGGGCTTTGGTGAGTAGTTCCTCATCTATAGATGGGTAGAATTTCTACTATATCAAATGTGATGAATACTGTATTACTTTGTTTATTGAGTTTTTTGAACCATTGGATAACTTCGTAATGTGTTTTTCCCAGAGGTTGTATTCAGAGTTTGATTTTACGTTCTTTATTTTTTTTCCAGAATTTTCTTGCTTATTTTGCCTAATTCAGATTTGTATGGGTTTATTAGTCTACATGTTGGATTGTTATGAAACTGGGCTAGTGGTCTTTGAGTGTTATGAAAGCTTCTTTTGTTGCTGTCGCTTCTATCCTGTCACTTAGGTCTATGCGCTCTGCAAGTTCTTTTTCTTTAGTGCGGATACTGTCATGTATATTTTTGTCGGCTTTTTTGTAGTTTTTTCTGGATGTTTTTGTCAAGGAGTTGAGAGTATTCTTTTGGTTCCTTTTTGTAGTAATTGCTAGTTTTATCAGCTTTCACAAATATTTTTTTGTCATTTTGTACTTGTTTAATTTGTTTTTTTAGTGTTTTTTTGGAAACCTTTGTTAGATTTTTTGAATTCAATATTGGTTATCATTCTTTTCATTTGATCTTCAAAGGGTTTCATTTCGTCTATGGCTGGTGGAGATCGCCATGATTTGAAATCGTAGGTGTTTTTGTCCTCTTTTTTTGCATTTGGGTTCAAAAAAAAGAATGCTTTCCATCTCATATTATGTACAAACTTTTCTGTTTGTTCTTTTAAATTTTTTTTTTATATATGATTGCGGATTTGAAAACGGTATATTTTTTGTTGACTGCCTAAAATTGGTTTCCTCCATTTTAAAATCCTTCAGGCCACAGTGCTCAACGTGAGGAGCGATTACGATCAGTAAATTTAAAATGCCTAAAATAATTTTTTGAGTGCTCAACCCCTTGGGGAGCAACATTAAAACAAGTTAAAAGAGGAGTCCTTAAACTATCTACAAATTTGTTTCAAGCGTGTTGCGCTGCATCAGATGGTTTTTGGTTTGCCCACCGCCGATGTTATATAGCGTGTGGGCTCCCGTTTGCGGTTGTTGCACGTGCGGGTTGGCTGCATGTGTTTTTTGAGGCTTTCAGGTTTTTGTTTTGGATGTGTTCACTAACAACGATTTCCATTTAGCCTGCAGTTGTTACTATTTCTGTTTTGGTGTTTAAAGTTGCCAAGTGTGGTTTGCATAGTATAAACCCATTTTCAGTTAAACATAGGTTGCACCTTTTTGAAACATTGCTGTATGGTGATGCTCTTTTCATGATTTTCCAGGAATATTGTAGCTTGTTTTGCGTCTTTAAGTTTCCACATAATATTTGCTCAGTTTCTGTTTGGTTTTTATATTTTTCTTTATTAAATGACTGTTTGTGGTTTGCATATCTGGTTTTGAAGTGGTTTTCAGTGATCCTATGTATTGTTTCTTTTTCATTTTCTGATTCACAGTAGCCTGGTATACAATGTTGTTGTGAAGACATTTATTGTTTAGTGGGCACTGCTCTTTCTGGTGCAATTGCAAGATTTCCTTTCTTCACCCTTCTTTGCTGTGTTGATTTTCTTTTGTTGGATGCGTCAATTAGGTTTTTAAGGTTGGGCATACATGAGTACGATAGTTTGACAGTGTTTTTGTTAAATATTTTGGACAGTTTGTGTTCTTTGGGAATGAAGTTGTTAGGATTTTGAAGAATTCTTTCCTATGTTTGTTTTGAGTTTCCCGTGTATGGGGTTATACCATATGATTTTTCTTTCCTATTTTTCTTGCTTTTGTTTGTGTTGTTGTCTGGGTTGTATTGTAATTTGTAATTGTATCCACTTGTTTGTAGTGCCTCCTGGTATTCTACTGCTGCATTGTTGAACACTCTCTCATTGCATGACAGGTTTGATAGTCTCTTGTTTATGCCATGGAGTATGGTCTTTAATATAGATGGTGGATGGTTACTTTTGGTGTGTACATAAAGAGGTGTATCGTTGGTTTCTTGTATGGTTTATATATGTGATTGTTGAGATCCAGTGTTATGTCTAAGTAGTTCACTACCTTTTTGTATGCTTCAATGGTAATTTTTAAGTTGTGGTTTTGGAAGATTTTGCATAGTTCTTTCTTCTTGTTTTCGATGGTTCTTGGGTTGTTGGTTAGTGCAGCAAGGCCATCGCTCTGTATAGTCCGACTTGTTTTCCGAGTTTTTCTTGATGTTGGACAGCATGAATAGTCCGACCAGTTCACATGTTTCTGCACCATCATATGATCCCATGGTTACGTCGAATGTTGAGTTTCTGTTGGTTTCCTGATCCAGGTTTCATTTTTGCTGTGTAGTAATGTTTTCTTGGTGTGGAGAATGATTTCCATTTCTGACCCTGTTATGTCTGTGTGGTTACTGGCAAACTTCAGGGCTTTGGTGAGTAGTTCCTCATCTATAGATGGTAAAGTCTACTATATCAAATGTGATGAATACTGTATTACTTTGTTTATTGAGTTTTTTGAACCATTGGATAACTTCGTATGTGTTCTTCCAGAGGTTGTATTCAGAGTTTGATTTTACGTTCTTTATTATTTTTCCAGATTTTTCTTGCTTATTTTTGCCTAATTCAGATTTGGAGGTTTATTAGTCTACATGTTGATTGTTATGAAAATTGGGCTATGGTCTTTGAGTGTTATGAAAGCTTCTTTTGTTGCTGTCGCTTCTATCCTGTCACTTAGGTCTATGCGCTCTGCAAGTTCTTTTTCTTTAGTGCGGATAACTGTCATGTATATTTTTGTCGGCTTTTTGTATTTTTCTGGATGTTTTTGTCAAGGAGTTGAGAGTATTCTTTGGTTCCATTTTGTAGTAATTGCTAGTTTTATCAGCCTTCACAATATTTTTTTGTCATTTTGTACTTGGTTTAATTTGTTTTTTTTTGTGTTGTTTGGAAACCTTTGTTAGATTTTTTGAATTCAATATTGGTTATCATTCTTTTCATTTGATCTTCAAAGGGTTTCATTTCGTCTATGGCCGCAAAAAACACGTGCAGCCAACCGCACGTGCAAACAACCGAAACGGAGCCACACAGCTATATAACATCGGCGTGGGCAAACCAAAAACCATCCTGATGACAGCGCAACACGCTTGAAAACAAATTTGTAGATAGTTTTAAGACTTCCTCTTTTAACTTGTTTTAATGTTGCTCCCAAGAGGTTGAGCACTCAAAAAATTATTTTAGGCATTTTAAATTTACTGATATATATTATATAATATTATATATATATATATATATATAATATAGAGAGAGAGAGAGAATAGTACTGAGATCAGCGTTATTTTAAAAATAGTGCTCAACCACAGTGGAGCGACATTTGTTGTATTAAAAACAAGTTAAAACCAAGCTTAAAACACCTACAAGCCTGTTCCTCGCTGTGCGGTCGTCAGGGTGTGATCCACCTGACGACCGCACAGCGAGAAACAATACAACAATATTATGTGAAGGTTTCTCATATGTATAATATATTCCCTCCTTTCCTTCTTTTTTTTCTTTCTTTCAAATCTTTGCCAAGTCGTTACTACAATGAATGAAGAATTATTAGCCTGCACTTGTTTTTCTCCCACTACTAATTGTTCAGCATTATAATGTTTGGTCAATCAGTGGAGATTGCATCTCTTAGGAGATCCAAGTAAAGGTTGTTCTGTACAATTCTTAGCCACTCACAATGCTTGGGTTTTTTGAACAGCAGAGCTGACCACTTCAGACTGTTCCATATCTTGTTGATCTCCCTTGCATCCTTGAATGGATCCTCAAGCATAGGCTCAAAGATTGTCCCTTACATTTTATACTGTTTGCATAATGCTCTTAGTTTTTCAGCAACTTTTTTCCTCTCCACACTTTCGTTTTGTTCCATTTACTACCCTTCACTGGCTGCTTTGGGGTGCTGTTGGATTCTTCTTTGAATCCTTGGTGTGAGAACACCACAGAATTATGGACTGTGGTGTGTCTCTATTTGACACCAAGAGCACAGACACAATCAGCCCGTGTCCTCCTGATGAGTCCGATCCAGCGGACGAAAGGCCGAGGAGCAGGCAATACAATACATCTGCCTTCAAGGAGGAGTACGATGGTTCCCTCAGGCAGCTAGTGAGGGTTTCTCATATTTATAATATATTCCCTCCATTTCCTTCTTTTTTGTCTTTCTTTCAAATCTTGGCCAAGTCATTACTACAATGACTAAAGAATTGTTAGCCTGCACTTGTTTTTCTCCCACTACTTAATTGTTCAGCATTATATATATATATATATATATATATATATATATATTATATTGTGTGTGTGTGTGTGCCCTTTGCAAGAAAACTGTTAATTGCCTACTTGGCTTGAAGGCCAGTTAGGCTGTTGTCAATAAACTGTCAATTGTCTCTCTCACACACACAACTTTCATAATGTTTGTTAACATTGCTGATGAGTTCTTTGGTCTGTTTGTGTGTGTGCGTGCGTCTGTCTGTCTGTCTGTGTGGATGCGTGAGTGTGCAAGCGTGTAGGCTCACATGTTGTTGTTGTTGTTGTTGTTGTTGTGTGTGTGTGTGTGTGTGTGTGTGACGGTTCCGTGTGTGCAAAACGCAAGCTCATGGACACACGCGCGTGTCTGAGCTTAATATGATATGATCTGTTGTTTGGACGGCACAAGATGAATATAATGCTTCTTTCGTCACATGTTGTCGTTGTTGTTTTTTAATTTTCTCCCTGCGTGTGCGCAAGTCACTTTATCTTCGATGCACACACATCTTTTATTATACCCCCAGAGGAAACGCTAAATATCTTTGCCTTTTCCGCATTACAATTCCCGCTACCAATGCCTGTGTCATTCATCACTTCCTACCAGTCTGGTGACCTCTGTCTGCCCCCAGTTCACGGCTGGCCGACTGTTGGCCACGCTTTACTGCCGACTGTTGGTCACGCTTTACTGCCGACTGTTGGCCACGCTTTACTGCCGTCTGTTGGCCACGCTTTACTGCTGACTGTTGGCCACGCTGTGCTGCTGACTGTTGGCCACGCTGTGCTGCTGACTGTTGGCCACGCTGTGCTGCTGACTGTTGGCCACGCTTTACTCCTGACTGTTGGCCACGCTGTGCTGCTGACTGTTGGCCACGCTTTACTGCTGACTGTTGGCCACGCTTTACTCCTGACTGTTGGTCACGCTTTACTCCTGACTGTTGGCCACGCTGTGCTGCTGACTGTTGGCCACGCTATACTGCCAACTCTTGGCCACGCTATACTGCTGACTGTTGGCCACGCTACACTGCCAACTCTTGGCCACGCTATACTGCTGACTGTTGGCCACGTTGTGCTGCTGACTGTTGGCCACGCTATACTGCTGACTGTTGGCCACGTTGTGCTGCTGACTGTTGGCCACGCTATACTGCCAACTCTTGGCCACGCTATACTGCTGACTGTTGCCCACGCTGTGCTGCTGACTGTTGGCCACGCTGTGCTGCTGACTGTTGGCCACGCTGTGCTGCTGACTGTTGGCCACGCTGTGCTGCTGACTGTTGGCCACGCTGTGCTGCTGACTGTTGGCCACGCTATACTGCTGACTGTTGGCCACGCTATACTGCTGACTGTTGGCCACGCTATACTGCTGACTGTTGGCCACGCTGTATTGCTGACTGTTGGCCACGCTGTATTGCTAACTCTTGGCTACGCTATACTGCTGACTGTTGGCCACGCTATACTGCCAACTCTTGGCTACGCTATACTGCTGACTGTTGGCCACGCTATACTGCCGTCTGTTGGCCACGCTATACTGCCGTCTGTTGGCCACGCTATACTGCCAACTCTTGGCCACGCTATACTGCTGACTGTTGGCCACGCTATACTGCCGTCTGTTGGCCACGCTGTGCTCCTGACTGTTGGCCACGCTATACTGCCGTCTGTTGGCCACGCTATACTGCTGACTGTTGGCCACGCTATATTGCCGTCTGTTGGCCACGCTATACTGCTGACTGTGGTGCCACGCTATACTGCCATCTGTTGGCCACGCTATACTGCTGACTGTTGGCCACGCTATACTGCCGTCTGTTGGCCACGCTATACTGCTGACTGTTGGCCACACTGTGCTCCTGACTGTTGGCCACGCTATACTGCCGTCTGTTGGCCACGCTATACTGCCGTCTGTTGGCCACGCTATACTGCTGTCTGTTGGCCACGCTATACTGCTGACTGTTGGCCACGCTTTACTGCTGACTGTTGGCCACGCTTTACTGCTGACTGTTGGCCACGCTTTACTGCTGACTGTTGGCCACGCCATCAGGCAGAGGGCCGATCTCGGTGAACATCGTCCAGCAAGTTGGCCCACTGGTCAGCTGACAGGACAGCCAAGACAACTGAGCCAAGCTGTGACAGCGCGGGATGACCGTGCGGACATGGCTCGTGACTTTGTGCAAGCCACCAGAACTCCGGCTATAGACCAACAGACACACTTATTCTCTCTCTCTCCTCGTGGTCTATGGCTCTGTCACACACATAGTGACAGAGAACTTAATGGATATGAGTGGCACCCGCTTATCACATGCTTTATATTGTAATGTGCATTGTAAAAAAGAAGTCAAGGGACGGTTCTCTTTGATAAACTATTTCTGAAGTGAGTAAAAGAAAAACTTTCCACAATTAACAGAACACACACAGTAACTCAACTCCAGCAAATAAATGAAGAAATGAACGAGAAAGCTAAGTCTAGCTCGCAAAGTTAAGCGAATAAAAGCTTACAACTCCAGACACTTTAAAACAAAAACAAAGAAAGAAGGACAGAAAGAAAGGTGGGAGGAAACAGAAAAACATACTTACTAATGGACCTGACACAGAGACAGAAAAGGAATGAAAACATGGACGGAGATGATGCTGGAGTTGACGACCACTACTTTCAACTAACACAGTACACTTTAAGGTTGTTTTATTTGCTTCTTCTTATCAATGTGAAACTTACAGATTTACGATAATACACAACAAAAGAAAATATAACAAACACATCAAACAAGGGAAAAGAATTGCACCGTTCGTTTCTAGACCTGCGATATTACCTCAAGAACTTTGAAATCTGTGTTTTGAGCTAACGTTTGGTTGGTTGATTGTGTCGGTAGACATGTTGTTGAACTACATGTCGGCTACGCCATTACATAAAGATGTTGGAAACAAACAAACAAAAAAAAACAGAAAGAAACAAACAAACATGTACAGTAAAAATATGCGAAAACGCCACCCTTCAGACATCAATCTTTACACCTCATTCACCGTTCCTCTAACCTCTCCACTCTTTGGCCATTTGTACCGCAGTTTGGAAGCAAAGCGGCCAGCTGCTTTGACGTGTGGCCAATGAATAGCTGTGGATTGTGGTGTGGAAGGAGGGGGAGGGCGAAGAGAGAGAAAGCAGCCAAAGAAAATGGCCAACCAGGTTCTCTCGATTCCTTGTAGCAAAGAAAGAATTGTGGAAGGCAACAAAGAGTTCACGTAGATCACAAAGGAATCTGGTAACCAACAAAGAATTATGATGGTCAGCAATATAATGTGGCCACAAACAAAGATTTTTTTCGGTCATCAACGAACAATTCTGGTTGCAAGAAGAATTCAGATAATTCTGCCATCCAACGAAGAATATTGGTCATCGACAAATTCTGATTTATCAGCACTGAATTTCAGTTGCCGACACAGAATGTAGGTTTATATAACGAATTATGGTCGTCAACAAACATTATGATAGCCATCAAAGAATCGAATACCAAGCTTCTACTTTATCAACAAAGAACGCAGGAATCTGAAGTCTAGTTCTTCTGAGCCTTACTTTCCATTGATTTCAAATCAGAAGGCAATGATGAATGATAACTGCCTTTTACCTATCCTGGAAGGAGAAAAAAGTTGTTCAAATCCTTGAAGTTGATTACAGTCCTTCAAAAGGGAATATTCTGAGAGAGAGAAAATCGATACCAGTCTCTCTTGCTTCGCCGAGATCACTGATGGCTTCAATCAGACCTTGGTAACAAAAACTATCGACTGTGTGACCTTTGTCTGCCCAGGCCCGTCAGAGGCGGTGAAGACGGTGCACGGCAGTAAAACCAGATCCTCACGGGCACGTGCAATCCGGTTCTGAAAGATAGGCACTGGCTGCGTCCATCAAAACCGCTCACCCCCAAAGCTCTTGTATTATGCAAGCGCCAGATACCACGCATTAGTGCCCCCGGGTTAGTGGTCCCGACGTTATATTCTGGACCAAGACTGGTCTCACCCGCCGTTGGTATGAATACAGAGTTGGAGATGGGGAAGTTAGGGTGCACAGACTCTCTTCTCCGTCTCCTTGTGTGTGTGTGTGTGTGTGTGTGTGTGTGTGTGTGTGTGTGTGTGTGTGTGTGGTGAGGTGCGAATGTGACTCTGTGTGTGTGTGTGTGTGTGTGTGTGTGTGTGTGTGTGTGTGTGTGTGTGTACTGCTGTTTCATAGTGTCTGTTTTGTGTGTCTGATGCATGCATCTAAAATCCAAGAATGGCTGATAGAAAATACACCTAATCTCCAAGTTTCTTCACACGACACACACACACACACACACACACACACACACACACACACACACACACACACAAACACAAGTACGCGCGCACGCACAGACACACGCCACACACACTCTCTCCTCTCTCTCTCTCTCTCTCTCTCTCTCTCTCTCTCTCTCTCTCTCTCTCTCTCTCTCTCTCTCTCTCTCTCTCCCTCTCTCTCTTCACACACACACACACTCTCCCTCTCTCTCCCCTCCCCCCCCCCCCCCCCCCACACACACACACATTATTGCAAAACGAAAATGCTGTCATAATGAGAAATGTTGCACACTGTTTATACATTACGCTTTACGTTTTAGAGAGGAATAATTGTAATGAAATGCTATAACCTAAGTTTGTCACTTTTCTTATCGCCAAATGAGCATCCTTCTTTTTGAGCATTTTTCTATATAAATCATTTATTTTCGATAGCATAAACAATTTCATGTTACGTGTCTCATGTGGATAGGCTGGAGGCCTCACATTACAGTCACGAGTTCACGAGTTCTCTCTCTCTCTCTCTCTCTCTCTCTCTCTCTCTCACACACACACACACACACACACACACACACACGCACACACACACACACACACACACGCACGCACGCACGCACGCACGCACGCACGCACGCACGCACACACACACACCACACACCACTTACACACGCACACACGCACACACCACACACAACCACACACACACACACACCACACACACACAAATACCACACAAACACACACACCACACACACACACATCACACACAAAGAGAGACCTTGATGACCTTTTAAAGACTACACAGCATGAGGGTTAAAAATGATTTTTTATTATTCACGACAGGAACTGATATTCTTTATATTCTTTTTCATTTCATGCATTGTTTTAATTGATATTTTATTCGTTAGCTGCAGAGGTTTCTTTTGTCCGATTTGATGGTGGCTGAATTCGAGTCATCAAGCTGAACAGCAATTTTTAGCGAATATTTATGAAAACGTAACGAAAGTACACTGAGAGAGAAAGAGAAAGAGAGAGAGGGGAGAGAGAGAGAGAGAGAGAGGAGAGAGAGGAGAGGGGAGGAGAGAGAGAGACAGACAGACAGACAGACAGACAGACAGACAGACAGACAGACAGACAGACAGACAGACAGACAGAGACAGAGACAGAGAGCGACAGAGAGAGAAAAAACAGACAGACAGACGAGACAGACAGACAGACAGAGAAACACACAAACACACACACACACACCAACACACACCACACATCAGAGAGGGAGAAGAGAGAGGGGAGAGGAGAGAGGGAGGAGAGAGAGAGAGAGAGAGAGAGAGAGAGAGAGAGAGAGAGAGAGGAGAGGGAAAGGAGAGAGAGAGAGAAGAGAGAGGGATGAAGAAGAAGAAGAAGAAAGAAGAAGAAGAAGAAGAAGAAGAAGAAGGAAGAAGACGAAGAGGAAGACGAAGACGAAGACGAAGCCCAGAGACCAATATTTGATTCTGTAACAGAGCTACAACCATCATATCAGAAGCCCACCTTTTTTGAAGTGAAGGCATTGTCCCCTTTTAACTTGAGCGGAGAAATTTGTCATGCTTTCAGGCCCTTCCCTGATCCCAAAGGGCGTGGAGGGGGTTACCAAGCAACTAATCCTGTTTTGTTTCTGCCGCGCACGCACAAGGGGACGAAGCTGGGGTGGACGGTGGGTTAGAATGAGTGTGTGTGTGTGGTGTTTTGGTGGTGTGGTGGGTGGGGGTGTGTGTGGGGGGGGGGGGTGAGTGAGAGGTGGAGTAGAGGGTATGGAGGGCTTGAGAAAAAAATATGGTCGGGGTGTTTGTTCGTATTCAAAAATTTATTTCCGCGCTCTCTGGGTGGGGGAATGGCTAAACCGAAAAACCAAATAACCGAAAGCGCTTGTCCATTCGTCCACTAGTACATTCACGCGCGCGCGCGCGTCCCACATGTGTGGTGTGTTGTGTGTGTGTTTTGGTGTGTGTGTGTGTGTGTGTGTGTTTTGTGTGTGTGTGTGCGTGTGCGCGCGCGCCGCGCGCGCGCGTGGATGAGTATATGTACCCGTGAAATAGATGTTTGTGCGTGTGTCTGTCTGGGCGCGAGCGCGTCTGAGCGTACATACGGGGCCACCCCAAAAGTTCTCGGATGGGAAAGATGGAAGTACACTGGCATTTTTACCTATCCCATCTTTTCAAAGTATCCCCATCGCGTGTATGCACTTTTCCATCCTTCAAAACCACGAACCCATCACCACAGCCCACTCCGACTTGGGTATACCAGAAATCAAGCCCTCGGCAAACGCTCGGGCATCTTCAGGGCTCTCAAACGGCTTTCCTGTCATTGTTTTTTTCAAACGAGGGAACAAAAAGAAGTCACAAGGGGCTAGGTCAGGGAATACGGAGGATGAGTGACGAGCTGAAACGCTGTTCTCTTGCAAGAAGTCTAAAGTTGCAGCTGCCTGTGGGGCGTGGCGTTGTCGTGGTGGAGGAGTAGGTGGCGGATACCGGTCCGTGGTCGCCGTGCACTCCAACCCTCGAACCCTTTTGGCAGGCAGGTGTTGATGTTCCCATTTAAAGCGTTCCACTGTCTTTCTTTCAGAAGGGGTTACAGTAGTCACATGGCCGGATCTTGCGAAGAAAAAACTGAAATCATTTGCTTTGTGCAGCTTCTTGTCTGTTAAATTTCACGGGTGGGGTTTCCCCTGGAAACAGCCAAACTGACGACTGCTGCTTTGTTTCGGGGTCATACTGGCAAACATGGTTTCGTCCCCTGTGACGATATTGGAGACCCTATCTGATCTTCCTCCGTAAATGTTTGCAGCATAAACTGGACCGCCGTGAAAAACCCCCCAATTCCTTCCTTTAATATTACTATTTGTACAACATAAATCCATTCAGATTTGTGCAACGCAGTTTCACAAAAAAATTGTCATGTTCAGCAGATTTTGTGCCTACCGAAAGCATGTTCATTTCATTTCATTGGCTTTAAAAGCAATGACGAAACTCACTGGTCTTAGGAGAAGAAAAATGGTGGAAGAGTGCACCACCAGGGTTTGAGTATGGGATCGGTGAACAAGAAGGAAAGCAAGCTTTTGCCTCATAGAGCTGTCATCAGGCTTAGAGTTAGTGGGTGACAAGACAGATCTTATATGAGGACTAAAAATAAAAGAAAAAGGAATAAACAGAGCTCAGAGACAAAAGGAAGTTTAACGGGGGTTAAGCAGTGAGTAGGAATCATGAGCAACTTAAAGTAGAAAGCAAAAAGGGCCCTGTTCAAAAAAAAAAAAGGGGGGGGGGTTAGTAGAGAAGGGGAAGGGGGTGCCTGAGATCAGCTGCTGTCACTCTTGGTGTTCAGGCCAGCAGGGCGAGGGTCCCCAGTCGTGCAATGATGGATGACTCCATAAAGAGGCGATAGGGGTCCACTGGACCGGTTCTGCCAGACAGCTCGCAGGGGTGAAGTTGTGGTAGGGGCGTTTAAAGTGGACCCTACGGGATCTTCATACCCCAGCCGCATTGAGCGAAGGTGCACAGAAAAAACGTCATTCAGGCTGCCCTGGTCTTAGCTAAATAAATGTTAAGGGGACAAAACATTTGTAGTGGACCCTCTCTCGGGGTGCTAGGGTGAATCTGAAGAATACAAATCGGTTTCTTGCCAGCTCAGCTTCCAAAATAACAGGGTTTGTGTTGAACAGCCCCCAGTCAATCTGAGGTCAAGTCGCGCCACTTCAGCTGGTGATAGAATCGGGTTTCGTCGTATTCTTCCTTTGAGAGAACAGATAAATTGTCTGTTCTACTCCACTTGCTCCACCCCCAAAGTTTTTGGGCGAAAGTGGCCTAAAAAGCGCCTTTTCCTGTGGCGGAAGAGAGAGAGAGAGAATCACCGGCAACCCTGACAAAACCCGTTAAGGGTCAAGTTGCCCTCAGAAGACAGACAGTGACAGACAGACAGAGAAGAGAGAGACAGAGAGGGGGGCAGACAGACAGACAGACCCCACACACACACACACACACACACACAAAACACACCACAAAACACACACACACACACACGCAAGCGCGCGTTTGCGCGGCCACAACACACACACACACACACTCTTCTCTCTCCACACACAAAGGCCAAAAAATCAATACTGCTGCACCTCCCCTCTATCCCTCTCCCCCCTCCTTTTCACCCTTCCTTCCTGCTTAGCATTACATCAGCCTTCCTACGCCAACACTCCCGCGGGGGGCGCTGTTCCCCAGCCCGGCCAATCAGCGAGTTAAGCGTAGCCTTCCGGCCGCTCACGGACTGGGTTAACCCACACATTTTTCCCTGACTGCCGGGCAGCACGCTGTGTTTTACTGCGTGTGGGTGTGTAACCGGTTTACTGGAAGAACAGAATTGTGTATCTTAAAGGTTTGTTGGCTCGTTGAGACAATATTGTTAACAAAGATACAGCCAGTTTTAATACGTTTTTGGCTATCGATGAAAAAAAATGGCGCTGCATGTTGAAAGTCGGCTGAAGCAAAACATTCATCACGCGGATCTGGGACTGTGGTGGAAAGAACGCGGTGTTTTTCAGTGAAAAAAGGTGTTGTAAAAAGATTTTATGTCGGGGGGTTTAGTGTTTCTTCTTGTGAAAAAGCGAATTATTTGGTAGTCCTTCTTCGCAAGAATTAAATCAGGAAATTTCGAAGCGCTAGCAGCTAATCAAAAACTGTTAGATTTTCTCAACAAAAAACTTCTTTAATCTTCCTGAAGGTATGGATCAACAAGAGCAAGCTACTCCGTTTGGACAGAAGAAGAACAGCATGTACTAAAGAGAATAGAATTATTTTTGAGCAGATGGCCTCAATAGCAGTTAAGGCTAAAACAGAAGGACCAATAGACTACCAAAAAACCAAAAAGGAAGATGGAAGATTTGTTTAAGAAAAAGGCGGAAAGAAAAAGAATAGAACCAACAACGCCAAGTGATTTCCCATCACTATCTTGTTTCAACCAAGCAGATGTTAGTCATGCTATATAAACAGAAGCTTATACAGATGCTATTTAGCTCAAAGCAACTGAAACAAGACATTGTAGAAAGACTGCAAAAAGGGGGGTGAGAAATCTCAAAGGCAGAGCGCTCAACAAATCTTGATTTACATTCAGTTTGGGAAGTTTTTGATTTTATGAAAACAATGGCAGGAGAGCCCAAAGAAAAGAAGGAAAGATGCAAAACGGGGGCTCAGGGGCTAGAAGAAAAAATGGCTATTCTGAGTTCATGCGCGTAGACTGCGTGCTGTTGCCAAATCGCTTCAAGCATTTCCCCGTTTTTACACCGTTGGTTTGCCATCAGTTATATTATGAGCAAACTGAAGAAAATAAAAGAGATGCTTCAGATCGAAGTACAAAAAGTACTGGTCAGACGGCGCCGCATATTCCTCTCACATCAGAGCGCAACAGTCCCAGTCTTAGACATACAGTGCTTGTTTGCGGGTAACAACAGAAGTATCACACACCTGGCACGGGAGAAACACCTGGAGCCACACTTCCGGGTTTTGCCTGACACTGGAAACACCTGGGCTACACTTCCTGGTTCGCAAGCCTGGCACTGAGAAACACCTGGAGCCGCACTAAGTGTTTAAATATAGTAACGATCATGCATGTACGGGTTTCAAAAATGTAATGACGTGGCTCTAAATTATAGTAACGATCATGCATGTACGGTTTCAAAATAGTAATGACCGTGGTCTAAATATAGTAACGATCATGCATTTTACGGTTTTTCAAAAATAGTAAATGGCGGGCTCTAAATATAGTAACGTCATGCATGTACGGTTTGCTATATGACATTTGACGCTCCCCTGCTTCTGGTTTGTTTGATTGTTTAAAAAACGCAGTGTGCCCTTATCAACTGGATAACTAGATAGGGTTAGGCAGGCCTTAGTACATCTACCTTATGGAGAGGAGTAGTGTGTGGCCACACTATCTTCTTAAAATGCTCCAATATACAATGACGGTTTGTACTAACAATTTGGCGATTAGAGCCGCCATAAAAGCTTGGCTACAGAAATTACTGCTGAAAACTCTGCAAAAGCCAGTTGAAAGCCTGGTTGAGAAAAGAGGAGCACAGCAAACTAGGCCAAGTCTTACAAGCACTGGCCTGTCTATTGTGTGTTTGTTTGTTTTGTGTGTGTGTTTTGTCCTGCCCCACCACGCACGTCCCCCACCCCCACCCCCACCCCCACGCCGCACGTCCCCCACCCCCCCCCCCTGTGTACACCACACACACTCCACCCCCAAGTCACCCCAATTTTCTTAATTAAGTTTTTAATTAAGTCACCCAAGTTCTTATTAAGTTTTTAATTAAGTTACTTCAAGTTCTTAATAAGTTCTTGATTAATTTTTTTATTAAGTTCTTGATTAAGTCACCTAAAGGGTCATAACTAAGTCATCCTTTAAGTATTCAAGTTTCTTAAAATTATCAAAAAAATACAAGCTATTTTTTATTTTAAAATAGTAGATGTCTATTATAGTCACACCGCCCTCAAAAAACGCGTCATTGTTTAGGATGCTTGCTCAGCGTTCTCTGCATAGATCTTAAGGAAGTTCTACATCCTAAGCAACCGCATTGATTACAATTCTGGTCTATGAAAATGTCTTTTAAATAGACTCCATGTCTTTATTTATTGACTTCATAAATTTTATAAACGCCATGATCTATTTTTTATTAAAAAAATTTAAAATTAAGTTTTTAAAATATTATTCCATTTGAAATGGATAAAAAACGTGCTTTGTTATTGGGGGTTTTTGGCGTGCTGTTGTCTTTCTCTGTATTTAACGGTTCAGATTTTTTGGTTGCTTTTGTTTCTGCTGCCATGTGTGTATATATTTTTATAACCGTAATTAACGGCCCCAACAGCAGCAATGGCGCCAAAAATGGCAACAGTTTTAAGTTAAAATATTCCATGAAGACTTTGGCGCTGTAGGTCTTGTATCACATGGAGTTTTTTTAGCGGACATTGAATCAACTTGTTCTGGCGTTGGCGGTGTTATGATTTCTGATGAGTTTATTCTTTTAACATTAAATTTTTTTTGTCTGTTCCACTCTGCTAATTTTTTTCCCGATTTAACACGCCCCGGATGAGGCTTTTCACTGTCCCCACCTGGGTTTAGTGTTTTCTGCTGATTTTCTGGCTTGGTTTCTTTCTCCACCCGATTCAATGTTCCTGATTTTGATGATTTTCCAGCTCGTTTATTTTGAAGGGAAAAAAAATCTATATGATTAAAAGTTATTTTAAACCCATGATTAAAGGCGATAACAATGTTCCAAATCTGTAGTATGATCCCACCCTAGAGACTCTAATGACTTTGTTAAAACTGGATCTTGCGTTTAAAACATACGTAAGATCTTGTTCAGAATCAATGGGAGCAAATCTACTGACTAGGTTTTGTGTACAAACTAAAACCGTTTGCCCCACACTTTTTCCATTCTAGACCCCAGGGTGCGCTTCATACCTGTTTTTGATACTTTTATAATGTCTTGCGGCCCACATCTGTTGAATTTGTTCAATGCTGAATTCAGTTCCGAGGAACTGTTTTGTTTTTCCACATGCTGCCAAAGAATAAAACCTCTCCTTTTGGGGCATAACAGCTTGGCCATCAACTTGGTCATTCATAAGTTCGGGGAAAGGTTTAGGCCCCCTTGTAGCTGTAGTAGATCATCACTGGTTTATGTTTTTTTTAAAAAAATAATTATTTTATTTTTTAAAAATGGCACCGAAAAAACTGTTACCAACCTTGTATACCATTCTGCTGTTATTGGAGGACTAAGTGTAGGATACTCAATGCTTGGTAAAAGAGCCTGTTAAAAATAAACAGCGATCTTGGCAAACTAGACTTTGAGGATTCAGCAAAGCTTATTGCTATCATTGCAGCTTCGGTTGCCACGAAAGATTTTTTAGTCAAGCAAGGAATAATTCCAGACAGTATAAATAGTAAATAAAAATACATTTAAAAAAAATGGCTTCACTCGTAATGATGATAGGCGGCGCTGTGGTTTAATGCGCTCGCTTTTAGTGGGGGTAATTTCGCATTTTAGTAAACTGCGAGATGAAGGCCGGGGAGAAAAGACATAACAAAGCTGTGGAGCAACTAGCTGCAGCACAAGAAACGCTATGAAAAGCAGAGAATTGAGCAGTTTAGATTTTATTAATGTACTCTGAAAAAACAGGGCCATGGGGCTTACACATTTAAAGATTTTTGATCAAGCAATAAAACAATATTTTCAGTAAAAAGGCAAACCAATCGAGACATTGCCCCCACCAAAATTTAGCGACTTTTTTCATCCCTCAGAAAAACAAAAGATGCAAGAATCGGGTTTATTGTCTTTGGTATGACTGTTGTGTATTTTGTTTTCGCATAATATTTGGGTGAGTAAAAAATGAACAAAAAATTTATTATTCACCAAAAGGATTTGAAAAGGGAAAAACAGCAATTAAAAAGCTAAGCCAAAGCAGGGAGTCAGTGAAAAAACAGCAAAGAATGGTTATCTAAGCAAGCGATTTGGCAAATTTATTTACCTGCACCAACGAATACAGAGACCACACTTTGTGAAAACAATACCGAACGACACCATCAAATGGGGTCTTTATTATTTACCCCTGATAGGATTAGGGCGAAAAAGATTTAAGTACGCACTCACAGTCCCCTTGACATAGCTTCAAGGTACAAAGATGCAGAACCATTACACAAAAAAGTGCTTCTGCTGTTGCGTTTGCCATACAACTGATAAATCCACGGGCCCCTTTTAAATTATCCCGCATGATTCAAGTCGATGATGGAAAAGAATTTAAAGGGCAAGTGAATCAAATATTGTTGAAACATAGAGTACCATTAAAAGGAGGCATTCCGGGAGTTCACAGATCACAGGCTTTAGTTGAAAACTTTTTAAAAACAGTTAGCCGAAAGACTTTTTTCCTACCAGTATCACAGAGAGCTATTGACAATTCTCGAACACAGAATGGGTTTGAAGACTGCCCTCAGTTTTGCGCGCAATGAATAATGAAGAATTTTAAAGGGCTAAAGCCAGTACAAAGCAATCAAAAGAAAAACAATAAATGTTGCTGAAGGAGAGTCTTCATCCAGCAAACTATTACCATTGGTTTGAAAGTAAGGTACCTTTATTTACCGGGGAAGCAGAAGGGGACACTCGCATCAGGGCAAAACCGATCCAATTTTGGGGTGTTGACCGTACGGGAAATAAAAAGAATTGTAAAAATGAATCCGCCCGTGTATTATTTCGAGAAAACTGACCACAAAAACAACCAGCTCCTTAAAAGATTCTTTGTGAAAGAAGAACTGCAGATAATTCCCCCAGACACAGTTCCGCTTTAATTAATTTACGGTTCTCCAGTGCCCAATTGCATATGAAAACTCTGGATTAACAACACCGTTTTGTGTTTGTTCTATCTAATGACTTCTTTGTTACAACCGTTGTGTTGATCTCATGTAGATTTAGATCGTTAGTTTTACGTTGTCATGATGAAAAGTCTTATTGCCAAACAATGCTTCTTTGTAGTTGCATGTGATATGTTTGACTGCACAACGCTGCGAGATATTCCCTTTGCTTTCTTAATGATTTTTTCCTGGCTCGAAATACTGTACATTTTCGATCTTAACCCCACAACTCCTTGATACCTTTCCGATAATTCATCCCTTTATCTTTCCTAAAACCTTTATTAGTAATTGAATGCAAAGGCGAATCTTTAGGGTAATCAGATGTGTCGTACCATCCCGCATGCCCTTTAGCCACTTCGGTTTCCAAGTCTTTATAGATGTCTTCAGTAGGGATATCTATAACAAAACTATCTGTATCTGTGTAAAGCACTCTGGACTCGGGATACGAGGGCTTTTTTAAATAGTCATAAAGAAACCCCTAACATCAAAAGCTTTGATAATTCTAAAACAGTAAACCCAATAAATACAGGTTTTTCCAAAATTTGACTTTCTTTTCTCATCATTATGCCAAAAGCTGATCATGAAATCTTTTAAAGTCCTGATAATTTGGTTTTGAAGTCAGTAATTGCTTCATTCCTCTGGTGACCAATCTGACATCTTTACGCTTGGCGGGTTCTCCATAGTCTTTCCGAAACAGCTGTTGTTCATCAGCTTGAAAAAATCTTTTTCTGAAGCATCTGTGGATTTAGTTCTGAGATCAGTGTTCTTCATGTTTTATGGTTTCATGAAATGTTCTTGATCGAAAGCAATTATACGATGGAAAAGCTGTTAACTTTAAACCATGTCTTAAATAAAATTGTAGAAGTCTGTAATGACAGACATAATTTTTTTTGCCTCGAAGATTAGGCACAAGTTTAGGGGCTCTCTTGGTTCATCTTTAGACTTTCTGCTGCCAATGGATAGTCATTATGCAGGTCATGGATTCATGAGATTTCTAAGTCAAACTTCTAGAAAGAAACCACGCTGGGTTTATCAGCGTTAAACTGCTCAACCACTTTTAAAGCCTTTTGATTTATTCGTACCTTTGGGGACATCTTGAAGTTACGTAAAGGAGTGATTGCGCCATTGCCATCCATACAGATTGTTTTGCATCTAAATCATGAGATAGTTTTGACCTTTTTCTCGGATCATAGTCGTCCAAGTATTTGTTGTTTGCTTTACAGTAATGATGCGACGCATACTAAATTCCCACGCAATCCGTTTTCAATCATCTGAATCATTGGTAAATCTGACAATTTAAAACAATCTGTACTCCAGTAAAATTTAAAAAAGCGTCCCAACTCATCCCGGGCGCAGAAATGTAATGCGCAGGTTTCCCGGCTATATGTTTCATGCAGGTCTTTCTATAATTTTCAAAGACGTCCGCCAACAAACATACATCGGCCATTAAGTAGGAGTCATGATAGTCTCCCCTTTGTTTTACACTCTAACTTCTGCCACGCATCTTGAGCATGCTGGTAATCTGAATCACTGATGTCCTTTCCTCTGAGACTGAAAAGAACGCGCCTTTAGGCGGGAAATGTGTCTTCATCAAACCTTTCCCAACTGTTCATGTACTCATAAGGGTAAACGCCTTTCTAACAAGAGTTGAGTCAAAATATTCTTCTGTTATTGGGCAGGACTTTAAGGACATAGCCAGTGATTCTAATGATCCATCATGTGTTTTCATAGAGTCATAAAAAGCATGTTATTTTTGATTAAAGCACATGTACTTTCTGAGACTGTGCAATGCATGACACTCTGAAGGGGATCGTCCACTGCTTTTATTATAAGTTTAGAGTCGTAACCTCGCAAATTTTTGAAAAAGATGGGCAGCCCTTCCATGTCTTAGGATCAAACTTTAGTTGAGATTGCATTTAGTGTGCGCTGCTCCTCTGAACTTTCCGCTAATGTGATCATGGTCTCTTACTGGGCGGATTCTCTGCGTCTGATGAGAGACCTAAACCGCAAATCCAACAATGGTGGGCCCGAGTCATACTGTTGTTGGTCTTCAGGTGTCATTATGATTTCAGATAAGTTTAGATTATTGAACAGTCATTTCGCACTTGCTGCATGCGTTCTAAAAAGTATTCTGCGGCATTTGGCCCTCTATATAATTTTGGCTTGAATGAACGCCCAAACCGACCTAACAATAATGAAGGCAAATGAACAAATCTGGGTGATTACTCATTAAACTGTTTTTCGAAGTTTTTGTGGTGTGGCCCTTCATAAGGAACAATAAACGACTCGAAGTCTGCGTAAAATACGATGGACTTGTTTTCAGCCGTTTCCAGTTTTTAAAACTAACTTTAGATCCTGGCGGGGGCGTTAGTTAGTTCTGTCTTACAGTCTACAAACTTTTACAATGTTTTATATGTTCACTCGGGCTTGCACAGATGGGGAAATTCTTGTTAAACATTTTCTGCAGAATTTTTGTATGTTAGTGTTTTTTGAAGTATGCGCCAATAATCTGCTCCCTTGTGGTATCAATGTGTAATGGGCAGCCCTGCTGGCGAAAACATTAGGAGTAAGTCCACATGACTTTTGGCTGGTTCGCCTATTGTTTTGGCGTTTTGGACACTTTAATTGGCGCCAAATTTGTTTCCTCTCCCATGTGTATACATTAACAGTTATTGGGTTTGTTTGTTCTTCAAACTGATCAATTTGGTCTACACTAACAGGAAAGGATATTCCATTGAAGTTAAGATCTTTGGCGTATTGCCGATAGTTAGTCACTCTCTCTGCGTGTTCGCGGACATGATGCAGGCCTTGCAAGAACACACCACATGAAACATTTTTTGTCTGAATTTTTTATGTTTAAAAACTGCTCTCTTTTAAAACCAAATCCCGAGGTAGCGGAATGTAAAGCCTTGCCTACAATCGGCGCATAAATTAGCCTGTTTTAATTAATCTCTAGACTTCGCCTCTGACCAACCAGAGCCTCTCATTTTAGCTTCTTCTCAGCGGGAGCGTCAAATGTGTAAGCAGTTCGTCTGCCCAACCCGGTGTTAAGTCATTATGAGAAAGATAGTCTGCTGTTTAGTTGAGACCCAGACTTCTAGATTTTCTTCATTTATTGTTACATAGTCGATTTAAAACAGCTAACATTACTTTAACTGGCGGGTCTATTGTTAGTTTGCCTGGAACTTGAGAAATAGCATGAACAACATTGCCTGTACGTTTTGTTGGGTCAATGACTTCTAAATCAATATCATTCAGTGCTCTTGATAAACGCTCTCTCTCGAGCATTCCCTTTAAACAATTCGTCTTGTCCTTCATATCTTAGCCATTTCTGTCTTTCTTTTCTAAGCCAACATATTTATTTAAATTAAAAAAAAATAATTAATCAGAATCAATATCAACGGTCTTTTTGCGCTTGGACTCATAAACTAAAGTATAAACACCTTTGGTGTTGTTAATGTGAGCTGTTTAGAAAAAGAGTTTTTTGTCTCGTTTACTTTTTTTAAGCATTCCTTTTTTATTGCTCGGGTCTGGCTGTTGAGAAAATTTGCCCTCGCCTTTCTTTGAAGATCAAACTTTTGTCTTTTGTAGTCATCAAATCGGCCTGTAAACGTTAATTCTTCATCCGTGTTTTTTGAGTCAGCTAAACGCTTTATTTATTATCAGCTTGAAGGAACTAAGTTTAGCTGTTATTAGTTGAACCATGCTGTGTGCTTTTGGAGTTTAGTTTTTATTTTTGCCGGCCCACTTACAGCTATGACACAGGCCGAGACTAAAGACAAACCTCCTAAGGGAAAGCTGCGGGTGCGCCTAGCTGTTGCAAGACCACATCGTTTGGTAGAGCACTATAGTCGATGCTCCATATTACATATGTAACAGCATTAAAGCAGCAGATACCTTCGTTGGTTTGCTGTTTTTGAAGGCTTGCTCTATCTTGCGCATTGTGTAATGTTGTTTAAATTTAGGTTTTATGTTAGGGTTTCTACAACCTCTTCTTTTGGGGCGCTGTAGCACGTTTGGATAAACCTGAACAGACATGCTTTTTATAAAATAAAAATAATTTAGTATTGTATATCTTTTAATCTGTTATTTTCAATATTCACTGCGCATCATATATTAAAAACAATGTACATTAAGCGGTTTATCGGCTCTTCTTCTTTATCAATTTGAATGTTTATTACGTCTCTCACAGTTCTCCCGCTTCCATGTAACTGATTATCCTCCGTTGACCTTAGGTCAATCCATAAACCGTATTTTGTTGTTAAATAATCATCAAGTCTTACGCTGTGAAGGTGTAGATCTTTAGCCACAAGGTCAACTGTTGGATTTCTACACCTCCCACCTCCAAACAGTTTTCTTATTTCATCAAAATGCTGATAAGGTTTAAGCCCGCTAGCATAGATTTGGTTAGGACTGCCCTCAATCGAACATTGTACTTTCGTTATTTTTGGATTAAAAAACTTTTCACTTCCTCTTTTGAATGGTTCTTCACTTCACACAGCAATAAAATACCTTTAAGCGATCTTGCTGAGACGCTAAAACTAAAATTCCATATAGTGTCTGCCCTGCTTCTAGGATAAGTTGTATGATGAATCACTCTTTCGTAATATTGCTAATTTTGACTGATATTGTTGCTCAATCAGCCTTGCTAAATTAGAGTTGCTAACAACGTCAAACTCTAACGAGATGTCAGAAATGCTGTACTTTGCTTCGGCGTCTGTGATTTGATAACACGTTTGTATTCATTAAAAGTTAGTTCATATGACAATCTGTCTTTTAATGCTCCTTGAAAGTATGGTGCATGCGCTTTTAACAACTCAAAATCTAAGGAATGGAAAAGCGATTTCCAAACGCAAAATTTACAGCCACATACTTTTTGCCGTCTTTAGTATCTGCGGCACCTATTCTATGTTTTAGTGCTTCTTCATTTTCTATTCCTTGAAACGCAAAATCAGCCCTTTCATTCCCGGTTAGCCATAGATCAGAATAGGTTAAAAATATGTCTGCATGTGTAAAGAAAATATTTCTTGCCCCTCAAGTTTTATAGAAATTTTCTTAACGATTGCCCGCCCCAGATTCTGTACAACTGTCCTGTTTGGGTCTGTTGTTGAATCGAGTACTATTTTGAAAGTAAGACGCGCAGAGCCTGGCACAATCACGTCATCTGCTCCTAGGTCTGGAAATTTGACAGTAAGAATTTGATCTGCATCAATAGTAGATGGATTATTTGGAACAGTAATAGTCCGCTTATTTCCCTTCACGCCAAAGGGTTCTTTCAGTCTTCTATGCGGGTTAAGAATCGAGCCATGTGCTTGTGACATTTTTATGAAGCAAAATAAAAATTAATTATTTAAAAACATGGCAGGAATTGAAGATGAAGAAGATTATGATGTTTTTGATCCTGGAGACGACATGAGTGAAATGACTCCTTTGGTACAACATCTCTCAGGGCTCTCTTTGCGGCGTGAATTAACAGAAAGTAAGGTCAGATCATTGTACCAAAGTTTAGGCCAAGAACCTCCCGAATTTATAGACCCTAATGATTTTGAAGTAAAAGATGACCATTTGTTTGTGAAAAACGATCGAGGAGAACTTGTTCAGCTTACAACTAAAAAAGACCCATCAAAGTTTTTAGCCGTGGGTTCAATTAGAAATAGACTCCCTGCGAGCGTACAAAATCGCCTTGGCATTGCTAGACCAAAATTAGATAGGGATGCAGTTGCTAAACTTCAAAACACACTACAAGAACTCCCAACAGATAACCAAATGCAAAACATGGAACTTAAAGAATTAAATCAATCAGCAGGCGAATTAATAAATACAATAGAAGCAGAAACCAGTTTTTCAGAAGAAACAGCGTTAAAGACTATACACGACTCGCCGCTACCCATGCGAGAACTAACGGCCCTTGATCATGCTTTAAGAACCATCAAAGGCGAATTAACAAACAATTTAGCAAAACTAGGCGAACTAGATGAGCATATAAAAAGAGAAAAAGAAAAACTCGTTGAGGCTGATGACGCCAACTTAGGGCCTGATATTAAAGAAAGAATAGCCCAAAGACTAAAGATCTTGAACAAGAAAGATCAGCAAGACTAGAAGTGCTAACTACTAACCGAGACCAATTACGAACTCAAGTGAATAGAATAAGAGAAACTATCCGAAAAATTTTATATGAAGACACAACGCTAGCAGAACGAATAAAAACGCTGTTTAGAGAGCAAGGAGTCACATTAGCAAGCGTTATAACTGCCTTAGGATTTGCAATAAGTACATTGGTGTTGGCTATTACAGGCGGCGGTGGAGGCCAAAGTCCAGCGCCTCCATCGCCATCACCTCCACCTGATAAATCATGGGTAAAAAAACAGCTTGATCATCTTGCAAGTTTATTAAAAAAATTAGCTGGTAAAGCCGTGGACGCTTTACCAGGAATATTGGGGAGTATTGTCAGCTGGCTTTTGTCTACTGCAAGCAAAGTAGTTGGCTTTATGGCCAAGCACTTATGGACATTAGTTCTTATAATAGTTGGGTTACTATTTAGTAAGATAAAGACCAAGTAATCCTATGCCAGTTAATCCAAGAACAAGCGCTGTCTTTTCATATTCATGGTCATCGCGAACAGAGTCCGCGAGCTTTGCTGAGTCTTCAATGACTTTTGGGGTTTGAACTTCGGGGATTGGATGACTTAATCTTGGGTGTTCTTTTATTGTTTGTAATATTACTGGCCCAGAATTTATGTTGTTTTTCCCAACCTTCTGTTCATTGCCTGCTATAAGAATTTCATTATTATAGTTTATTATTGTACCTATCTGGAGTCTGAGGTCAGAAGGCAGCATGTATAAACCAGTGCCAACAGCAAAGTCTACTTTTGATCTTGCGTATTGTAAAACATCTTGGTACCTTTTTATACTTGAAGGTAAATCAACTGTAGAATTAATGGCGTCCTCTAAATTTGCTAAGTATTGTTTTTGTGCATCAAAGCCAGTAGAAGGATCTGTTATGCTCGATCTTGCCTGTGCTTGCGAGCCTAGCAAACACCAAACGTAAGTACGAATAGAGTCATTTATTCGTTCTATTCCTGCTTTAGTTAGGCCCTTAGAAGTGTCTAAGATAAATGTTGTCCATGCTGTTTTATGCTCTTGCTCTATGGACCCGAGGTGAACAGCTGTGCCTGAAGAGAAAGATGTGTAAGGAGGATTCCAGTCATAGTTATATTTTCTGTGCACGCCCCAATAATAAGGGGTGCCTAAGCCATGATTGCGGTCCAACTTTTGCCTAAAGTCTGTCTTGATGTTAATATTGAATTCGTTACAGATTCTTTCAAAAGCCTTCATGTCTATTCTGTTGCTAAATGGATTAAACGGTTTGTCATTTGGTAATGGTGCTTGCAGTTCAGTCAAAATACGTCTGAAGATGTAATAGAAATGAAATCTATACACTGACCTAACCAAAGGATTAGGATGATTTAAGTGATCAGCATACGACACTCCACACCCAGTTGTTGCACAAAACACAGCAAAGTTTAACTGGTTCTGATAAAACTGCATCGGATGACTAAACCACACTTTTGCGATGTAGTCTTTTTTAACAGGGGGGTTAAGATATCTGCTTAATGGAGTACTTACCTTTTTATGAAAGGTGTCAGTCTGGGTCACAGAAATGTCTAGGGTGTCAGTTGTTATATTTTTAAGATTGTAGTGCGGCCCAACAGAATATTTTGCATCAGTATATTTGAATGCACTCATTTTTAATTTGTTTTAAAAAATGTTTGTAACAATAACAACTCAAGACCGCCCTTCGTTTTTAGAACATGCTATTAATAACGAATGCGAAACCAAAACGGTCGCGCTCCATGAAATATTCTACAAAGTCGTATGGTTTAATATAACTAAATCCAAGGAAAATAATAAGATTAAAAAATTTAATAATGAAGGAACTTTAGTTAGCCAGTTAACAATACCTGATGGTTATTACGGGTTTTGCTCGCTAAAAGAAGCAATGAGTAACTTCGACATTGCTCTCAAACTTAACAATGCGAATCTGAAAACAATGTTGACCTTCAAACCTGAAGAAGAAGAAGTAGGGTACTATTTTGATAAAGAGCTAGCTAAAATGTTAGGCTTTGCAACTGACAGTCAGGACTTTCATAGTTTTAGTGTTACGCCAGACAAAACTACTTATGAGGAGAAAATCCGCTCGATCTTGCATTACATTCATTACTCTATGTTCATTTGGATGAGCTGAGCACTGATGAAAACTTATATGATGGAAGGCCCTCAACTGTTTTAAGAGCTCTTCCATCAGGGAAAGCTGCATATTGCGATTATGAAATTATACAATTCCCTAATTTACAGTTTAAAAGATTAGTTTGTGGAAGGGTTGGATCATTTAATATAAAAATCGCAGACAAAACAGGAAAAGTCGTAAAATGTGATAACCTGCACATTGTTTTGGAAATAAAATAATTAGTTGTACTAAAAAATGTCGCGGGGGCCAGAAGAACCAGGAGTTACATTGGCGCCTGTAAGGTGTATAACCTTAGAATTAAAAGACCTTGCAGATGTTGCGGACTTTGAACAGAACGGTGAGATAGGCGCTTTGTATGGTTTTGAGTACACTAAAGATGGTGATTATAAACGCAAAGAGGTTAGCGACAACAAAAAGTTTCCTAAACTAGAACAACTACGCAATGTAGAAGCAAACAATGCTGGCCAGTATGAATATAAAATAGTTCGAAAACCTGACAGCAAATGGCACTTAGAACCATATTTAGAATGGGACATAAAATTTGAATTCATAAGCCCATTTACATATTTTAGCCGTCAAAAAAGTTTCAGAAAAGCATTCAACTCTGGCCCTTTACATGTAAGTCTTATGCCGGACGACAATAGTCGGAAAGAAATTGAAATAACGCCGTATGGGAAAAACAGTACATCCTCCACAGAAAAAAACAGTTGTAAAAAAAGCTTCTACAAAATTACAGTTCTTTCCAAGCAGAAAATTAGGAGACACGTTCACAATGATATTTGAAATTTCTGTCTTTAAAGATGTGGAGAGGGATGGGGTTGTGGGCGTTAGTGACGTCCTTATAAAAGGAATTAATATTAGCTGGCAAAACTTAGACGTTAAACGCCTTAACGTTACCATCGTCGTTCTTCACAATGGTGAGGATATTAAGATCATAACAACAAGCAACAAAATCAATGTTGACTTAAATAGAAACAATCTTACAGAACTGAATTGGATTAATCTTACACATTTAGGCCTCGTAGGGTTTTATTATACTGAACAAGTTTTAACAGAGAGTATGATAAAAATAATAACTGGATTAGATTAAATTCTGCTATAAAACTATGGAGCAGTTAAACTTTATGACAAAAACTCCTCATTGCTCATTGATTTGTGGGCAGACTGGTTGTGGAAAAACAATATTTATCCTCAACCTGTTACAAACAGTTTATCGTTATAATTTTAATCATATTGTGGTTTTCTGTCCAACACTTAAATGGAACAAAGCATATCATGATAGAAGGTTTATATGGACAGATGATGACATATATTTAGTTAATCCTAGCAATAAACTGAGTGAGTGTTTAGAACAGTTTTATAGACTGTTTGAAGGA
>CM031610.1:22940842-22945842 GCA_018398815.1 Conus ventricosus
TGTCTGTCTGTCTCTCTCTCTCTCTCGCTCTGTCTTTTTATATGTCTCTTTCTATCTTGGTTTCTGTCCCTATCTGTCTGTCTGTCTGTCTGTCTCTCTGTCTGTCTGTCTGCCTGTTTCTCTCTCTGTCTGTCTTTCTCTCTCTCTCTCTCTCTCTCTCTCTCTCTCTCTGTATTTCTATTATGTCTCTTTCCATCTTTGTTTATGTCCCTGTCTGTCTTGTCTTGTCTGTCTGTCTCTCTCTCTCAGATTGGAAAATTAGGCTCTGTCTTAAATCTCAATCCTTAATCGAATAAAAGTTTTCCGAGTTCTGAGTTTCTCTCTTCTCTCTCTCTCTCTCTCTCTCTCTCTCTCTCTCTCTCTCTCTCTCTCTCTCTCTCTCTCTCTCTCTCTCTCTGCTCTCTGCCTGCCTGTCTGTGTCTGTCTGTCTGTCTGTCTGTCTCTCTCTCTCTCTCCTCCCCCCCCCCCCCCTCTCTCTCTCTCTCTCTCTCTCTCTCTCTCTCTCTTACGTATCTATCTTTTTGAAATTCTGCAACGGACATTTGTGGCGAACGTTTAGTGTTATTACATGGTATAAAAGTGTCTGGGTTTCTGTTTGACTGAATGTATGGTGCACCGACTCATGCATTCCGTTTGACTGTTATTCTCCTGTCTCCGTGCCTCGTTTGCTCGCCCTCCTATGATGATGTTTGTGTTCTCTACAGACATGTACAACAGTGAAAATACTTTACATTTCTTCTTTCGCCCCCCCCTTCCCCCTCCCTCCCCCTCCCCCCCCTCCTCCTCCCCTTCCCCCCTCCCTCCTGCCCCCCTCCCCCTTCCCCGTCCCTCCTCCCCCCCTCCCCCTTCCGTTGTCTCTCCTTTGCTGTCCATTAACACTCCCCATTTCTATTGTGAATCATGATCACCCATACATTCAATATTGCCCACCACTCCCACCTCTGCCCTTTCCACCCCTTCAAACAATGAACTGCGCTCAGTGACTCAAGTCAACCACCATCAACATCTTCCCTCTGCTGTCATTCCCTGTTGAAGTGTCTACGACACGAAACGTCGGTCATCCCCTCTCCAGGCACTTTTTGTCACCTTTTCCCTTTACTTATTTGAAACGAGTACCGCAGTCACTACTTTATTTTTCTGTGTTTTTACATTTTGGGGGTTGATACAAAAATGCCAGGGTTTCTGTGTGACCTATTGTATGATGCATTGATTCACTCATGCCATGTCAGATGTAGGTATGTGATGGCATGCATGATCGTGTACAGAGCACCGTTTCCAATTTGAAACAGACCACACATCTTGCATTCGAATGGGAAGAGAAATGAATAAGGCGAAGGAGAAAACGGATACTACAATGATTCATAATTACTCAATGCAGACCTAACCAGATCGAGCCTTCTCCCTCTGTCTGAAGAAAAAAGGACGGGGGGTGGGGGTAGGTGGTGGTAAGAATGGCATTTCATGTGAAGGAGTGGGGGGGGGGGGGGGGGAGGGAGGGAGGGGGAGGGGGGGCGGAAAGAATGGCTCTCAAACAAACGAGGGTTGTGGCCGAGGGGAGGTGGGGGGCCGCAGAGAGAGGCTGTGAACACTGATGGACGTGCTCAATGCCTCCAGACTGTCACAGCCACGGCAGTCTTCTGTCTGATGGCAGGCTCCTGCTGGGGAGGATGGGTCTCTCTCTCTTTCTCTCTGTTTCTTTCTATGTGTCTCTTTCTACCCCTGTTTCTCTCCCTGTCTGTCTGTCTGTCTGTCTGTCTGTCTGTCTGTCTGTCTGTCTCTCTCTCTCTCTCTCTCTGTCGTTTTATATGTCTCTTTCTATTTTGGGTTTTCTGTCCCTATCTGTCTGTCTGTCTGTCTGTCTGTCTCTCTGTCTGTCTGTCTGCCTGTTTCTCTCTCTGCCTCTGTCTTTGTCTCTCTCTCTCTCTTCTCTCTCTCTCTCTCTCTCTCTCTCTCTCTCTCTCTCTCTCTCTCTCTCTCTCTCTTATGTCTCTTTCCATCTCTGTTATGTTCCTGTCTGTCTTGTCTGTCTGTCTGTCTCTCTCTCTCTCAGATTGATTCGAAAATTAGGCTCTGCCTTAAATCTCATCCTTAATCGAATAAAAGTTTTCCGAGTTCTGAGTTCTCTCTCTCTCTCTCTCTCTCTCTCTCTCTCTTTTCTCTCTCTCTCTCTCTCTCTCTCTTTTCTCTCTCTGTCATGAGCCATTCCCCAATTCTGTTCCGACTGATTTGTTTCACAGCAGCCTGTGAGCTCAGGGCCTCAGACATGCGTAGCAGCTCTATGGACACGTCCGCACGCTGTGTTCTATCCTTGAAAAATCAAAAACTGAAACTGAAGATTTTTTTTTACTGTGAAAAGGTAAAAAAAAATTTTTGTTTTAACGATGAGGTCAAGAAGCAATTTCATCTTATGATAAATTGTTTGCAGCAGAGACGAACAAGAAAAATCATAGTTTATGTGAAGGGACACTGCCAATGCAACAGTCGGCCACATACAGATGTATGGTGAGTGTGAGTCAGGATGGAAGAGAGAGAGAGAGAGGGAGAGAGAGGGGAGAGAGAGAGGAAGAGAGAGAGAGAGAGAGAGAGAGGGGAGAGAGAGAGAGAGAGACAGACAGAGAAGAGAGAGAGAGAGAAGAGAGAGAGAGAGGAGAGAGGAGAGAGAGAGAGAGGAGAGAGAGAGAGAGAGAGGAGAGAGAGAGAGAGAGAGACAGAGAGACAGAGAAAGTGGTTAAAAATGGGAAGATGGAGAAGAAGCAAAAAAAAAAAAAACAAAAAAATAAAAAGGAGGTTGGAGGACCCTCCCCCCCTCTCCCCACCCTCTCCCCACCCTCCAAAGAAAGTGGGTGCACTGTTGGATTTGATCCCAGAGGAAAGACGACCAGATATTGCAGCAATGACCTGTCAGAGCGAAAACGATGAGTTGGCGGCACAGTGCTGCTCTGTTTGTTAACCTCCCGGGCCTTCGCCTTTCATCTGAACCGGCCGCAACATTCGTCAGACTGTTATTTGTTGAGGGAATTGGAAGTGGGAAGAGACAAAAACAATATTATTCACACACACACACACACACGCACACGCACACGCACACACACACACACACGCACACATACACACACACACACACACACACACAGCACACGCACACACACACACACACACACACACAAACACACAAAACACACAAACACGCACACACGCATACATACACACACACGCACACACATACATACATTCATACATATATGCATACATACATACATACATACACGAGAGAGAGAGAGAGAGAGAGAGAGAGAGAGAAGATGGAGGAGAGGAGAGAGGAGAAGAGAGAGAGAGATGTACACGCGAGCGGAGGTTTCACGAAATGAACAGTAAAGAAGACATAAAACGGACCTTTTGAGTATTTGATAGGTCGTGAAATGATGAATCGGTGTGGTGGCGAATTATGAAGGAAGACTAGACCCCATCTTGCCCCTTGGTCTCTGCCACACGTGTGGGGTGTATTGAGTGATGACCCCCACATTCCCTGCAGGGTCCAGTCAGGGTCAGGGACTAATGAGAGGTCTGGGTCAAGGTCATGTGTGTGGAGGCAGAGGGCAGGTCAAAGGGCATTGAGGGATGGCTGTATTACACCCAACCTCACTATCGCAGACATATGAAAAAGAGTAAAGCATACATCGTCCGTCGCAGATTCGTTGTCTGTGTCTTGGCAATCACACCAAGGTCAATAATGTCGCCAAGAATAGATATCTCGCCAACGCCTTGCTCCTAAGGCTCACTAGGCTTTGAGACACTTATGGAGTGCTTCATGCTAGAACATGTCCATGAATGGTAACTGGAATAAACTGGGTTCTATTGTCACATCACCACACTATCAAAAGAGAGTCATTCTACATGACGTATGTGCCAAGTACTCGGCTTGCTGATGAATCATCTGGTCTTGCTGTCACCCAGTAGTCTGAGAATGCAGTGACAGGCACTGTCCCCCATGTGGAAACAGTTCACGGTTTGTTATTGGTTTGATCAACTGTTGATTCTAACTCCAAGCAAATGAAAACCAAAACAAGAACTCCAGACACATCCAGATTATTGGTAGCTGTGTGTTTACACTGCGAAAGATTAGTCAATGGATGAGTGACCAGTTTGAGAATTTGGCGACGCAACGATTATGATGATTATTACATTGTTTTGGATTTTTCTCTTCCGGACTGTTTTGTTGTACTGTTGTGTGTGAATGTTTGGCATATCTCATGTAGCTGTATGTTTGGTAAGTGTGTGGGGTTGTTGTTTTTTCGTGGAGGAGTTTCAGGTGTGTTGAAAAGAAAACCATCTCCACTCAGTGTGATTTAACGTCAGTGAGTTAAAGAAATTAGCTGCAACGTTTGCTTTTCTATGTTGACATTATTTTCTCTATTCCTTTTCTTTTCTGCCTCTCTAGTGGGTGAGGAGGAGGGGTGGGGGCCGCAGCTTCTCTTGTAGTAGGGAGGGTGCGCAAAGAGATCTTCGTCTCAGCCACACGATTGATAAGCGAAGGAGAGAGAGAGAGGGAGAGAGACGCTTCAGGACGCTTCAGAATCATTTTATTGACAATGACAAAATACAGTCTTCATGTCAAGGGGGCTATCATTAAAGCAGCGTCAAGAATTTATGAAACAAAAAAAATGTATAGTACATTACAAACATGATTCCCGGTATTGATCTATCTGGGAATAATAAATTAAAAGTCAAACAAAAGATCACCAAACATGGGCCTAAAGGCCAGCTATGACATACGAAGAACCAAAGCACTGTCTCACAGGGAAACAGCAACAGACATTTTTTTTCCTCTGATATCATAACATTCAGCAATATATTTAGCAAACAGACGAAGAATATTTCCATCATCAGACGATAGTAGTTCAATCAAAGTATATGGTCTTTCTGGCATCAAATTAAACATTTTTGATTTTTTCCTTTTATCTTCATATGCCTTACATTGAAATAAAAGTGCTCTTCATCTT
>CM031610.1:22955842-22963342 GCA_018398815.1 Conus ventricosus
TTTAATGCTGATCGATGAGAATGAGGATGATTAAGATGATGCTACAGATATCCATTTCGGTCTGAGACTACATGACAGGGCTGTACTCTACGCTTCCTTTCATAATATATCCCGGCGTCAACCAGGCCCGAGAGATACAGGCACCTGCAGTGTTGGTCAGGAAATTTGAGCAACACTCTCAGAAACGCATCCATTAAGTGGATGAAACTCGACTGTGTGGTCCCAGTCTTCCCAACTGAGTCCGCAGCAAACTCAACTCTGGGTAGGAGCCGGTCGGGGCAGAAAAACCCACATGACTCTGATGGGATTCGAACCCACGACCTCCCAGCCGGGAGTCCGCGACGTTAACCACTTCGCCACGGCGGCTGGTGAGCGCAGTGAACATTGTCATAGACACCAGAAGGGGATGAGATCAGAGCGCAGTGAACATTGTCATAGACACCAGAAGATGATGAGATCAGAGCACAGTGAACATTGTCATAGACACCAGAAGGGGATGAGTGCAGAGCGCAGTGAACATTGTCATAGACACCAGACGATGATGAGATCAGAGCGCAGTGAACATTGTCATAGACACCAGAAGGGGATGAGATCAGAGCGCAGTGAACATTGTCATAGACACCAGAAGGGGATGAGATCAGAGCGCAGTGAACATTGTCATAGACACCAGAAGGGGATGAGTGCAGAGCGCAGTGAACATTGTCATAGACACCAGAAGGGGATGAGTGTAGAGCGCAGTGAACATTGTCATAGACACCAGAAGGGGATGAGATCAGAGCGCAGTGAACATTGTCATAGACACCAGAAGGGGATGAGATCAGAGCGCAGTGAACATTGTCATAGACACCAGAAGGGGATGAGATCAGAGCGCAGTGAACATTGTCATAGACACCAGAAGGGGATGAGTGCAGAGCGCAGTGAACATTGTCATAGACACCAGAAGGGGATGAGATCAGAGCGCAGTGAACATTGTCATAGACACCAGAAGGGGATGAGTGCAGAGCGCAGTGAACATTGTCATAGACACCAGAAGGGGATGAGATCAGAGCGCAGTGAACATTGTCATAGACACCAGAAGGGGATGAGTGCAGAGCGCAGTGAACATTGTCATAGACACCAGAAGGGGATGAGATCAGAGCGCAGTGAACATTGTCATAGACACCAGAAGGGGATGAGTGCAGAGCGCAGTGAACATTGTCATAGACACCAGAAGGGATGAGATCAGAGCGCAGTGAACATTGTCATAGACACCAGAAGGGGATGAGTGCAGAGCGCAGTGAACATTGTCATAGACACCAGAAGGGGATGAGATCAGAGCGCAGTGAACATTGTCATAGACACAAGAAGGGGATGAGTGCAGAGCGCAGTGAACATTGTCATAGACACCAGAAGGGGATGAGATCAGAGCGCAGTGAACATTGTCATAGACACCAGAAGGGGATGAGTGCAGAGCGCAGTGAACATTGTCATAGACACCAGAAGGGGATTAGATCAGAGCGCAGTGAACATTGTCATAGACACCAGAAGGGGATGAGTGCAGAGCGCAGTGAACATTGTCATAGACACCAGACGATGATGAGATCAGAGCGCAGTGAACATTGTCATAGACACCAGAAGGGGATGAGTGCAGAGCGCAGTGAACGTTGTCATAGACACCAGAAGGGGATGAGATCAGAGCGCAGTGAACATTGTCATAGACACCAGAAGGGGATGAGATCAGAGCGCAGTGAACATTGTCATAGACACCAGAAGGGGATGAATCAGAGCGCAGTGAACATTGTCATAGACACCAGAAGGGGATGAGTGCAGAGCGCAGTGAACATTGTCATAGACACCAGAAGGGGATGAGTACAGAGCGCAGAGAACATTGTCATAGACACCAGAAGGGGATGAGTGCAGAGCGCAGTGAACATTGTCATAGACACCAGAAGGGGATGAGTACAGAGCGCAGAGAACATTGTCATAGACACCAGAAGGGGATGAGATCAGAGCGCAGTGAACATTGTCATAGACACCAGAAGGGGATGAGTGCAGAGCGCAGTGAACATTGTCATAGACACCAGAAGGGATGAGTGCAGAGCGCAGTGAACATTGTCATAGACACCAGAAGGGGATGAGTGCAGAGCGCAGTGAACATTGTCATATGTGAGTGCAGAGCGCAGTGAACATTGTCATATGTGAGTGCAGAGCGCAGTGAACATTGTCATATGTGAGTGCAGAGCGCAGTGAACATTGTCATATGTGAGTGCAGAGCGCAGTGAACATTGTTATAGACACCAGAAGGGGATGAGCGCAGAGCGCAGTGAACATTGTCATATGTGAGTGCAGAGCGCAGTGACCATTGTCATATGTAAGTGCCGAGCGCAGTGAACATTGTTATAGACACCAGAAGGGGATGAGTACAGAGCGCAGAGAACATTGTCATAGACACCAGAAGGGGATGAGTACAGAGCGCAGTGAACATTGTCATAGACACCAGAAGGGATGAGTACAGAGCGCAGAGAACATTGTCATAGACACCAGAAGGGGATGAGTACAGAGCGCAGAGAACATTGTCATAGACACCAGAAGGGGATGAGATCAGAGCGCAGTGAACATTGTCACAGACACCAGAAGGGGATGGGCGGGAAGAAGTCAGGAGGTGGGAGGAGGGAGAGGGGGCTGCAGTGGGTTTTGGGAGGAGATTGAATGATTGATTGATTGACTGATTGATTGATTGACTGATTGATTGATTGATTGATTGATTGATTGATTGATTGATTGATCTTAAATACGTAAGGACGAAGATGTTAAGTCAAAGCCTAGTCTTTAGAATCTGTCGTTGTCACGCATACATTATTTCAACACATATCATTCATACTGACAGTTCAACATAGCAACACTGTAACCTAATTATACAACGATAAGCAGACTATTCATAAAGGTAATAATGACATGGTGGGTAGTCAAAGAGAAGGGCACAAACAAGCAAACAAACATACATACAAGCAAACAAACAAGACTACAGAGACAGAGGTCAGAGGAGGAGGGAGGAGAGAATGGTAGGCAGGGGAGGAGAAGAGGGATGGTAGACAGAGGTGGAGTAGGTTACATGTTTAGACGGCGTATTCAAAGTATGGTTTAAAGAATACTTTGGGAATGGACGCTAATGATTTCAATCGAAAAATCAAATTATTGAGACAGAAAATATTTATGTAAATGTTTCTTGAAAAGTTTTAACGTATTCGTGTTTTGTAGACTAGGTGGAAGTGAGTTCCACATATACTGTCCAGAGTAAGCTAGGCTTGTTTTGTATTGATCAGTGCGTGGGTAGGGGTGAAGGAATTTCTTCGAGCCAGAAGAGCTATTCAGTCTTGTAAAAAGGGCATTGATATAACATGGCATAGTATCTGTGGAGATTGTAATCATAAAGAGGGGAGAGGGGGCAGTCTGTTTATGCTGAAGGATGTCTGAAAGTCTCCAGACTTTCACTGTAATGGGAATCACGCCACAGGCCGATGTCGCCATCTTCTTGGATGACACCTAGGATGTCTGGACTGTTTTATTCTTTCCTTTTGTCTGACCTGTTTGTCTGGCTGCTTTTGTTGATTCACTCTGCTCCCTCCTTGGATAATCTCTTTTGTATCTAAATCCTTCTTCCTTTCTGTCCACTGACCTTCTGTGTCCATTCTTTCTCATTGCCTCCTCCTCCTGTGTGTGTAAGTATTGTCATTTTCAGAAGCACGGACACCAAGAAATGTAATATAAAATTAAAAAAGAAACCGGTTGTTCTGGTAAAGTGTTCTGATTATTCAATACTCTCGTCCCATCAGAGGGTGTCAACAAATGAAGAAATGTGTAATGACCAGTTAAAGACCAACATCACTGGGCGTTAGGAGTGTAGACACGTGACAGTGGAGTTTAGACACGTGACAGTGGAGTGTAGACACGTGACAGTGGAGTGTAGACACGTGACAGTGGAGTGTAGACACGTGACAGTAGAGTGTAGACACGTGACAGTGGAGTGTAGACACGTGACAGTAGAGTGTAGACACGTGACAGTGGAGTGTAGACACGTGACAGTGCAGTATAGACACGTGACAGTGGAGTGTAGACACGTGACAGTGGAGTGTAGACACGTGACAGTGCAGTGTAGACACGTGACAGTGCAGTGTAGACACGTGACAGTGCCAAACTTTTCGTCAGTTCTTTAGCCCTGTGCTCGTCAAAGACAACGGAGTTTTGTGTATTGGTTCTGAAGGTTCGGAAAGGAGCAGAGCATTCTGGGGAATGAAAAAAGGGGGTGGGGGTGGGGAAGAAAACGGAGAAGTCGCGATAAATGATGGATTGGTGATGCTTTCTTAGTCCTGGATCCTGACAGAGGGCAAGACCCGCATCTTCCTCATTGGTGTCTGTCAAACGGGTGGCGTGTGGATGACAATTCCTCATCCCCCTCCCCCCCCCCCCCCCCCCCCCCCCCCCCATTGGTGTCTGTCAAACGGGTAACGTGTGGATGACGATTCCTCATTCCCCCATTGGTGTCTGCCAAACGGGTGGCGTGTGGATGACGATTCCTCATCCCCCATTGGTGTCTGCCAAACGGGTGGCGTGTGGATGACGATTCCTCATCCCCCCATTGGTGTCTGCCAAACGGGTGGCGTGTGGATGACGATTCCTCATCCCCCATTGGTGTCTGCCAAACGGGTGGGTGTGGATGACGATTCCTCATTCCCCCATTGGTGTCTGCCAAACGGGTGGGTGTGGATGACGATTCCTCATTCCCCCCATTGGTGTCTCCCAAACGGGTGGCGTGTGGATGACGATTCCTCATCGCCCCCCCCCCACCCCCCATTCCCCCATTGGTGTCTGCCAAACGGGTGGCGTGTGGATGACGATTCCTCATCCCCCCATTGGTGTCTGCGAAACGGGTGGCGTGTGGATGACGATTCCTCATTCCCCCATTGGTGTCTGCCAAAGGGGTGGCGTGTGGATGACGATTCCCCATCCCCCCATTGGTGTCTGCCAAACGGGTGGCGTGTGGATGACGATTCCTCATCCCCCCATTGGTGTCTGCCAAACGGGTGGCGTGTGGATGACGATTCCTCATTCCCCCATTGGTGTCTGCCAAACGGGTAGCGTGTGGATGACGATTCCTCATCCCCCCATTGGTGTCTGCGAAACGGGTGGCGTGTGGATGACGATCCCTCATCCCCCCATTGGTGTCTGCCAAACGGGTGGCGTGTGGATGACGATTCCTCATTCCCCCATTGGTGTCTGCCAAACGGGTGGCGTGTGGATGACGATTCCTCATCCCCCATTGGTGTCTGCCAAACGGGTGGCGTGTGGATGACGATTCCTCATTCCCCCCCCCCCCCCCCCCCCCATTGGTGTCTGCCAAACGGGTGGCGTGTGGATGACGATTCCTCATCCCCCCATTGGTGTCTGCCAAACGGGTGGCGTGTGGATGACGATTCCTCATCCCCTCATTGGTGTCTGCCAAACGGGTGGCGTGTGGATGACGATTCCTCATTCCCCCATTGGTGTCTGCCAAACGGGTGGCGTGTGGATGACGATTCCTCATTCCCCCATTGGTGTCTGCCAAACGGGTGGCGTGTGGATGACGATTCCTCATTCCCCCATTGGTGTCTGCCAAACGGGTGGCGTGTGGATGACGATTCCTCATCCCCCCATTGGTGTCTGCCAAACGGGTGGCGTGTGGATGACGATTCCTCATTCCCCCATTGGTGTCTGCCAAACGGGTGGCGTGTGGATGACGATTCCTCATTCCCCCATTGGTGTCTGCCAAACGGGTGGCGTGTGGATGACGATTCCTCATTCCCCCATTGGTGTCTGCCAAACGGGTGGCGTGTGGATGACGATTCCTCATTCCCCCATTGGTGTCTGCCAAACGGGTGGTGTGTGGATGACGATTGCTCATCCCCCCATTGATGTCTGCCAAACGGGTGGCGTGTGGATGACGATTCCTCATTCCCCCATTGGTGTCTGCCAAACGGGTGGCGTGTGGATGACGATTCCTCATTCCCCCATTGGTGTCTGCCAAACGGGTGGCGTGTGGATGACGATTCCTCATCCCCCACACTGCACACTCAGGGATCAATGAGAGGTGCGGGTGAAGGGCCAGTAAAGGGAGGCAGAGGGTGGGGTAGCGTCCAGTGACGGCTGGCTAGATCAGGCCCACCGGACGCAGTTATCGAGTTCTGGAGTCAAGGAAAAACATACATCTTCCTCTGTAGTCTTCGACCAGAAGTTGGGATGATGTGACTTTTGGCAGGAATGGAAAGTGATGGTATAAGAGAAGACAATCTGATGCTTTGCCACTGAAAAGACGGAAACCGGTGTCACGTGTCACAGTGTTTGAATGAGGGTTTTCAAGGTTTTCCCTCTGTTTGGAGTTCTTCAGGATGACGCAACTGGAGTATATGAAATCGAAAATGAATGTAAAAAAAAATCCCCCCCCCCCCCCCCCACCTCTCAACCGTTTATGACAAGTCATGTTCTGGACCTAGTTGGTTGTGCGGGTAAAGCATTATTTGGGTCCAAATGGACAAAGCTTTCTTTGGGTCCAAGTGGACAAAGCATTCTTTGGGTCCAAATGGACAAAGCTTTCTTTCGGTCCAAGTGGACAAAGCTTTCTTTGGGTCCAAATGGACAAAGCTTTCTTTGGGTCCAAGTGGACAAAGCTTTCTTTGGGTCCAAGTGGACAAAGCTTTCTTTGGGTCCAAGTGGACAAAGCATTCTTTGGGTCCAAGTGGACAAAGCATCTTTGGGTCCAAGTGGACAAAGCTTTCTTTGGGTCCAAGTGGACAAAGCTTTCTTTGGGTCCAAGTGGATAAAGCATTCTTTGGGTCTAAATAGATGAGGCATCCGTTTAGTCCAAGTTGATGCAGCATTTTTTTTCCAAGTGGATGAAACCATCTATTGGCTCATGCCGATACTTTCTACTCTATGTAAACCCTCACTCATACCATCCCACTCTCAAACACTTAAGTGGACGATGTATGCCTTTCTTTTGCTTCAGAAGTCAATAATGGCGCCAAGTGTGTTTGGCTGACCCATCCATCACTGCACACTGTGCTGCCCTCTGCCTCCACACACTTGGCCTCTACCCACGCCCCTCATCTGTCCATGACTGTAAGGGATGACGAATCGTCACCAACTACACCCACACGTTTGGCAGAGATCAATGGGCAAGGTGTCGAACTTGCTCTCCATAATGTACGACTAACAGAATCTCACCTTTTCGTATTTGTCATTTATCGCAACTCCTCCACTTTCATCCCTCCCCGCCTCTCCCCTTACCCCCCTCCCCCCGGTCCCATCCTACACTCTTTTTCCTGTTCATAGTTGTAACCCTAGTGTATGTGTGACCCTGCTCTTTTCACAACCTCCATCACTTTCAGAGCACGAGGCTGTGTTGTCTGGGGCTTGCACGGGGTCAGAGAAAGGGCGATAGTTTGCCTCTGACAAGATGGATACCCGGGCATTTGTTTCTTTAGTAAG
>CM031610.1:22968342-22985842 GCA_018398815.1 Conus ventricosus
GAGTCCGGTTTCTTGGAATAAACTCCCAATATCTTTGCGTAATTCAAACTTTTTGTCTTCCTTCAAGACATCTCTTAAAACAACCCTCAATGGCAATTTTTTCTTCCCCGTCCCCTTCCCCATTAAATTAATTCTGCGACTTATGTGTGTGTGTGTGTGTGTGTGTGTGTGTGTGTGTGTGTTGTGCGTGCGCGCGTGCGTGCGTGCGTGCGTGCGTGCGTGTTGTGTGTGTGTGTGTGTGTGTGTGTGTGTGTGTGTGTGTGCAAGCATACTGTTATGTGCGTTGTTGTGAGACAGTGTGTGTGGGATCTTGTGGTGTGTGTGTGTGTGTGTGTGTGTGTGTGTGTGTGTGTGTGTGTGTGTGTGCGTGCGTGCGTGCGTGCGTGCGTGCGTGCGTGCGTGCGTGCGTGCGTGCGTGCGTGTGTGTGTGTGTGTGTGTGTATGTGTGTGCGTGCGCGCGCGTGCACGCGCGCTCGCACTCTTGTTTGTAGGTGCATGGTATGGGTACGCGGGGGTACCTATTGCAATATTGATCTCTTTGTTGGTTTCATTTATGTTTTCTTTTTTTGTATTTGTAAGCGCTTAGGGCTTATGTAAGATTAAGTGTCATAAATATTATCATTATCATTTTTATTTTTTATTATTATTACAATGTTAAAATGTGGCGAAAGTGTCTTCCTCGTGGTGTCATTCTGGTAGTCTGTCTGCCCATCTGACTTCATTGGTCCATACTTCACACCTCGAAGCAAATTTCTTTGCGTTCTTTACTCTTTTGACACACCCTGAATGTGGTCCTTAGAGGGCGGAGAATGAACAGACAGTTTTTCATCACGGTGTGACCAATCCCCCGTGTGTCCCTTCCCCAGCATGGGGCTCTCTGCTGTGTGCCCCCATGGAGGCGGAGTGACGAGGGTTCAAAGGGATGTATGCTGATTGCACTCTCTCCGCTCACTGGCAAATCAGAAGTTTGTCCTTTGATAAGTGAGTTTCTCAGATTAGGTGAGAGAGAGAGAGAGAGAGAGAGAGAGAGAGAGAGAGAGAGAGAGAGAGAGAGAGAGAGAGAGAGAGAAGAGAGAGAGAGAGACAGACAGACAGATAGACTGACTGACAGACAGACAGACAGCTTGGCAGACTGAGAGGAGGAGAGAGAGAGAGAGAGAGAGAGAGAGAGAGAGAGAGAAGAGAGAGAGAGAGAGAGAAAGAGAGCGAGAGAGAGAGACAGACAGACAGGCAGACAGCTAGGTAAACATAGAGAGAGAGAGACAGACAGACGGACAGACAGGCAGACAGCTAGACAAACAGAGAGACAGACAGACAGACAGACAGACAGCAGCCAGCCGCCAGCCAGTCAGCCAGACAGAGTGACAGAGAAGGAAACAATGTGCTCCCACAGGCATTGTAGTTCTATTCTTTTAGAGCTTTGACACTGAACTAGACACACAGGAAAAAGGGGCTCTAGACAGCCGCACCTAAGGAGATGCAGTGGCTGAGGTGCTGCCTCCTATGAACAGCACGGGGTAACAGGATCCCAGAGGAGGTGTCAGCTTCACAAGTCCTCATTGCCTTCACTCCCCTCAGACCACTTGTACCTCAGTGGCAACAGAGCCTTCTGTGTCCGCATCGGACTGATTGCCCACAGTCGACTACATCACACCCCATCCTCTTCAGTGTGATGTCCACATGTGTGTGTGGTCACTCTGTACGCAGCATTGTCTTCTTGGATAGCTCAGCCATTTTCATTCACTGTGTACCCCAGCCTGTCTGACCTTTCGTGACGGAACCATCAGTGTCTGTAATAATATTTTCTTTTGTGCCGAGGTTTTCTACCTGCATTTGAATTTCGGCGTTGGTTTTGCTTTCTGGCCATTATCGGCAGCGTCTCCCTAGCTCTAGAACGATGGCAGTTTGGTTGAGGTGTTTGAAATGGTCTGGATACTTTTCCTATACCTTCTTTTCTTTGAGAACTGCTAACTGGCACACGAGTTGTGTATTGTCTTCTGCCTGTCCCATCTATGATTTTCCTTTTGTTTCCTTGACCGCCACATGTAGCAGGTTTTGGGATTTTGAAGTGCTCTGAAAGGTGCGTCCACCTGTTCTAGCTTGTGTATGGCCTGCATTGAAGGACGGTCAAGCAGGCATTGCATAGTTTCAAGTGGTGTATTCTTCGTGGTTCCATAAACCAATCTCACTGCTTCATTTTGAATTCTTTCTAATTTCAGAAGGTTGCTGTTAGACAGTGCTGTAAGCCTCAATCCATAATCAATCACACTGAGAACAAGTGCGTGATATAGTCGGTAGAGATGGCTCTGTTCAATGTCTTTGGCTGCCATTGCTTTCATCGCAGACAGGCTCTTTTTGCATCTAAGAACAATATTCTCAACATGCTTTCTAAAGGTCAGCATTCTGTCAAAGCCTATTCCCGAATAACGTAGGATGTCAGTTGATTCAATTAACGGTCCATTGAAGTTAACTGGTGACGGTAATTGTCCTGATGTCTTGTTGTTGAGAGTGCAGACCAATACCTGACCTTTTGTAGGATTGATGGACGATCCAGTTTTCTGACGCCACTGAACAATACTGTTCAAATGCTGCTTTCTTGAACATTGTTTCATGTTTTGTAGATTAGGCCATCATCTAGTTGTGTCAACATTCGAGCAGTTCCGTTTCCATTGAGGTCTGCAAAACCTTTAGTGTAAACATGGTATAAAACAGGGGAGAGAAGAGAACCTCGAGGTAATCCCACAGAGAGTTTATGGAGCTCAGATGTCCAGTCTCCAAATCGTAGGATGACGCTTTGATCCTGAAGTGCTGCTGCGATCCAGCGTGTAATTGTCCTGCTGCCTCCATAGTCAAGGAGTAGCTCCGTGAGAAGCGAGAACTGGACTTTGTATGCATCTTTCAGGTCTGTTGCAACTGCCAGTGTTTCTTCCTTTCTTTGGAATCCTTCGTATACTTCATAGGCAAAAGCTGCCGCTTTTTCCCATTGACTTTTGCCTGTTCTATAGCCTCTTGATTGGGTTAAAGGATTTGTTTACTTTCAGGGTCTCTTGCGAATTTTCTTATTATGATTCGTTCCATAAGTTTTCCTACTATGTTTGTATGAGTGGCGACCGCATAGTGAGTATGCGGTCGCCACTTAGCCAGTGATGATCTTTTCCTGGTTTCGAGTCTGAAGAGATTAGCACAGTCGTCTTTTGAGAGCTGTTTGATATCTGGATACTGTATTTTGTCTGGACTTTTTAGCACTGTCCTTGGAGCATCTGGCTATTGCGCCATCCAGTTCAGGTGCTGTAAGTTTATCACCATTGCCTCTCTAAGCTTGGTATTGATTTAACTCGAGCAAAGATTTCTTCTTTTCCTCTAAATCTCTTTGATCATTCTGTTCTATGAGACAATAAGTAGGGCCGACCCGTTCTCCACATTTGCCTTGAGTTTTGTGGTCCTATCAGCATTAAGGATATCTGGGGTGACTTTTGTTCTGTGTTTTCCTTTCATGCGATGACAACACTGCCAGAACTGAGTGGGTTTTGTGTCGTTATTAAGTGAACACAGAAAATTTGCCATTTAGTTTCTTCTGCTTTTTTAGTTACTCTTTAATGTTGCGCACTGACAACATCATCACCAACACATGTAGGGCGGCAGAGTGACACTGACAGTGTCATTGACTTTGCACTCATTGGACCAAAAACACTTCTATGTCATGGAAGTGACCATTTCCCTGTCGTATTCAGTTTACATAAATTATCAAAAGTAAAACAAACCAAATGTCGGAAATATAGGAAACTTAAGGGGCAAACGATACAAAAGAAACACTACTATAACCAAACAAGTCGTTCAACCCCTTCTGTGGAACAGAGACACAGAAACAGTTTGGAAAGAAAAATGCAAGGCTGTGTGCATTTTGCAGAGAGAAAGAAGAGCCTGGAAAGAGAAATGCAAGGCTGTGTGCATTTTGCAGAGAGAAAGAAGAGCCTGGAAAGAGAAATGCAAGGCTGTGTGCATTTTGCAGAGAGAAAGAAGAGCCTGGAAAGAGAAATGCAAGGCTGTGTGCATTTTGCAGAGAGAAAGAAGAGCTTGGAAAGAGAAAGGCAAGGCTGTGTGAATTTTACAGAGAGAAAGAAGAAAACCTTCCCCTGATCTAGCTGATGCAGAAACAAACCTAAACAATGCGAATAGAATTGGACTATTCAACACCAGTCAAATCACCTGACTAAAGGGGTTGACGGGTTGACAATAAATAGCAGAGTAATCAAAAGTATTATAAAAATCATTTGCAGCAGTTTGATCACTGTTTGAAACATGACCGTCACCCGCACAAGATACGTTGGCAATGAAACCCATTGCAACTGTATTATTAGAAAAGTGTTTAAGACTCAGAATCAAAAACTTACTTTGAGAATATTTCGACAGGGTCGCCCTGTCTTCTTCAGCTCACTGTTGCGTTGGCAACAGTGAGCTGAAGAAGACAGTGCGACCCTGTCGAAATATTCTCAAAGTAAGTTTTTGATTCTGAGTCTAAACACTTTTCTAATGTCGAATCCAGAATCCAGAAACCTATATCCCTAATCATTGCAACTGTAGATATGCTAGGATATTGCGGTATGTAGTTTTTCCGATGTGCGTAGATGAACGTTGCCAACCTTGAAGTGTGGCTCAGTATCTGAATGACTATAGAAAATCTACTCAAAAGTTACCAGAATTATTGTTGTTTGAAACTATAATTAGTTTCTGAATTTATAGAAGACCAGGATAAGAAAACAAGAATTGGGAGGTTTGTCTACAGCAACTCTTTACGTGATTGATATAAAAACTCTTTTTCATATTCAGTTCTGCATGTGAAACGATAACAGACAATAACTAGAAATAGACAGAAACGGTAAATCTAAACACAGCCAATGCACTTTTTACATATATGTCCGAACCAATTGCAATATACAATTCAACCACATATGAAACTTAAAGTTGTCTTATGTTTTATTTTCCGAGTGTTTTTTTTTTTTACGTGTATGCCCGCAATAGTTCTTTTGATTTATGGTATTCGTATGCCAGAGGACGTGTGGAGGAGTTTTTCATTGCTGTTTTTACGCAAAATGAAGCGCTGTCCATATACTGTTGCTACTACTATGATCATTCAGCAAAACCATCTCCAGTATACCTGTTATCTTGCCAATCCTGCCGTTTACAGTCTTTAACTCTCCACTGAAAAAACCCAACGTTTCCAACTTGAAATGTATTGAGCACCTTGATTATTCCAAACAGGAGAGAGAGAGAGAGGAGAGAGAGAGAGAGAGAGAGAGAGAGAGAGAGAGAGAGAGAGAGAGAGAGAGAGAGAGAGAGAGAGCGTAAACAGTGTGTTTCCAAGGGCAATGTAATTTTGAGGTTGTGTAATCTGATGATTTGAATGTCATGTCCCGATCATCATTTGTGCTTTAAGACAGACTCATCATTTTTGTTTTTATTCGTTTTGACATGTTTACTTTACATCTCTCTCTCTCTCTCTCTCTCTCTTCTCTCTCTCTCTCTCTCTCTCTCTCTCTCTCTCTCTCTCTCCAGCCCTGTCAGCCTTTTCCAGAGATTCTGATTTAAGAGTGAAAAGAACTGAAGCACAATTAGCTCTTGGTATTTGTATGTGCTCTCTCTCTCTCTCTCTCTCTCTCTCTCTCTCTCTCTCTCTCTCTCTCTCCTCTCTCTCTCTTTCTGGGGGAGATGGGGTGGAGGTGAGGTAAAATCATGTGTTCCCAAATGCAATGTAATTCTGAAGTTGTGTGATTAGATGATTGGAATTCATGTCACGTTATTTGTGCCCTAAAGCCCTCTCGTTCTTTCCCTTTTTACTCAAATTAGAAAACAAACAAAACGTTTATAATAACTCCACCAAACGACGTGGACAAACAAATCACAAGACAAAACACGACGCGTTTCAACCTCTTAGGTCTTCTTCAGGCAAGATAATTAACACCAGGACAACGAAAATGAAGAACAAGCAATCACTTCTCTTTGTCGAATTCGGTGCAAGATGGGCGTTGATTCAACAGAGATAAGTGATTCGTTTCTCCGCGATGAGTCCACGTGGAGTCACTAAGAATGTTATTAAAAAATCGTTTAGATCTCTCTCTCTCTCTCTCTCTCTCTCTCTCTCTCTCTCTCTCTCTCTCTCTCTCTCTCTCTCTTCACTCACTCTCTCTCTCTCTCTCTCTCTCTCTCTCTCTCTCTCTCTCTCTCTCTCTGTCTGTCTGTCTGTCTGTCTCTCTCTCTCTCTCTCCCACTCAGCTACTCCCCCTGTCTCCCCTGTCTCCCTCCCTCCCTCAGTCTCTATCTCTGTCTCTCCCTCCCTCTCCCTCACCCTCCCTCTCTCTCTCTCCCCTCTCTTCTCTCCCTGTCTCTCTGTGTGTGTCTCTCGCTGTCTCTCTCTGTGTCTCTCTCTCATTTCTCTCTCTCTCTCTCTCTCTCTCTCTCTCTCTCTCTCTCTCTCTCTCTCAATCCCGTTTGTCAGTGTGTCTGTCTGGAAAACTTCTCTTCAGTGTATGCTTAAAATCTCAAACGGGAAATTCTCTGCGATCCTTACTTCCTCGAAATCTTTGATTTTATCCAGGGAGAGCGAGGGAACAGAGACCCCTTCATAGCAGTGGAACAACTCCCTGTGCGCCCGTTTTTTCTTTTCAACAGGCTAGTGTGCTGGAAGACGGGATTGAGGTGTTACGTCTGAGGTTCAAAGTCATGTGTGCGGAATGCATTTTATCCTCTTGTGTATCATATGGAGGAGAGAGGTATGTCTTTTGATAGGGGCCTTGCTTATGGCTCTGTCAGACTGATGAGAGAGAGGCGTGATTGGAGGTAAAAGAGAGAGAGAGAGAGAGAGAGAAGAGAGAGAGAGAGAGAGAGAGAGAGAGAGGAGGAGAGAGAGAGAGAGAGATCTCGGCACTTAAAAACATGTTTATATTGTAGGAAACTACAGAATGTGTGGGTAAGAAGAATGTTCGTCTGTATTAAAGATGACTATGTTTATTTATTTATTTTCTTATACAGATTTTGTGACTATATTCCATGCGTATAGCCTACTGTTTCATAGTAAATTTCATATTCCTTCTCCTGTCTCTCTGAAACACCTGTAATGTGCAGTGTGGTTTATTTGCTAATATGATAACGACACACACAAACCCTGTCTCTCTCTATCTCTAACACACGCACATACACGTGCACATACTCACTCACTAACATACACACAGATGCACGTCTCTCTCTCTCTCTAACACATACACAAACACACATAAACTCACTCACTAACACACATGCACACACAAATGTACACACGTACGCATACACACACCTATGCGCGTGCATACGCCATGTGCACACACACACATTCACAACTCACGCACACATACACACACACATACTTGCATGCACACACACACACCACACACAACACACACACACACACACACCACACACACACACACACACATGACATTCAAATCATCAGATTACACAACCTCAAAATTACATTGCCCTTGGAAACACACTGTTTACGCTCTCTCTCTCTCTCTCTCTCTCCTCTCTCTCTCTCTCTCTCTCTCTCTCTCTCTCTCTCTCTCTCTCTCTCACCTGGATACACACGTTCTCAGTCAGCAAAGAAAGATGGGAAGGAAGAAAGAAAGGAGAAAATATGAAAATTAGGCCAAGGTCACACACAAAATTCAAGGAAAAATGTCACCACAAGTCAAACACACAGAGAACAAGCTAAATGAAAATGCTAGAGAAGATGGAATTGTGAGACAACACACGGTGAATGAGATAAAAATGAACGAGACAAGAGTGAATGGAAACGAGAACGAGGATGAAAGTGGAAATTTGACTAAGGATGAAATTAAAGAAGGTAAGAAAAAGCTGTATTTGGTTGCTGGAACGTAGAAGGTCTGCTTGAGAAATTAACTGACCCAGAATTTTTTAGAATATATTACATAATTTGATATCTGCTGTCTGAGCGAAACTTTTACGTTAGAGTCATTTGATTTTGAAATAAAATTCTCAAATTTTTTGTATACCCATTGCCCAGCTGTTGAAATTTACCAAAATGGGCAGACCTTCAGGGGGGGTTGTCATGTTAATTAAAAAGAAATGGCTGACTATGTTCAGTTAAAAGCACGGGGATAAAAAAATGTATTATGTATACGTTTATCTGAAAATCTGCTAAATTGTGGGAAGGATATTAGTTTTTTGGAATTATATACACCCAGTTGATAGCCGTTTTATTCTGATAAGGATATACATGTACCTTAGAACTGCTGGAGCAATATTTACTAACACAAATAGAGCAACGAAATGATTTTTTCTATATTATTGGAGGAGACTTCAATGCAGGTATAGGAGAATGGGGTCTGTGTGTAAACGATGATGATGACAAATTAAACAATGAACAGGATGTGTGTGCACGAAGGTCAATGGACTCTGTTACAAATGGTTTCGGAAAAAAATTAATTGAATTTTGTACAACATTTAAATTAACACCTCTAAATGGACTAAGTGCAGAGAACATTGACGGTGCATACACATTCTATTCTGATAGAGGGAACAGTACAATCGATTATTATGTATGTTCATTTGAGTTGATTGGTAATGTAAAAAATTGTGTTATCCAGGAAAGAATTGGATCTCACCATATGCCAATCAATATGGTAATACAGAGCACATTGCCAGACCCCCAGGAAGACAAAGCTAAGAGAAAGTTTGTAAGAAAATTAGATGGGACCCTGCAAAACAACAAGAATATATACAGCATATAGAACAGAGAGATTTAAAATACTACTGGAACAGATTACCGAGGGGATTGACACTGACATAGATTTAAGTTTAGAAAATTTCAATAAACTATTAAAAGAGGCTGGTAAAAGTATGTATGTAAATATAGGCATAGGAGGGGATAACAAAACAACAAATGGATGGTATGATAAGGAATGTGAAACCAAGAAAAAAGATGCCAGACACGCATTATGTACAATGACGCATACTAACAGATTCAAAAACCCAAATTTGTATGAAGTAAGAAAGGAGTTATATGCAAACAAAAGAACAATATATAAAGAAACAACCAGAGACAAGAAAAAAAATATAGTAAACAAACATACGAGGCACTCATACAAAACCAAAAAGACAGTAAGATGTTTTGGAACATTATAAAAAGCACAAAAAAGAAAAAGATTACACTACCAGCAATAAGTATTACACAATGGCAAGAACACTTTGAAGTGTTTTAAACCCGCAACTACCAGAAGTGCAAAACAACAATGAAAGGGTGCAACAAAACATTGAAGTCAAAGAAGAGGAAATCCATATACAAGAATTAGATGAAGAGATAACTAATATTGAAATAAGTCTAGCAATAAAGAAATTGAAAAAAGGTATAAAGCATCTGGACTTGACGGAATACCACCAGAATTTTTTAAGACCACAGAACAACACATAACCCCGTTTCTAATAAAATTATTTAATAAGATATTTCAGGATAGTTATTTTCCTATAGAATGGACAAAAGCTGTAATTGTGCCTCTTTTCAAAAAAGGCGATAAAACAAATCCCAGGAAATTATAGAGGTATTTCCCTATTATGCATCTTAAGTAAAATTTTCACAGCTGTAATAAATAGAAGACTATACAACTGGGCAGAGGAAGAGAACAAAATAAGCAAAGAGCAAGCAGGATTTAGAAAAAACTTCTCTACCATAGACCATATTTACACTCTGGTAACAATGATAAGTAACTGCTTGTATGGCAGAAGAAGAAGCAAATTATATGTAGCTTTCATGACTATCATAAAGCGTTCGATACAGTCAACAGGGATAAGCTATGGGAAATCTTAAAGAAACATAAAATATCTACTAAAATGTTAAACATGTTAAAAGGAATGTACAGAACAGTTCAGGCATGTGTGAGACATGGGAATGAACTGACAGAATTCTTCGACTGTCCTCAAGGAGTGAAACAAGGGTGCTTACTATCTCCTTTAATTTTTTCCTTTTGATAACAGAAGTGGCAGAAAAGGTAACATTGAGAGGAAGACATGGCTACCAATTTCTACAGGAACTGAGGAACTATTCCTACTACTCTTTGCTGACGATATAGCACTAATATCGATAACCCCATCAGGATTACAAAATCAACTTAGAAATCTCCAAGAGACCTCTGACCAAATAGGCCTAACAGTGAATCTACAAAAAACAAAAGTCATGGTATTTAGGAAAGGAGGATACTTAGGAAGAGCAGAGAAATGGTATTATAAAGGTGATGAATTAGAAGTTGTAAATAGTTATAAATATTTGGGTTATACATTGACAACCAAACTCTCAGCAGATATCTCCCTCTCAGAATATGCAGGTAGAGCTAAAGGTAAGGTGATTGAAATAATGAAAACCATGTAGAGTTTAGGACATATAGACATGAATATCTATTTTAATTATTTGATACCCAAATCAAACCACTATTACTATATGCAGCTGAGGTATGGGATTAACTATGTATTCAGCAGTAGAAAATGTACATCTACTTGCATGTAAAAAATATTTAGGGGTAGGAAAGAAAACACCAAATAATCTAGTGTATGGAGAGTTAGGCAGATACCCGTTATATATAGATAGTATAATAAAAGCAATTAGGTATTGGCTACGTTTAGTAAATATGCCACCTAATAGGATTCCAAAACAAGCATATGAAAGGGAAAAAATAGAGTAATTAAAACACAAAACTGGGCACTAGGAATAAAAGGATGTCTAGATAGGTATGGTTTTCAGAGGTATGGGCAAATGAAGGGGTAAGTAATGAACATAGTTTTATAAAAGAGTTAAAACAAAGAATTATAGATTGTTATAAACAAACTTGGCATGAGAAAATAACAAATAGTGAGAGATTCACAACATACTACACATTCAAAACCTTGCATCAAACAGAAGAATATCTACATCAAATTACTATAACTAAATTTAGGAAAGCATTAACAAAATGAGACTAGGAATAAACGAATTACATATCAATAGGAAAATACACTGATAGTTTGGTGATTGCAACCTGCCCCTTTTGTCCTGTAGATGAAACAGAAATGCACTTTTTAACAGCATGTCCAAATTATAACCAATTAAGAGTGAAATACATAACCAAACATTTTAGCAATCTGAACACGATTAGATTAGATAATATACTACAAAACAAAAACACGAGATCATACGCGATGTAGCTATGTACATCTTTTATGCTCTCAAATCCAGAGAAAAATCAATTATAAGGATTAAAGCTCAAGGGCTGGCAATGTGGCCTACAGGTTAAAACCGACTTGTTATACAATATACTGAAATTAGAAAGGAGGAGGGAAAGATAGAAAGGTTTTTGTTTTGTTTTTTTTTGGTATGAAATGGATAGAAATTTAATAAACAACACGTATAAGAAGTGGGAGGGGATGGAAAGGAACAAAAATGGAACAAAACAGGATTAGATTGCTGTTGAATGTGCTGCAAATTATTTACAAGTTTGATAAGCATTAGACGTGAATAAGAATGAGTGCTGATCAGTTTCGTGTAGAGCGACATTATTTAGCACAACCCCTGTGTGCTATACATATTGTAGCTACATTATAAAATACATATACTTATTTTGATGCGTGTGTGCAAAGAATGGATCTTTTTGAGAATCTGGGTCAATGGCTAACTTTTGAGAGATTAACAAAGGTCACAGTCGTTTCCGCGGCCTGCGGCCTTTTCCTTCGTGAGACGAGACAGACGACGCGCGCAGTGCGCCTCGCCTCAAATCACGTCACACACAGATCTAGTTTGACCTAGTTAGAACTACAAGTACAGTTCCACGCTCGTTCGAAAGGACTTTGTCCCAAGAAAGAAATTTACCTCGTAAAGAACGACTTCGATTAATGTTCGAGGTTGAAACAGCTTTCATGAAAGATTCAGTTGTTGTCGATCGATACTTGAGGTAAAATCCTGTCTGTCCCAACGTAACCTACTACATAATGAAGAAGATGAGCAAGTTTCAAGTGGAACGTAATAACAATATTAACCAACATTACATGATCAAACGGAAAATAGAAAATGTACCAACCTGTTTCAAGATGACAGAGAGTCCAATTCAAATCATTTACATAATTTAATCCAGAGACCCACGAACATGCACGAACTCCAAAGTTGTATAAATAGCGAACGAATACTTCAGCAAGGAAACACGCGAAACGCAAACAACGCTTGCTAGGCCTATGATATGGGGGTCACACAGGTCAACAGGGGTGACACGAAAATAATAGGCGCATGCGCAGAGAAAAGGAATGTACAGAGTAGGTCAGACGGGATGTTATTAAAATATACATGTTGTGCGTAACACGCTGATGAAATCATGCTATGAAGAAGATACTATATTATTAATAATAGATTTGTGTAGACTGGTTATGTAGTGTGGAGAAATGTTTGCTTGACTAGAATTCATATGCGGGTACGTTCGTATATAAATGTGTGCTTGACTGAATATGTGTATGTTTTGAATTCAGGATTTGTGTATGAAGTGAAAGTAATTTTGATAATTAGGGCTACGCAGTACAATATAAAGAACAGGGATCAAAGCTGAGGACAGTAGAAGCATGGTTGAGATATAACTGAGACGATTTCGATGGAAATGTTTTAGTAACAATAAGACATCCAGCATATGTTTGAATATGTATGAATGATACTTATGTTTAACGCTAGGGTAAATAAAGGTGTAACAGGATATAAGATGAAAAGAACACAATATGTATGTGTGTGTGTGTGCATGTGTATGTGTATATATGTGTATGTGTGTATGCACATGCTTATGTATACATATATGTATGTACATGTGTGTCGACATATTAGTTTTAATTGAAATGAACAGATTCTTTGGTTAGACTGTTAATTGGTTGACACTGAAGTTAATAGAATATTATTGTTATGCTTCAAATGTCTTGCGTATGACGAGTGGTTTATTTTTGTTCTATAAAATTGAAACTGACGCTGCGAACTCTTTGTGAATGGACCTTTGGCCCCACAATAAATGGCGCGGCGTTTACGCGCGTCAAGTGTCTCTCTCTCTCTCTTCTTCTCTCTCTCTCTCTCTCTCTGATATTGAATGTCTGGAGCTCCCAACCTTTTGATCAACTCTCTCTCTCTCTCTCACTCTCTCTCTCTCTCTCTCTCTCTCTCTCTCTCTCTCTCTCTCTCTCTCTGTGTCTGTCTGTCTGTCTGTCTCCCTTCCAGCACATCACAAACAAGGTTGATGGGTTTTAGATAGCCGAGACCTACCTGGACAAGCACAGAACCAATCAATACGGGACCAGAGTCTGACAGAACATGAAGCATTCCTCTCATCAACTCTCCCACGGATGTTTCTCTCAGAGCTCCAATCGATAACAACAACAGATCATGGTCGCCACTGCTATCAACACACGGCTTTTGTAGTCTCCCTTCATCCGTCATCTCCGGGGTTATAAACAAGGGGCTGCCCAGACTCTGTTCAATAGGAAGCTTGTCGGCACACAGAAAAAAAAAAATCGCAATGGCAGCAGACATGAAGTTTATTGGCAGTGTGAGATCAAAGTGTGATGGTGGGTGGACGTCTGGTTTAAACTCCGTTTTACAAACCGGGAGTGAGTTTTCTGCAAAGAGGCGGACTGCCTGTGCTGGACATAGTTTATCTCCCCCCACCCCCTCCACTCCTCTCGGTGTGCAATGCCCGCTACAGAGGCTGGCTGCCTGTGCCAGACATGAACATGTCTGTTTAGTGCTGTTGACCTTTCCCACAAATCTCAAATTGAATGAAAAATGTTTGCACGCCTACACGCTGAAATCACTCTAGTGGAACATTTTTTTTTAACCGAATCTTTATGGAACACACTGTAAGTTCTAACGTCTGGCATCACGCAAATCCCACCACACTGTAAGAATAGCTGACTATGTGAGTGGTGCGTCACGTTATGCACGACTGAGCCTACTCCCCTTTGACAGTGCCGATTATGACTGTTAAAGAAGTAAGTCGTATGTTCCTAGTACATAGAGACTTGTTGGTTTGATTTCCATGTAAAACTACAAGACGAAAGGTAAGAAAGCTATTGAGAACATGTTACAGAACACCACTGACCGTTATATATATATATATATATATATAGAGAGAGAGAGAGAGAGAGAGAGAGAGAATTATAAACAAAGCTTGCTCTTATGTCTTAGATTTAAGAAATAGGGGAGATAAGCATTCATATCTGCAGTGGTAGTTGATACTGCTAAGTAACAGTATGTGCTCAAGTGGGTGGATGGGGGAAAAATAAAATAAATGCTTCTCAAAATGAGCCTTCAGCAAGCTTATAATCTCCAATAGGGAGGAAGCTCACTAACACATAACTCCTGGTCATATACCGATATTTCGAAACCTGGTTGTTTCTCCTCAGTGACCGCGGAAAGTGGTAATTTGACTCCTCTGCCTTTTCAGTTTTAAGAAGAATGCTATCCCAGAAAAGGCTGGTGTGCAATACCTTAGTACGTTTGTTGAGTTTTCAAAAAACCAACCAAAGGTACCACTTAAGAAGCAAAAGAAAATCATGAAAGAGCAAAACAAGCTACATTTTCTTGTGAAAAGTCGAAAATATAAAAAGATATATATTGCGTCAGCAGAAGAGAACATAAGAATTTATTATGCGGAAAGAAAAAGGCATACAATGCTTCGTTGTTTCGAAAAGAAATCGACTCTATCAATAAACAGCAAGAGTTTTGTAAAAAAAAAAAGAAGCTACGTTTATGTATATAAAGCAAGTGAAGCGGCACTGAGAATGAGACAAAATAGTGGGTGAAAATCTGTTTTAGCTCCCCGTTTGGTTGCTAGCCAAGACACCACAAGCAAGACAACAAGTTTGTCATGTAGAGAATCAATACCATGGCCACCAGACCACTAAGACACCCAACACTCCCTACTCCATCTCCCAGAATATTCCCCCAGTGGGTCACCGCCTACGACAGACAACGTCTGCAACTCCAGCAACAGTAGAGCACAGATGAAGAGTTTGTTCTGTTCTCTTCCTTTCACCCCCCCCCCCCCCCCGCCCCCCTCTCCCACGGGTCTAGACGGAGGGGCGAGAAGAGTCTGTGTGGTCAATTGCCACATCACCAGTCTGTGTGGTCAATGGTAGCATCACCAGTCTGTGTGGTCAGTGGTCACATCACCAGTCTGTGTGGTCAGTGGTGACATCACCAGTCTGTGTGGTCAGTGGTGACATCACCAGTCTGTGTGGTCAATGGTAGCATCACCAGTCTGTGTGGTCAATGGTAGCATCACCAGTCTGTGTGGTCAGTGGTGACATCACCAGTCTGTGTGGTCAATGGTAGCATCACCAGTCTGTGTGGTCAGTGGTAGCATCACCAGTCTGTGTGGTCAGTGGTGACATCACCAGTCTGTGTGGTCAATGGCCACATCACCAGTCTGTGTGGTCAATGGTAGCATCACCAGTCTGTGTGGTCAATGGTAGCATCACCAGTCTGTGTGGTCAATGGTAGCATCACCAGTCTGTGTGGTCAGTGGTCACATCACCAGTCTGTGTGGTCAATGGTGACATCACCAGTCTGTGTGGTCAGTGGTGACATCACCAGTCTGTGTGGTCAATGGTAGCATCACCAGTCTGTGTGGTCAATGGCCACATCACCAGTCTGTGTGGTCAATGGTAGCATCACCAGTCTGTGTGGTCAGTGGTAGCATCACCAGTCTGTGTGGTCAGTGGTGACATCACCAGTCTGTGTGGTCAATGGCCACATCACTAGTCTGTGTGGTCAATGGTAACATCACCAGTCTGTGTGGTCAATGGTAGCATCACCAGTCTGTGTGGTCAGTGGTAACATCACCAGTCTGTGTGGTCAATGGTGACATCACCAGTCTGTGTGGTCAGTGGTGACATCACCAGTCTGTGTGGTCAGTGGTGACATCACCAGTCTGTGTGGTCAATGGTAACATCACCAGTCTGTGTGGTCAATGGTCACATCACCAGTCTGTGTGGTCAATGGTCACATCACCAGTCTGTGTGGTCAGTGGTGACATCACCAGTCTGTGTGGTCAATGGTAGCATCACCAGTCTGTGTGGTCAGTGGTCACATCACCAGTCGGTGTGGTCAATGGTAGCATCACCAGTCTGTGTGGTCAATGGCCACATCACCAGTCTGTGTGGTCAATGGTAGCATCACCAGTCTGTGTGGTCAGTGGTCACATCACCAGTCTGTGTGGTCAGTGGTCACATCACCAGTCTGTGTGGTCAGTGGTGACATCACCAGTCTGTGTGGTCAATGGTAGCATCACCAGTCTGTGTGGTCAGTGGTGACATCACCAGTCTGTGTGAGAAGTGGTCACATCACCAGTCTGTGTGGTCAGTGGTCACATCACCAGTCTGTGTGGTCAGTGGGACATCACCAGTCTGTGTGGTCAGTGGTAGCATCACCAGTCTGTATGGTCAGTGGTGACATCACCAGTGTGTGTGGTCAGTGGTGACATCACCAGTCTGTTGGTCAGTGGTCAGATCATCAGTCTGTGTGGTCAGTGGTGACATCACCAGTCTGTGTGGTCAGTGGTGACATCACCAGTCTGTGTGGTCAATGGTAACATCACCAGTCTGTGTGGTCAGTGGTCACATCACCAGTCTGTGTGGTCAATGGCCACATCACCAGTCTGTGTGGTCAATGGTAGCATCACCAGTCTGTGTGGTCAGTGGTGTCATCACCAGTCTGTGTGGTCAATGGTGACATCACCAGTCTGTGTGGTCAGTGGTCACATCACCAGTCTGTGTGGTCAGTGGTGACATCACCAGTCTGTGTGGGCAGTGGCCACATCACCAGTCTGTGTGGTCAATGGTAGCATCACCAGTCTGTGTGGGCAGTGGTAGCATCACCAGTCTGTGTGGTCAGTGGTCACATCACCATCACCAGTCTGTGTGGTCAATGGTAACATCACCAGTCTGTGTGGTCAATGGTCACATCACCAGTCTGTGTGGTCAGTGGTGACATCACCTGTCTGTGTGGGAAGTGGTCACATCACCAGTCTGTGTGGTCAATGGTCACATCACCAGTCTGTGTGGTCAGTGGTGACATCACCAGTCTGTGTGGTCAGTGGTGACATCACCAGTCTGTGTGGGAAGTGGTCACATCACCAGTCTGTGTGGTCAGTGGTCACATCACCAGTCTGTGTGGTCAGTGGGACATCACCAGTCTGTGTGGTCAGTGGTAGCATCACCAGTCTGTATGGTCAGTGGTGACATCACCAGTGTGTGTGGTCAGTGGTGACATCACCAGTCTGTGTGGTCAGTGGTCACATCACCAGTCTGTGTGGTCAGTGGTGACATCACCAGTCTGTGTGGTCAATGGTAGCATCACCAGTCTGTGTGGTCACTGGTGACATCACCAGTCTGTGTGGGAAGTGGTCACATCACCAGTCTGTGTGGTCAGTGGTCACATCACCAGTCTGTGTGGTCAGTGGGA
>CM031610.1:22988342-22998342 GCA_018398815.1 Conus ventricosus
CGATAAAAAGTTATCTTTCACATATCTCCTCTCTCTCTCTCTCCCCTCTCTCTCTCTCTCTCTCTCTCTCTCTCTCTCTCTCTCTTCTCTCTCTCTCTCTATTCCGCCTTTTCTCTCTCTGTCCCCACGCCCTTTCTCTCTCCGGCTGGCTCCAATTCTTTGTCAATCAGTGCTTTAGTCAGCTGATACTATTTAAAGCACAGTTTGAAAGTCATCATCTGTCAGTTTCAACGCTGGTTCATGAGGTGATTCCGCCTTGACCAAACACGCCTAGACCCAATCATGACAGACATGCTCAAGTATTTTGCGAGTTGTTTACATTTTGTTATGGCAGACCTAACATTGAAAGTCCTGAAACCACTCTTTTATGAACTATGCCTAGTGAACCTATTATAAGAACAACCACTTTCGTGCTAAATCCAGCATCACTAAGAGCATAGCAAAGAGGCATGTACTTTTGAAATTTGCTCTCATAGCATGTTTGTATGAAAGTGTCAAATGGATTTGAAACCTCGATGACGAATGCCACCGAGTTTCGATGGTCGATGAAGCATAGATCAGGTTTCAGCCTTGGTAGATCTTCAACACCGTTTATTGAGACAGGCCTATTTGAAAAACATCCACAAAATCCGTCGCAATGCATTTCTGTAGCTCCTTTCTGATGATCTCAACGCATCTGTCGTGTCTTTGTGTGTAGAGGCCCCTCAGTTGACGACATCCATTCAAGGCATGGGAATTTGTGTCAGAACGAAACCCGCACAAAGCACACTGTCTCCGGTAAGTATCAGGATAGTAGATGTTATTCACTGCATTGGTCTCCAGCAGCTGTAGACGTCCCTTGCTGATGAACCTGGTTATTTGGTCATTGATGTTGGTGTTGGTGAGGTGTCCTATGGAGTGGGTCACTGCCGCATTCGGAATTGCAACCCGGGTGATTCTCCCTTGTTGTTGCAGCTGCTGAAAATGGTGTGTAGGCCTATCTTTGTCCATTTGCATTCTTTTGATTGCGCTGTACAATTGTTTAGAATTACTGTAGCGCATTTGAACTACCCCATCATCAGAAGCTGGGAGTACTACTCCGAAACTGTCGCTGTGTTCATCGAATTCCAACTTAAGATCCAGTCGCACACACAGCTCATGGAGCTCAACGAAGGAAGAACGTGACCAGTTGACCTTGCTGCCTTTCCTCAACTTCCCTTCGGGGTCTGTGGCATATCCTCCAAAATTGCTGTCGTCTGGATCTGCGTGAGGCACTTTTCTCTTTTCCATGTGGAGATGGAAACTGTTGCGCGCTACCATTCTGACATGTTGGTCATCACTATTCAGAACAGAGATCAGGAATGAGATGCGTTTGGCGTAGTACATGGTACTTGGTTTCAACAGACCAAGGCCGCCTTGTTTTCGGGGAAGGAACATGTGCGCTCGATTGGTAGAAGAGTTCAGCTTGAGATGAATGCGAACAAAATCAACTATCTTATCTTCCAGAGTCTTCAGGAGTTTTTCTGTGAATTTTGAATTGCTGTAATAAAAGGTCAATTTTGAAGAAACCATGACGTTTACAGCCTCAATTTTCTTGCACAACGGTAAAGGTGAAAGCGAAATTTTTTCTAGCATTCTTTCGAATTCCTCGCTCGCCTGCGCCAGTTGCTCTTTCTCAGAAGTTCCAGTCAGATTTGTTTGAAATCCAAGATATTGGTATGGCTCATCTTTTCCATACATCGGTGTATCTTCCCCTTGCAGCGTCACGTGGACGTTCTCAGTCACATCTGTAGAAGCCCAGTTGTTTCCTGTGCGTTGTCCATGAACGGTGGCACACTTTCTGTGTTTCACTTCCATTCCGGTGTAATGCAGGAAGGTTTCCGTCTTAGTTATCATTTCTTGTAAGCTCTCTCACAGCGAGCACTGGCACATACATCATCCATGTATGCCTGACATGGAGAAGGCATTGAAGCTGGTGTGAACGGCTGCTCCATCCATCGAATCCTTACATACATGCAAACATACATACATACATGCTCGCAAGGCACACAGACACACACAGACACACACAGACACACACAGACACACACCACACACACACACACACACACATACACATGCATACATACATACATACATACATACATACATACATACATGCATACATACATACACACATACATACATACATACATACATACATACATACATACATACATACATACATACATACATACATACATACATACATGCTCGCAAGACACACACACACACTCACACACACACACACACACACACACACACACACACACACACACACACATACATACATACATACATACACACATAGAGTGCCGTCCTATCAATCCTAAAACGGCAGCAACAATTGAACTCGGAGGAACGCATACATTGACAAATGTCTATCTCTCTCTCTCTCTCTCTCTCTCTCTCTCTCTCTCTCTCTCTCTCTCTCTCCGTCTCTCTCTACGCGTTCCTTCGAATTCAGTTGTTGCCGTTTTAGAATTGACACAGCGGCCAGTGTCGATTTTGAAAAGAAGTGGGTACTAATTGTATTCTTGCTCTGCTTAGATTGGCAGGACTGGTCTGGAAAGGCTTCTGTTTCAACAGAGGCCCTTTGACTGGCTTCGTCTAATTGAAAAGTGGGATGAGAGAGAGAGAGAGAGAGAGAGAGAGAGAGAGAGAGAGAAAGAGAGAATTCGATCTGAATAAATGTCGGAAGCTGATTATCTTCTATTAATTCAATTCAGCAACATCGGGAAATTGGGTGTTCAGTCAAAACATTTTGAGAATGGAGGATATTAAAGAAACTAGGCTGCTTTCATTAACTGATAGATCCCATCATAAGATTAACTGGTATGAAACTACCGTACCATAAACACATAGCGAAGCTCCTAGGCTTGGAGTTTGCTCCCGTATACGTGCTCGCAAGACACAGACACAGACACACACACACACACACACACCACACACGCACACACGCACGCACGCACGCACGCTCGCGCGGGCGCGTGCGCACTTACGTATTATTATGTCCTTGACCTAACCATTTCTTTAGCATTTTCTGGTCGATCGTCATCTTCTTGCTGCTCATACATACAAAGAAGACGCTGACGCTGGTTGACGTGCAATCCATTACCATAGTCAGCGGAAGGCTTAGTGGGATGTGGCCTGCATATATGAAAAGCATCCAAATCTATGTCTCCTCCTGCCCTGCCCTCATGGTAATGTTGGTTTCGATGTCTTCTCCGTGTCTATATCCTTGGTCATTTCGTGTCGGGGTCGCTGGTATCGGCTAGTTCATAGGAACTGTCTGTGGACAGACGTGGTGGCACCATCCGGAGGGAGAGAGAGAGAATGCTGCAGTTGCTGCAGTTGTCGTCAGTAAGGGACCTAGTCGGTGATGTCCTGCACACGTTAGAGCAGACCAGGCACCCTTGAACACCACCAAAGTGACTCGGTGCAGCAATACAGTGTCTCCTCCGGTGAGGCGCCTCAAGTCACCGTGACATCGATTCCTCCCCGTGGATTACTGGTGCTGTGGTGCGACAGGCCAGGACGTGGTGTTGAACGGTGAGCGGGATGAGCGGTGTAGGAGTGATGCTTCTGCAGTGGCACAGAGGAGGGGACGGGACCGTTGGCTCAGTATGCTGATCCAGAGCATTAGAGGAGACGGGACCGTTGGCTCAGTATGCTGATCCAAGCTCTATAAGCTGCAGTGGCACAGAGGAGGAGACGGGACAGCTGGCTCAGTATGCTGATTCAAAGTTCCATCACTGCTCCGTGTCCATGTTGGCGCACCTGTCCATGGCGCCTGACATTGAGTCACCAATGACTCTTGTCTCTCTCATAGCTTTCTTGATGGATTCATTGTAAAATGCTTTCAATTGAATAACGTGAGTAACGGACGCATCACGACGACGACGACGACGACGACGACGACGACGACGACGTTTGATGATGATAAAAATTAATAATAATGATGATGATGATACTATTACTACTACTTTTTTTTTCTTCTTTTTTTTTTCCGAGATCAGAATTTTAAAACTGTTTCCTATCAAGGGGAAGAGCAGTTGACGGGAATCTTTTTTCTTTATTTTGTATTGCTAAGTTCTGTTAAATGGACATAAGTTACGCTTTGCATTAATGTAAGCTCTCTCTCTCTCTCTCTCTCTCTCTCTCTCTCTCTCTCGCTTCTCTCCTCTTCTCTCTCTCTAAGAGTGTTCATCATCGTCGGTGTGTCTTGACTGTCTTCTTTTCTGTTCACTTCTGGCTTTCTGCGGTGGAGGGTCTTCATTCTTCAGTACTGCGTTCTCTTCAGTAAAAATTGAGCCCGTAGTGGTGTGGGTTCATGTCTTGGAAGGTCAAGTTCTCCTTGTTTCCATCAAGCAAGGGTGTTCTGTGTTGTGGCTGCGCTCGCGTCACTACCAAGAGCGTTGGTTTTTCTCTCTTCGTGGCTGCCGTTCCGCTCACTTTCACGTTTCGTTCGCCTGCTGTTCCAAAATGTAGCCGTTCGCTGTGATTTCCGGGCCAAGTTTTTTTTTCCCTTAAATCATTCATGTGTCACCTTGTTGGTCTGTATTCTATGTACCTATTATAATTTGATTCCTTTTTCATCATCTCTCCTTTTTTTTCTTTTTTTTTCTTTTCGTTTTTTCCCAGCATGCACATGTCCCCAATATAAGACAAATCATTAGGTTCATGCATTACCCTCTCTCTTCTCTCTCCTCTCTCTCTCTCTCTCTCTCTCTCTCTCCTCTCTCTCTCTGTTTTTTTGTTTTGTTTTTTTTGTTTCTTTATTCATTATTCAACTTGGGGTTTTCATATATTTCGTAACATTAGTTCCGCCCTCAAGTATCAGTTTCCAGATTTGTACACTTGCCATATTTAAACTTTGAAATAGAAAGTTTTGCAATTAATAGAACCATGTTCGCTTGTTTTCTCGGTTTATCTGTGAATACATCTGTTTTGGTAATGCCAAACAGAGCTGTTGTTACATTCATAGGGATCTGTATGTTGTAGCTTTGTGAGAATATACGTTTTATTTGGGTTCCAGAATGGGGATAACTGAGGGCAGGAATAGAAGGCGTGTTCAATGTAATCTATTTCTTTGCACCAGTGGCATTTATTTGTTTCCCTACACCCATTTTTTGTAACAATGTTGGTGGGGTAAATGTGTGAAGGAATTTAAATGAAGGAGCCTCAGTCTAGATTCCTTTGTACATTCGTACGCTAGGTTAAAGTAGTCTTCATGTTGTTGTTTAATTTACGCTTCCAAAATCCAAAAATATGTCGCGCTATTTCATGGTTTGCTTTGGCAAAAACCTTTCTGATTTGTTTATTTGATGGGGCCCTGTGGGGTTTTCCTCGTCTGTTACAACACAGTGGGGGGTTCGTCTTTGTGTTCAATGTTAGCAAGTTGTTGCTTCCATGTGGATGGATTGCGTTTGTCAGCGCATTGTATTCGAATGGAAAAGATTGGGGAAGTGCCTAATTTTTCTTCTATTTCTCTAAAGGCCCACTATATGTCCATTTTGCCAAAGATTTTGAACGAGAAGGATACCAGCTTTATACCATTTTTGTAAAATGTAGTGTATTTCCTTTGTATTTTATATTTCTTTTTGTTCCACAGAGGTTCTGTTTTAACTTCTCTACGGTCGGTCTTTGTTAAAGGTGGTGACTGCAATGATTACGTCTTTCCAAAAGACTGAGGAAACTTTTTCTAACCCTTTGGGGATTTCTTTAGGATCAACGTTACAGTTAAAAACGCAGTGGCTGTTCTGGAAAGGTGACATGTTATTTCGCCGAGGATGCTCCAGTGAGCTTTGGTTTGTTTGAGGAGTTTTTGCTGCCCATTTGACTAGGAACATTTGTTGGTGATGTCGATGTTAATCATACTTGGGCCCGCCTTTTTCCTTTTCTAGGCTAGGACACCTCTTTTTATCTTTTCGAATGCTTTTTTATTATTGAATTTTTTTTCCCCATAGGACCTAAAAATCAGTGTATTAATAGAGGGGGAGGGTTTGTTTTGGTATAGATGCTGCTTGCAATACGTGAGAGAATTGTGACAGCAGAAATGTTTTAGTTAGAATAACTTTACCATAGAGGGATGGGTTTCTGTTTTCCCATTGCTTGATGATTTTGGTCACCCTTGTCCTCTCTGGCTTTCCAGTTTTCTTCGATCTCAGAGATTTCTTTGTCTGCCGAGAAGTAGATGCCAAAACTTGATTTTTTTTTACCAATTTCATAGGTATATTACTAACAGTGCCCGTTTCACACTTTCGTGATCCTAACCAATGCCTTCTGACTTGCTTTTATTTAGTTTTAGGCCGGAAAAATCCTCGAATTTCACATTTAGTTTTTTGGCTTCCTGAATATCTTGCTCATCTTTAAGGTCAGTGTTGTATCATCCGCAAATTGTTTTTTTTAGTACAGTTGAATGCGTTGCTTACGTCAGGATTTTGTGTTAACTTAATTCCTTGAATATCTTTACTGTTTCCTAATTCGGATAGCTAGTGTCTCAACAGTTATCACAAAAAGGAGAGGCTGAGGGGGCAACCTTGCCTAATGCCTCTTTCTGTTGGGAACTAGTCAGATAACCATCCACCATTGTGAATACAGCTTTGTGTGTTTTCCATAACGGTTAAAACAGACTTTTAAATCGTGGGCCGAAATTGAACAAATCAAGCGTTTGTAGGATCCAGTCTTTAGACGGGTGTCGAACGCTTTAGAGAAGTCTAGTGCAAGTAGGGCACCCGGCTGGTTCGTTCTGTTGAGGTATGCAGTGAGATCATCAAAGATCTTAAATGGAGGGCTATGTTTCTGCCTTTTTATAAATCCTACTTGGTCTTCGCTTACGATTGATGTTATTATGTTCTGTAGTCTCAAGGCTAGTGCCTTTGTGAATATTTGTAGTCTGTATTTGTGAGTGTAATTGGCCTGTAATTAGCGAGGTTGTGTTTGTCTAGATCGTTACCTTTGTGTATTAATTTTAAATGTTTCCCTTTTTTCATAGAAAAGGATAATTCACCTTGCTCAAGTGAAGCTGTGATACAATTAGTAAGGGTTGTCTTAATTTACCCCAGAATTCTTGTAGAAGAGTGGTGTGAGGCCTCACTCCCTGGTGCACTCATTTTTTAAAGATTAAGGGCTTGCGTGAGTTCGTCTGGTGTAATTTCCCTTGTCGCAGAATTCTTTTCTTCATCTGTGAGTGTGGGGAAGTCATCATCGGTTAAGGAAATCGTTTTTATCGTCTCTCCATGTTAATTGGGTGTCTTTTTTGTATAGCTGAGTGTAGTATCCTTAATTTCATCTAGTATTGTTTGGGAATTGTCTGTTAATGACTGATTTACACACAGTGATGCAATAGTGTTTGCTGCTCCTTGTGTCTTTTCTAAGCGCAGAAAATATTTAGTGTTCTTTTCACCTCTTCGATCCATTTGGGCCCCTTGATCGAATTTGAGCGCCGCGTGCGTCTTTCAATTCTTGCAGTTCTATTTTTTTTAAGTTGATGTGCTTTTGTTGCTAAGCCTTTTTCCAAGGGGTTGTATGACAGTTTTTGTTCAATTTCTTCCAGCTGTTTGACTTTGGTTTGTTTTTTGTTTAGGCCAAATTTTTTGTGCCCCTTGAAAAGTTTTATACAGAAGGATTTATATCTTACTTTAAACATTTCCCATGCCTTTTGTGGGTCTTCCTTGTCATACTGAATAAAGTGGGCGTCAATGAAATTAGTCGTTTCATTAGAAACTCTTCCTTTGACAGCAATGAGCTGTTAAATTTCCAGTATCCAGGACCTGTTAGAAATTTTTTGTATTATATTTAACTTTCACGAGTTTGTGGTCTGAGTGTGGGAATATTTCAATATTTGCTCCTCGTATGGATGTGGGATGAAAAAGCATCACAAAATATGCAATCAATTCTTCTTGCAATAAACGGGGCAGTTTGGACAAGTGTAATCCCTGGCATCAGGATGGAATGTTCGCCCCTGTATCTTTTTAAATCATAGGATGTTAATAAATTCGAAAGGGCTTCTCTTTTTTGTTGTGGGTGAAATTTTCCTGAAATGTTGTCAATGGGTGTACTGCTGTATTAAAATCTCCCCTGACCCAAAGAGATCGTAATCTTGTCCTGTAAGTATTTTATCGAGCTGATTTTAGAAATGTTAGTTTATCACTTGTTGATTTAGGGGCATAGCAGTTAGCTATGACAGTATTTTATTTTCTAATACAACCTTTATAACAGTATTCGATCTGTTGCTTGGATGAGTTCTGTTTTCATTTGTTTATCATTTTTTGAGAATAATGAGTCCATTACTTCTTGTTGTGCCTGTACTGTAATAGGCGTTTCCCGTCCATTGTGTATTGATTTCTTGTATTTTATCGTTTGTTACGTATGTTTTCTTGTAGGGATAAGATGTCTATGTTTTGTTTCCTCATGAAATTAAATGTTTTTCTTCTTTTTAACTTATTTCTGAAGCCACGTACATTAAGTGTACCAATACATATGTTATTATTCTTCATAGCAAGGTATTAAATAGATCAGAGTACCATAATCGTTAGTCCGTAACTCAGAGCTGTAGGTTCGAAAGGGTGAGGTCATCCGTCTGCCGTGTGCACACATCAGGTTCCACTTTCGTCTGCTAGCCCAGACTCTTCACTTTCCCTTTTACGCTCAGGCATCTTTGTTGGGCGTTTCCCCTTCGAGCTCGTTCGTCGGCGATTCGCTTCTCTCTCTCTTTTCTTTTCTTCCTGGTGCGCCCCTCTCCGCAGTGCCGCGTAGCGTGGTGTTGTCCGTTGTCTCCCCTCTTTTCGTGTGCCGTGTTCCCTGTTCCGAACACTTCGGCCCCGCCTTGCGCGGCTGCGGCGGTACCGTTACGTTTGTATTCCCCACCCCCTCCGTCCGGTGTGTTGTCCGGCGGGTATTTCGGCGCTGGCCTGGTCGCTCGGTTCACTTGTGTCTGGCATATCTTTCGGACAGGGCAATCTCTTGTGCCCTGGCAGTAGGCAGTTTTTACACACAAACTGATTTGCCCCAGTTGGCTGCCACATGGTCCACTTGCAGGGACTTGCTACATCGAGTTTTTGTTTCATCTCCCATAGAAGATGCCTGCCGTGAAAACACCCAACGTTCAATACTGGCAGCAGAGGTGTGCGTGGTAGTGTAATCTACACAAATCTGCGGCCAGTTTCGAAATGTGTCAGCTGTCCCCCGGGGTTCGTGCAAGTTCATTTCGCACTGAGGAGCGTAGCTCCACACCAATTTTTTTAAGCGCATCCTCAATGTCTTTGTTTTGCATGTGCAGTGGAAAAACTATCCACCCACAGTTTCGTGGAAGGTTTCTCCTCCCCCTGTCCCCTAACACTGAAGGGGTTCGTGTCTAATAGAGCCACCGTGCCCCCTGAAAAGAAAACCTTCTAACAGTAGTGTGTCTCTGTCTTTCTTTTTTTTTGGTAAAAATTTTCCCAGTCCTCTAATTCGCTGTGCTCCTAATCGTTTTCCCCTTTCTGACACCCCTTCTGCTGCTACACAGATGTCGTAGGTTGTTGGAAGGGACTCGTACTGCGGCAAAGCACGCGCGGGCACATACACTGGGTCCACTGACGGGGCCGCACCGGCCACCGCCATTTTTGCCCCCGGGCCTACACTGGTTCACTGACCTTGTTTTCCTCCGGCTTCGGTCGAGACGTTGTTGTCACGGAAATAGACAAGTAGAATACCTACCCCTGCACACAGCAAAACTCTGTACTATATTTGGAGCATCCACTCTCTCCTATACACACCTCTCTCTCAAAACACTCGGAGCGCTGAAAACCTGTGGCCCGCTGACATCAGAGGCCGGCCGGAAGTCCCCACTATTACTACTACTACTACTAATTTATTATAATAGTAACAATATAATGATCAATAATAATAATGATAATGATGATAATAATAATAATAATAATTATTATTATGATAATAATAATAATAATACCAACAAAAATAACAATAGTAATGATGA
>CM031610.1:23007656-23017656 GCA_018398815.1 Conus ventricosus
TGACATCACGACACTTCCACACTGACATCCATGACACTTCCACAACTGACATCACGACACTTCCACAACGCCACTGACATCATGACACTTCCACACTGACATCACGACACTTCCACAACGCCACTGACATCATGACACTTCCACACATCCACTGACATCCCTTTCCAGCAAGACGAAGTATGCTCATACTAAAGCAAATGGCGGCTGTTATTGATGGTTTCTATTTGGTGATGGTTCATTTTTACATACGGATTTTTTACATACGGAGGTCGACGTCCATGACATGCACTAAACAAAAGGTCGTGAGCACTTGGGAACGTTATCGTTTGTGGTTTAAATCCAAACTTAACTTGCATAATTACTTCATTCACAGAGAGAAGAGAGAGAGAGAGATGAGAGAGAGGAGAGAGAGAGAGAGAGAATTACGCCATCTCTCCTTTCAATCATATACCGTGCACCTCGCTAGGCAGGCTTCAAAACAAGCTTTGTTTTCACTTTGGTCAGTTTATTTTCAGTTTCATTTACTTTTAGTTTCGTTACATAAACGAAGGGCAGCATATTCTGTTGCTGAACTGTTAGCCAAGGTCGCCATCGCTTTTAAACGATATGCAAGCAACAGGATTTCAGAAGTGACTGCACCATCATATTGCGTTGTTGTCAAAATCTAAAACGTCCGCGGCCAATAGAAAATTCTTTAGCGCTGTCGCTGCGAACAGCTTTCACTGCGGAACACAGGGATATCATAACGGGTTTCAGTCCCGTTTTCTTCTAAATCTTTGTAAAAACTGGAAAATCGCAGATCAGATGAAAAATGTTAATCTCCTTCAGAAATTCAAAATCACGTCAGGTGAACATCTGTGAACAAGGTTTTCATGGAGTCTGCTGTAAAATGTTAATGTCTCACGTCGTGCAAGTCCCAACACTCTAAAAGATATGCTTCATTGTGAGTGGCACATGACATGGAATGTACACAGAACTTCTTCACTCTTTGAAAGGTATGAATGGGTGAAAAACGAATAGCCAATATGCAACTGGCATAAGACCGGCACAAAAACAAAATGTTGGGTGTTTTTAGATGTGTTTTAAAGGGTTGTGTGAATGAATGACTTGTGAGTTGACTTTAACGCAGTGGCAGCCCTGATATGGCCCTTTGAGGTCGGCTGGGCTATAAGCAACATTACCTTACCTTACCTTCTAAATCTTTGCCGTCATTTCCTGTCGGCGCCATGATTGATATTTTGTAGGATAGTGGTGTGTGAAGTTTTCTCTCCACAGAGTTGTGATGTACTAGAACTAACTGATAACTGCTCTTACGGTGACGAGATAGGCTCTGAAATCTGCTGCATTCGAGAAGCTGCTCCACTTGTCTGAGTCGACACTTATGACAGTAAACTCTTACTTTTGCCATATTTGGCCAGATTTGTATGGATATGTAGACCAATCCATACTGTATCCTCATTAAGATATATATATATATATATATATATATATATATATATATATATATAATATATATATATATATATATATATATTGTCACACCAATGGGGTGCTGATATACAACTCGCCTCAGCTCAAGGAACTCGCCGACAACTCAACACCCACACTTCACGTCGGATTCAAAGAAAAATATAATTTCAACAATCTTCAATCACAAATGATGTAGTGTATATCTGTATGCGTGATTATGAATATGTTTCTTTTTTCTTTTTACATGGTATGATGTCTTGCAGTGTTCTTATCTTTATATCTCGCGTGACCCTTCGACGTCTGTTGTCCTCTCCCAGACGACGCTGACAGTGATGGTTTGACCCGTCTTGCTCTTCTGAAGGCGCCACGTCCAAGACGGTCCAGTTGATAGACCCCAAGAGGCGTCAACCTCCAAGACAGTCCAGTCGGTCAGACTTCCGGTAGAGGTTATCAGAAGAACCAAGAGAAGAAAAAAACCAAAAAGAAAAGCAGCAACCCACCTGCACAGGAGCAAGTGGCATCAGTGCCCTATTCCACGAGTAATCTCCCCGCAGCAGACTTGTTTGTGTATTTTATTTGTTAATATGAAAAGACAGACGTGACCACACAAATGCACACAACCTAGTGCGTAGTGCCATGTCTGCATGTGTCTACTGCGGTACGATGACGTAATAAATAAAAAGAAAGATGCAGATGGAACGATACATGAAATGAGAATGACCCCCACTCCACCCCAGGGCGCACTCTCCTCCGTCTGCAATAAAGATGTAATATCAATGAATCAAGCCTAACCACGTCGGCCATAACTGTGTTACCGAACAATAAACTTGGGATATGAAAATATTTTAACATATGGACTTTGATGTACGTGCGACAATCTTCGCACCAAAAACTATACATCCATTCAATAAACCAATTGAACATATTCCCCTCTTGACTACCTTAGTCTACATAACAAATATAATAATATAAGGAGTGTGACTAGACTCACTGGTAAAAAGGTGGAGCACCGAGCGCACGCCCAGAGTTTCCTGACCGCCAGCGACACCAGCGTGCCAGAGTCCCTAGATGTCAGGTCAGGGTCGGTCCTCTGCGCGCTCGATACGTGGTTTTCAGCACTAACCCGGGCCACGGTAATGTTGAGACTGATCGATTCGATGTTCTCAACGTCTGTGTTCTTCCGCTGACTTGCGGTATATGCAAGATACAACGTCTTCTTGAGTTCCGATTATTTGCCCGTTGACTGGCTGCTGCTTTCTCCCACGTCTCCAATAGCCTAACTGTCCTTTTTCTTTTCCCGTCATTTCCTTAGAGAGATGTCTTGACGACGATGCTTAGCAATGACACATGAAGATTTGATGCATCGTCGAAAAGCTGATGTTACCTCTGTGGATTCGCAGCGCGATAAAATAAAAATAAAATACATACAAGCAGACGTGGTGTTTTGAAACTGCTTCGGTATGAGAAAAAAAATGATTTAAATTGCGAGTTGAGCAGCCTGGACAATATTTTGCGTCACGGCATACGTGAAGAGCTGTGACGTAATTTGTGGTGACGATAAAAGATGCGGAGTCTATGAGGAAATCCAGAATTGGTCTCAGGTGTTTGGTCGAGAGGGCTGTCGCGTTACATATATATATATATATATATATATATATATATATATATATATATATCTTAATAATATCTCTCTCTCTCTCTCTCTCTCTCTCTCTCTCTCTCTCTGTGAATGAAGTAATATGCAAGTTAAGTTTGGATTTAAACTTCCACACAGAAGAGCATATTTATATATATATATATATATATATATATATATATATATATATATAATATATATATATATATATATATATATATATATATATATATAATATGCTCTTCTGTTTGGCAGAGGCTGCATACTCTCATCTTGACAAAACGAAAACTTACATTTCTTGCAAGATTTGTATACGACATAATCTTAATGTTTTGTAACAGTGCATCAATCAGTACTTGAAACTGCTCATGCTGTGTAAGAAAATGCGAGTATTTTTTCTGTGAAAAATACGGGTGGAAACGTTATATCAGAGAATTACGACGCCTACCTTTCGATGAAGTCTTCTTTCGGTGCATTGCTGTAAAGGTCCCATAATTATGTCTGGTTGTGACATTAACATTGTGCTAGCATTTGTACTGCAAAGACAAGCTAACGTTAAAGTTTCACACACACACACACACACACACACACACAGAGAGAGAGAGAGAGAGAGAGAGAGAGAGAGAGAGAGAGAGAGAGAGAGAGAGTCTGTCAAGACATCTGTAGCTGCGCACGTGAACTGCACGCATGCATGCGTGATGACAGAACAAGCATTCCTCAGTCTGTAAGCTAGTCAGGCGTATCATTCGTTTCCTTCACCACTCTGCGGGTACTGGTACTAAACAATCTTCTGCCTTTCCCTGTCCTGGTATCGGATAAGCCACCAACGAAAGGGAAGGGAGATGTGCAGACCATCTCGACACTTCAAGTCAGCTGCCTAGGGATCCTTCCCTCCCCTAATTTGCCTCGGGGGTCATGCCAGCATCAGCTGTTTATCAGGTAGTCCTCAAGATAAGGAGACGTCTCGGTGCTTCAGGGCCCTGCAGACGTATTCTTTGCTTGCCAGTTTGACTGATCATTGAAGATGAAGACAAGGGCTATTGATAGGATGAAAGAAGGTGGTGGAGGTGGTAGACGGGGGTGGGGGTGGGGCTAAAAGAGGGGGTCCAGCCCCTACCTCCACCCCCTCTCCAAGTCGTCAACAGACTGAAGAGCAAAAACGCATGCGCTCTGTGCGCTCGGTGTTGTCATTTCTGCTAGGCAATTCGGTGTCGTAAGCCTCATTCGTTTGCAGTTATGGGCGTGCATTTAATTTGTCATCAGAGTAAGAGTTACCCGTCTTGTTTATGATTGCCTGTGTACTGTCCCCGCCTCACTCAAAATGTTCTTCTATTCCAATAAAACCGTGGTTACCTGTATTGGTTACAGTTCGTCCGTGTGCTTGTACGACTATAATTCAAAATCGTAAGAGCCATGCTAGTCTAGGATAAATGGTAATCTGTGTTTGTTTATTTCTCCACTTGATATTGCTGTGCAGATGTGTTAGGTATATATGGACAAGCTTGGAACATCCTTTTATTTTTTGGAGGGGCGGGGTGGGGGCGGGGTGGGGGTGGATGTCTCCTTGTTTGTTCTGTGTGCTCTGTGTTGTCATTTCTGCTAAGCGATTTGGTGTCGTCAGCAACATTCGTTTGGAGTCATGGCCGTGCAGTTGTTCCATTACGGGAGAAAGAGTTACCCTCCTTGTTCATTATTTCCTGTTTACCGTTTCCCGCCTCATTTCAATTTTTCTTTCATACTATAAGACGCATCAATGTCAGGTCGTGCTAAGACAACCCACCAGCGAAGACTACATTGGTGACGAACCACTTCTGTAGTGTTCAGTGGCACCTGTTCGAATTTAAGGTATACCTACACCACCAACAACACCCCCTACTGACAACAGCATGCCACCACGTCCGTCCAGCACCAGTCCCATAAACTCACCAGTAACAGGGACCACGACACAAATTCAGAGGCCACAGGCGTGGTGAGTGAATCGACAAATAGAGCACCACGACAGGGGGCATGATGGGCAACAGAATTGGACACTTTCTGTATGATGATTGGTGAGAAGATGGATGACGAAGATGATGCATGGAATTCCATTTTCGTTGGAGACCACATGACAGGGCTGCACTCTATGCTCTCTTAATAATGTATCCAGTGTAAACTAGATCCGAAGAATGCAGACACCTGCAGTGTTGATCAGAAAATTAGAGCACCACTCTCAGAGACGCACCCATAAAGCAGCTGATAGTCGACAGCGTGGTTCCAGACTTCCCATCTCAGCCACAACCAACTCAGCACCGGAAGGGCTGGTTGGAGCTGAAAAATCCAGCAAAATATTGGCTCTGTTGGGAATCGAACCCACCACTTCAAAGCCCGCAGTCCATGATGCTAACCACCACACTTCGTCTACTGGTTGCAGACGACGATAATGAGAATGATCATGTGGTGATGATAACGATGATATTCATAATGTTAATATTGTTATCATTACTGTGACGACAACAATAACGGAATTAACGGATCATTAATCAGTCAAAAAAGAATGCTACGTCAGGAGTGCCGGGGAAAAGCCGGGAAACTTGCCTTTGAAACGATTGTCACTCTAAATTCAAGTCAAACGTAGCACTTTTGTTGCGGTTGCTGTTGAAATTACTGATGGCGGTGTTGTGGGAATTACGAAAGAGGATTACAATCCAATCCCTCAGCCTGGACCAATCAGTCATCCTGATCATTACAATCCATCCATCCCTCCATTCCCTTACCTGACAGGCACACTACCACATGAAGGCATTAATGACAAATACTAAACATGTGCTCAGTCTACCAAATGAGAACTCATCAGTGAAGCTGGCTACTGACCACATGAAGGAATTAATGCCAGACGCTAAACCTCAGTACACTCAATGATAACTCATCAGTGAACTCAGTAAGCACACGATGAAACTGGTCGGCCTGTTAGATCATTTGCCACCTTTCACAGCTGTCAGCAAAGTCAGAAGGTAGACAGAGAGGGAGAAAAGTCTGGGTCTGGCTAGTCTGAAATGAGTCGTTACTGATCCAGGTAACATCGGTTGTAACCCCATCCCACAGCCTCTCTTCCTGTTCCGGGACAAGATGAGAGCTTTTCTTTGAGTTCAAACACTGCTTCTTTCTTCTTTCTTTCAGTACTGTGTTGAGCACTGCGGATGTCACCTTGGGCCTGATACCGACAGGGTTCACTGTCCGTTTCTTCATCCCACTAGGGCCTGGGACCAACAAGAATTGTTCAATTTTCCTTGTCTTGTGAGGGACACACACACACACATATATCAAACTAATAAATTCCAAGGATAAGTACATTTTCTTGCAAGGATAAGCTACATTTTCTTGTGAAAAGTAAAAAATATAAAAAGATATCCTCTTAAGACACAAGTGCTGAGGGTCAGTTCTTGGAATGAATCCGCAAGGGACTAAAATACAACAAACTAATAAATTCCAAGGATAAGTACCGCGCACCGTTCCAGCAAGTTACAGAGCAGCTTGGTGTTGCAATGACTGCAAAAAATATTGAATTATAAACAAAGCTTGCTCTTATGTCTTAGATTGACGAAATAGGGGGAAATAAGCATTCATATCTGCAGTGGTAGATGATTCTGCCTAACTAACAGTATGTGCTTGAGTGGATGTCTTAAGATGATATCTTTTTATATTTTTTACTTTTCACAAGAAAATGTAGCTTGTTTTGCTCTTTCATGATTTTCTTTTGCTTCTTAGGTGGCACCTTTGGTTGGTTTTTTGAAAACTCAACAAATATACTACGGTATTGCACACCAGCCTTTTCTGGGATTGCATTCTTCTTAAAACTGAAAAGGCAGAGGAGTCAAATTACCACTTTCCGCGGTCACTGAGGAGAAACAACAAGGTTTCGAAATATCGGTATATGACCAGGAGTTATATGTTAGTGAGTTTCCCTCCCTATTGGAGAGATGTCTCCCCCTTGGAGACTATAAGCTGGCTGAAGGCTCATTTTTAGAAGCATTTATTTTATTTTTCTCCATTCACCCACTCAAGCACATACTGTTAGTTAGGCAGAATCATCTACCACTGCAGATATGAATGCTTATTTCCCCCTATTTCGTCAATCTAAGACATAAGAGCAAGCTTTGTTTATATATATATAATATATAATATATATATAATATAAATATATATAATATATAATATATATATATATATTAACAAACTAATAAATTCCAAGGATAAGTACCGAGCACCGTTCCAGCAACTTACAGAGCAGCTTGGTGTTGCAATGACTGCAAGAAATATTGAATTATAAACAAAGCTTGCTCTTATGTCTTAGATTGAAGAAATAGGGGAGATACGCATTCATATCTGCAGCGGTGGATATATATATATATATATGAAGAAAAGAAAAAGAAACACCTGAAGGTGCTGGGGAGGACCCAGAGAAGCACTGTCTTCACCTGCCCCCAGAGCAGTCCTGTACCACCCTTGGAGGCCTGCGCTGTGTTGACGATGGTACAGGCACGCGCAGGACACTCCATTAAGATATCAAGGGACATAACTGCTCCTAAACAGAGGTAAATCAGACTACAGGATGCAGCTCATAACAGCCTTAAAGTAGCATCCCCATGGGTGTACCAGCCCGTATTTCATGACTGCAGAGCCCACCGGCGAAAAACACCACCCTCCAGCTGCCGAGCACACCCCACAGACCCAACCACCCCTGCCCACGGACAGATGAAGACAGTGCCACTCCAGACACAGCCAAGCTTTCGCCATACGGTCTTATGTGCCCTCAAGAGAGAATCCAAAGTTGTAGTCTTTCCCACTGTCAACAGGACTTTCCCTGTGTCAGTGGGTCTTTCCTCACCGTCACTGGACCTTTCTCCAGGGTCAGCCTAGTTAAGGCACAGAAGAAAAAGAAACACCCGAAGGTGCTAGGGAGGGCCCAGAGAAGCACTGTCTTCACCTGCCTTTAGAGCAGTCCTGTACCACCCTTGGAGGCCTGCGCTGTGTTGACGATGGGTACAGGCACGCGCAGGACACTCCATTAAGATATCAAGGAACATAACTGCTCCTGAACAGAGGTAAATCAGACTACAGGATGCAGCTCATAACAGCCTTAAAGTAGCATCCCCATGGTGTACCAGCCCGTATTTCATGACTGCAGAGCCCACCGGCGAAAAACACCACCCTCCAGCTGCCGAGCACACCCCACAGACCCAACCACCCCTGCCCACGGACAGATGAAGACAGTGCCACTCCAGACACAGCCAAGCTTTCGCCATACGGTCTTATGTGCCCTCAAGAGAGAATCCAAAGTTGTAGTCTTTCCCACTGTCAACAGTATATATATATTCTTGCATGCTTTGACGCACTCGACATCATGGATTCGGTGTGTGTCTGTCGGCTGTAGGGGAAGGGTTGTTTCCTTCCTAAGCCAGAATATCTAGAACGTCGTGTGTGGAGAGAAGAATGTGGGAAGGAAGGAGACTGTGTAGGAGGAGGTGTGACGACACTGAACATTCACAAGAGATCCCAGGAAGAGGGAAACGACAGAGGACAGACAGACCCCCCCCCCCCCCCCCCCCCCCCTCTGTTTCCTGAGTGCTGAAGAAAGCTGGAACCACTCAGTCGTCCATCAATTACTCTGTCTCTGCCTAAGTAACACCGCTACCCACAACCCAGTTTGTATGGGGAGTTGACTCGCCTTCCCGCTGTTAGGTACGGTAAATAGCTGATCAGATAAAAAGGCAGCAGTGTACACCTTCAATCTGGAGATTAGTGTCAGCACATCAGGATGACCTCAAGACGACCTCAAGATGACAAGTTACCCAGTGGGGCTTCGAATGAGGGGCATGCAAAGTGAACTTGATCTATCGCTTAGTGAAAGTCTGTATATAAAAACAGACACGGAACACCAAGGATAGACAGAAAGCTTTTTTTTCATCTCCACTTGTTAGTGTGTACTGGCTTGAAAGAAACAACATAGAAAGGGTCTGCACGCTGCCTCAACATCTGCTGAAACAATTGCTTTCTGTGTAAGTGCAAGCGAAGTAAACACGTGGTCAATAGTTGGATAACCCTTTTTAAAGCCTGCGTGGTGATCACTTGCGATATTCTTTTCCTCCACCCATTCTTGTAGTAAGGTTATTAATTTTTATCCCGAAGATTTTATATTAATATTACAAACATAGATCCCTCTGTAGTTGTTGCGATTATTGGCATCACCCTTTTAAAAAAAAACTGGCAAACAAACAGATTCAGTCCAGTTTTATGGAAAGATACCACTGTCAAATAATATACTCAGAGGCATAAAAAACGCGAAAACAAACTGTATAGAAATTTTGATGTAATTTGGCTACCGATTCCTTTGAACTGGTAATAGAAAGTGAGAAAAAGCAATCGAACACCGCAACAGTGTCCTTTCAAAGTTCATTCTGGTAGAAAATAAGGTCACATGAACTTGACCTTGACCCTGTGTTAACAGCAGAATGTCAGTATCTGGTGTGACCACCTCGAGCATTGATCACAGCTGTGCACCTGCGGTACATCGAGCGCACCAGAGTGTTGGTCTGCCTCTGGGGACTTGCCACCACACCTGGCCCACAGCGACAGCAAGCTGAGCTGCTGTCTGGGGTCTGGGGTTGAGCTGGTTCAACTGCCTCTGAAGGGCATCCCAGAAATGCTCTATTGGGTTAAGGTCGGGAGAACGGGCTGGGTGAGGCAGCAGATTGATGTTGTTCTGCCTCAGGAAGTTCTGCGTAGCACGGGCAGTGTGCGGCCTTGCGTTGTCCTGCTGAAACAGGTTCTGTGGATGCCGCTGGAAATGCGGCAGGATGTGGGGCCTCAGAACTTGGTCGATGTAATGAACAGCAGTGACCCCGTTACCACGTCCTG
>CM031610.1:23022656-23035156 GCA_018398815.1 Conus ventricosus
TTTTTTTTTTAATTTTTTTTTTAAAGTTCAAATCTCTGCCAAGTCAATACTATAACGACTGAAGAATTGTTAACCTGCACTTGTTTTCCCCCACTACTTAATTGTTCAGCATTATATATATATATATATATATATATATATATATATATATATATATATATATATAAAGAAGAGAGAGAGAGAGAGAGAGAAGAGAGAGAGAGAGATTATATCGTGACAGGTACGGATTGCTGTCGATGCTGCTGCTGCTGCTGCTATCCTTGTTTTTCTTTTTCCATTTAAGAAATATTCGGAGCGTGATTTGGGGAGCATGGGCGGTAGGTGAGATGGGTAGGGTGGGTGGAACGGGTGATGCGAGAGTGAAACATCCCAACACATCTAGTAAAGAGGACAACGACAAAGGACAGAACACCCTGTCTCTCTCATTAGTGGGGCCTAGGAGCTGGGAACGGCTACAACAGTCAGCTGTCCATCAGTTATTCCAAGTCCACAGCCCCCCAAGTCCAGCCTGTATGGCAGAGTTGTCTTTCCATCCAGCTAGTAGGTACGCTGAACAGATGAAGAGGCAGCTGTCTACAGCTTCAGCCTGGAGTGTGGTGCTCTGTGACAGCACTTCAGGGTGACATCAAGACGACGTGTTAGCCAGATGTGGGTTGGTGTATGAGACATGGAAAGTGAATTTGTTGGCAAGTTGTGGTGGTCGTTATATGTAGACCTTGAATACCGTGGGTAAATAGAAGTGTTTCCCTTTCATTTTCACTCGTTACTATATACTGATTTAAAAGAAACAACATCAAGGACAGCCTTCCAAATTAGTTCACCATCTGTGGAAACAATGAAACATTGAGATCTAGTGTCAAAGCAGTGAACCACAGAGATCTAGTGGCAAAGCAGTGAACCATAGAGATCTAGTGGCAAAGCAGTGAACCACAGAGATCTAGTGGCAAAGCAGTGAACCATAGAGATCTAGTGGCAAAGCAGTGAACCACAGAGATCTAGTGGCAAAGCAGTGAACCACAGAGATCTAGTGGCAAAGCAGTGAACCATAGAGATCTAGTGGCAAAGCAGTGAACCACAGAGATCTAGTGGCAAAGCAGTGAACCATAGAGATCTAGTGGCAAAGCAGTGAACCATAGAGATCTAGTGGCAAAGCAGTGAACCACAGAGATCTAGTGGCAAAGCAGTGAACCACAGAGATCTAGTGGCAAAGCATTGAACCATAGAGATCTAGTGGCAAAGCAGTGAACCATAGAGATCTAGTGGCAAAGCAGTGAACCATAGAGATCTAGTGGCAAAGTGAGGCGACTGCAGGCGGAAACCTACACACATTTTTAAAAAGTTTTTTCAAGGCTCCGCCGAAAAACGTTGACAAACGAATCACAAGACAAAACACGACGCGTTTCGACCTATCATGTCTTCTTCAGGCAAGATACACAACAGCCAGGATAACGAAAATGAACGAGCAATCATTTATCTTCATCTAGTTTGGCGCAAGTTGGGCGTTGAATTAACATGACAGATTACAGCCTGGGAGCAGCTTGTTTGAAAGAATCTGAGTTATGGGACGCAACCATCACCGCCTTATGGTTATTTTCCACAGATATTACGGTGTTCTAGGGTTTGTATAAAATCGTCACGACACCTTAGACATTTTACAAAGTCCATAACAGAACGTTTGTGTTTTGCTCTTCTTTAAAGCAATGCGATCGGGTAAGCTAGGTATGCAGTATTGCTATCCATCAATGTAGGCACAGTTCTGTCCTCCAGCTTGTGAACGTTCACACACACACACACACACACACACACACACACACACACACACACACACACACACACACACACACACACACACACACACAATTTACCCGCAGCTCCCATTCTTGTGTCCAGTGGAGGATGAATAACATCCCCCAGAATAACCTACGCATTTTGCAGAAACCAGACCCTCGTTATCTACCTATTCTTTAAATACTGGCATTTCTTCGTTTGCGTATTCGCTTGGTTCACTCATTCAGCCGCTCAGTCAACCACTCACCCATACACACATTTCGAGGACAGCAGCAGACGACCCTGTCATTATTCACGCATTAGAAGGAAGAGAGAAAGTCTGGTCATGGCTCCCATGACTGTGAAAGTCTGGAGACATTTTAGAGATCCGTCAGTGAACACAGCCTCTGTCTGCTTCTTCAGACAATACATGTCTGCTCCCCCACGATTCTTTCAACCCCCTCCCCCCCCCCCCCTTTTTTTCTCCTTAACCAATCGCATCCTTCCTATACAAATACCCTCCCCTCTTCCCCCTTCCTTTTCCTAATAGATCTTGGCTCGGGTAAAGAATAAACAGAAAGGGTGGGAGGGGTGGAGAGGGGGAGGGGAGATGGAGGAAAGGAGAAAGATGGGAGGGACATGAGGGGGGGGGGGGGGGAGAAGACTGCAGTGGTGACCTGTTTCTGTGGATTCAGGTGGCTTCAGTACGTCTTCCATCAAAACAAGGACGAGAGGCAACTTGTTCATTCGGCTTATGATACGCTTGTGTCATAGTCTTAACAGCAAGCCCAATCCCACATGGTGTCATAGTCTTCACAGCAAGCCCAATCCCATATGGTGTCATAGTCTTCACAGCAAGCCCAATCCTACATGGTGTCATAGTCTTCACAGCAGGCCCAATCCCACATGGTGTCATAGTCTTTAAAGCAAGCCCAAACCCACATAGTGTCATAGTCTTAACAGCAAGCCCAATCCCACATGGTGTCATAGTCTTCACAGCAAGCCCAATCCCACATGGTGTCATAGTCTTAACAGCAAGCCCAATTCCACATGGTGTCATAGTCTTCACAGCAAGCCCAATCCCAAATGGTGTCATAGTCTTAACAGCAAGCCCAATCCCACATGGTGTCATAGTCTTCACAGCAAGCCCAATCCCAAATGGTGTCATAGTCTTTAAAGCAAGCCCGATCCCACATGGTGTCATAGTCTTTAAAGCAAGCCCAATCCCAAATGGTGTCATAGTCTTTAAAGCAAGCCCAATCCCAAATGGTGTCATAGTCTTTAAAGCAAGCCCGATCCCACATGGTGTCATAGTCTTTAAAGCAAGCCCAATCCCAAATGGTGTCATAGTCTTCACAGCAATCCCAATCCCAAATGGTGTCATAGTCTTAACAGCAAGCCCAATCCAAATGGTGTCATAGTCTTAAAAGCAAGCCCAAACCCAAATGATGTCATAGTCTTAACAGCAAGCCCAATCCCAAATGGTGTCATAGTCTTTAAAGCAAGCCCAATCCCACCGGTGTCATAGTCTTTAAAGCAAGCCCAATCCCAAATGGTGTCATAGTCTTTAAAGCAAGCCCAATCCCACATGGTGTCATAGTCTTTAAAGCAAGCCCAATCCCAAATGGTGTCATAGTCTTTAAAGCAAGCCCAATCCCACATAGTGGCATAGTCTTAACAGAAAACCAATCCCAAATGGTGTCATAGTCTTAAAAGCAAGCCCAAACCCAAATGATGTCATAGTCTTAAAAGCAAGCCCAAACCCAAATGATGTCATAGTCTTAACAGCAAGCCCAATCCCAAATGGTGTCATAGTCTTAAAAGCAAACCCAAACCCAAATGATGTCATAGTCTTAACAGCAAGCCCAATCCCAAATGGTGGCATAGTCTTTAAAGCAAGCCCAATCCCACATGGTGTCATAGTCTTTAAAGCAAGCCCAATCCTACATGGTGGCATAGTCTTAACAGAAAACCCAATCCCAAATGGTGTCATAGTCTAAACAGCAGGCCCAATCCCAAATGGTGTCATAGTCTTAACAGCAAGCCCAAGCCCAAATGGTGTCATAGTCTTTAAAGCAAGCCCAATCCCACATGGTGTCATAGTCTTTAAAGCAAGCCCAATCCCAAATGATGTCATAGTCTTAACAGCAAGCCCAATCCCAAATGGTGTCATAGTCTTAACAGCAATCCCAATCCCACATGGTGGCATAGTCTTTAAAGCAAGCCCAATCCCACATGGTGGCATAGTCTTTAAAGCAAGCCCAATCCCAAATGGTGTCATAGTCTTAACAGCAATCCCAATCCCACATGGTGGCATAGTCTTTAAAGCAAGCCCAATCCCACATGGTGGCATAGTCTTTAAAGCAAGCCCAATCCCACATGGTGGCATAGTCTTTAAAGCAAGCCCAATCCCAAATGGGGTGTGTGCTATCTTTGGATCAATGATAAAACTGGCTCAATCTGCGTTAATTATAACCACGTTTTCTCTATCTGCGCAGTGAATACAGGACCTAACACATGTTCTCTATCTGTTCAGTGAATACAGGACCTAACACATGTTCTCTATCTGTGCAGTGAATACAGGACCTAACACTATCTGTGCAGTGAATACAGGACCTAACACTATCTGTGCAGTCAATACAGGACCTAACACTATCTGTGCAGTCAATACAGGACCTAACACTATCTGTGCAGTCAATACAGGACCTAACACTATCTGTGCAGTCAATACAGGATCTAACACTATCTGTGCAGTCAATACAGGACCTAACATATCTGTGCAGTCAATACAGGACCTAACACTATCTGTGCAGTCAATACAGGACCTAACACTATCTGTGCAGTGAATACAGGACCTAACACTATCTGTGCAGTCAATACAGGACCTAACACTATCTGTGCAGTCAATACAGGACCTAACACTATCTGTGCAGTCAATACAGGACCTAACACTATCTGTGCAGTCAATACAGGACCTAACACACACGCCACAAAAGGGGGCGGGGCTGAAGCAAAGCGGAGGGGGGGGGGGGGGGTGGGGGGAGGGGGGGGGGGGGGGGGGGGGGGGGCTGCAGAGTGGAGAAAATGCTGTCTGTAGTCAATGTTCGGCTTCACTTCAGAATGAGGAGAGCGTTCATGCTACAGGCGAATCGTAGCTGGAAGCCAGGCAGACTCTGAACAGTTCCGCCTTTCATGGAAGCCAGGCAGACTCTGAACAGTTCCGCCTTTCATGGAAGCCAGGCAGACTCTGAACAGTTCCGCCTTTCATGGAAGCCAGGCAGACTCTGAACAGTTCCGCCTTTCATGGAAGCCAGGCAGACTCTGAACAGTTCCGCCTTTCATGGAAGCCAGGCAGACTCTGAACAGTTCCGCCTTTCATGGAAGCAAGGCAGACTCTGAACAGTTCCGCCTTTCATGGAAGCCAGGCAGACTCTGAACAGTTCCGCCTTTCATGGAAGCCAGGCAGACTCTGAACAGTTCCGCCTTTCATGGAAGCCAGGCAGACTCTGAACAGTTCCGCCTTTCATGGAAGCCAGGCAGACTCTGAACAGTTCCGCCTTTCATGGAAGCCAGGCAGACTCTGAACAGTTCCGCCTTTCATGGAAGCCAGGCAGACTCTGAACAGTTCGCCTTTCATGAAGCCAGGCAGACTCTGAACAGTTCCGCCTTTCATCACATACATGTTTCATTCTGGTCTTGTTCCAAATCTTCGTTGTCACAACGAAGCCCAAGCCCACACATCACACATAAGCCACACATTCATACAAGCTCACAAATCACACACACACATGCGCATGCACTTCTGCACACCCCACACACCCGCACCCCCCCCCCCACACACAACACACACACCCCACGCACACACACACAACACACACACACACACAACACACACAGACACAGACACACACACACACACACACACACACACACACACACACACACACACACACACACACACACACACATGCACGCACACATACACACACAAGCGCGCATACGCGTTTGCGCACGCAGGCACACACGCATTCATGCATACGCATACGCGCACATCATGCCCACACACATGTGCTTGCACACACACATGGACCCGTGCCCACACACACATGTGTACATCCACTACACACACATACAATGGCAAAAATATCACAACCAATGGTAGGTAAGTTCTCAAGGTCTGACCAGCGCGTTCGGCTAGTAGGTAGGTCAGACATTTTCTAAGTCGTAGCCACGAGATCCTCTTCTTAAATTCTCTCATCTTAGTTACTAATTCATGTATCCATCAGCTTTAAATCATTCAAGTCAATTGTATTTACTCTGAAGTGAATGAGTACCAGTGTCAACGTTTAAATGGATGAAGGAAAGAGGTGTGTGTGTGTGTGTGTGTGTGTGTGTGTGTGTGTGTGTGTGTGTGTGTGTGTGTGTGTGTGTGTGTGTGTGTGTGTATGTGTGTGTGTGTGTGTGTGTGTGTGTGCACGCGCGCGCGCGTGCGCGCGTATTCCCTTTAATGTTGTTAAAAAAATTGTATCACGTTTCAGGATATTCAAATACCTCGAACATTAATTGGACTCTCTCTATCTCTGTCTGTCTGTCTGTCTGTCTGGCTGTCTGTCTGTCTGTCTGTCTGTCTGTCTGTCTGTCTGTCTCTCTCTCTCTCTCTCTCTCTCTCTCTCTCTCTCTCTCTCTCGCTCTCTCTCTCTCTCTCTCTCTCTCTCACGGACACACATCTGCGCGCAGTTTTGCCCTTTGGCCTACACTCATATAAGACAAGAGAGAAAAAAAGGAAATGAAACAGGACCCTGAACTTCTAATCCTCTCTGCTTTCCACAATCTCTGTTCTGTAAAAGTCTCAGTGCATTCAGCCCTTCATCGATAGGCCACTCCTGACCTCTCCACACACCACTACTGACCTCTCCCACACACCACTCCTGACCTCTCCATACACCACTCCTAGCCTCTCCATACACCTCTCCTGACCTCTCCATACACCACTCCTAACCTCTCCATACACCACTCCTGACCTCTCCATACACCACTCCTAGCCTCTCCATACACCTCTCCTGACCTCTCCATCACCACTCCTAACCTCTCCATACACACTCCTGACCTCTCCATACACCACTCCTAACCTCTCCATACACCACTCCTAGCCTCTCCATACACCACTCCTGACCTCTCCATACACCACTCCTAGCCTCTCCATACACCACTCCTGACCTCTCCATACACCACTCCTGACCTCTCCATACACCACTCCTGACCTCTCCATACACCACTCCTGACCTCTCCATACACACTCCTGACCTCTCCATACACCACTCCTGACCTCTCCATACACCACTCCTAGCCTCTCCATACACCACTCCTGACCTCTCCATACACCACCCCAACCTCTCCATACACCACTCCTGACCTCTCCATACACACTCCTGACCTCTCCATACACCACTCCTAACCTCTCCATACACACGTTTTGTCTTCATTCTCAGAGGATTTGGTCAGTAACAGAAACCTGTATCAGCCAACTGGAGCAGGAGTGCGCTTGTTTACAGAGGGCTAAGTGCCTGGTAAACTCTTCAAGAGAACCCCCCCCCCCCCCCCCCCCCCCCATAGGCTCTCCGTCTGCTCATGCTAAGTTGTCAGGATCCAGATCAGAAGCTGGATCAAAACCGATCCCTGTCGGAACAAGGTAACGGGTCCTCTCAGTGATGGAGGGGGATGGGAGGATGAAGAGGGCAAGGGGGCGGGGGGGGGGGGGGGGGGCAGAATGATAGAATTTACATTGCCCCCTCCCGTCTCTGTGAGCTGCAAGCACTGTCAGATTTCCTGACAGCGTTGCCTCACATCCGGTGCCGTTGATTACGTCCATTGTGAACAAATCTCTGGCATCTGTTGTGTCCCTCCACAGTTCAAACATGTTGTTGTCACACCTTTGTTGAAGAAAAGTGGTCTTGACGCAAATGATATGAAGAATTTTAGACCAGTATCGAATCTTCCATTTCTTTCTAAAATCCTTGAACGTGTTGTCTTGAAGCAGCTCCAATCCCATTTGTGAGATAATGGTCTCCTGGAAGTGCACACACACACACACACCACACACACACACACACACACACACACACACACACACACACACACACACGCCACACACACCACACACTACATATACGGGACATCGAATAGTATAGGTAATACCACGAACAAAGTGTGAAGTAACGACGATTTAATGCAATTTCCCTTTCACCCCCCCCCCCTTTTTCTACCCCCCTACCCCCTCTCCCCCTTTCCTTTCTTCTCCCTCACCTCCTCCGTCCTTGTTCCTTTCTATCGTCCTCTGAAGGGCTCTGAAGGGCTCCTTCCCCCTTTCGTTCCTTCTCTTTACTTTCCTTCTTACTTCCTTTCTCTCTACTTTCGACCTTACTATTCTCCTCTCTCACCCCCCCACCCTCCTCTCCCTCGCCCTCCCTCATACTTCCACCCTTCCTTTAGGCCCCTCTTTTTGTCCTCTCTTTATGTCTCTCCTTCTTTCCCCCGGCCCTCCCTTTCCCTCCCTCCCCTTTCCCCTCCCTCCCCTCCTTTTTCTTCCCCCATTTTTTTTTTGTGCATCTGTATATGTATATATATTATATGTATATATTTATATATTGTGTGTGTGTATATATGTATAGATTTTTTTTTTTTTGGTCATTGGGAGTGTTGTTAGCGCCTCTCATCGTGACCGCATATCTATCTTTTGCGTTAATGCTCTTATTTTTGCCCTTTTTTCTGTTGCGCCACCATAGCACCACCTACTTCCCTATGCTACACCCAGATGTCTTAATGTATGCCTTGTTTGTACATTTACCCATTTATTCCCCATTGTTACCCCCCCCCCCCATGTGTGCGCTTACTGCGTGTGTATGTGTGCGTGCGTGTTTGTTCGTGCGCGCGCGCGCACTTGTGTGTTGTGTGTGTGGTGTGGTGTGTGTGTGTGTGTGTGTGTGTGTGTGTGTGTGTGTGTTGTGTGTGTTGTGTGTGTGTGTGTGTGTGTTGTGTGTATGTGTGTGTGTGTGTGGTTTAGCCCGCGGGCAATGTGTTTTTTTTTTTTTTTTTTTTTTCGTGTGTGTGTGTGTGGGGGGGGGGGGGGGGGGGGGGTGAGCCTTGCAGCTCTTAGCTGCGTCTGGCTAGTGGGTTTTTTCTCGGGGTTCTCCCTTTTTCCCTCTCACCCCTTGGTGCTTAGGTAGGGCAACCTACCCTTGGGTCAGACTTGGGTCGGATGCTTTAGGCGGCTGACCCCTTCTCTCCCCCCCCCCCCCCCCCCCCCCCCCTTGTCATTTAAAATGCTTTTTCGAGTATATTGTATCTTATTTATTGTGCTTTCTCTTGTTCATTTCATTCATATGCAAACACACCCACTACATACCATCACACCCTCCCCCTCCACTCACTCTCCTTCCCCTCTCTTCTCTCTCTCATTCTCCACTCTTCCTCCACTTCCATTCTCTCTCTGTCTCTCCCCTCTCTTTCTCCCTCCCCCCCCCCCCCCTCCCCTCTCTTCTCCTCTCTCTCTCTCTCTCTCTCTCTCTCTCTCTCTCTCTCTCTCTCTCTCTCCCTCTCTCCTTTTCCTCCTCCTCACTTTACTCTACCCTCTTTCTCGTGCCCTATTCCTCGAACTCTACTCACCCTCTCTTCCACTGTCCCTCTGTCTACTTCATTCACCACTTTGGCTTCACAAGGGGAGTATTGTGCATGTTTATGTCTGTATTTTTTTGTCGCTGAGGAAGGCATTTTGCCGAAAATTTCTTGTCCTGTTTTGTGTCGTGCATTAAATCGTCGTTACTTCACACTTTGTTTTGTGTGCTCTTCTGCTTTTTTGTCGTGTTTCAGTAACGCCGCAGTTTGTTTCATTTGCCGTTAATACCACGAAATAATGAAAGCTAACTGCTGATGTCAAATGATAATGATGACGATGTGTAACATGATAGTGACATCGCTATAGTTATTATGACGACGACATGCGGTGGCAATGGTGTCGATCCGTTTCATAGGAAAACAAGACCACAGTGCCGTGGCCGTTGGGAAATGCGAGGAAACTTGTCATGAAATGGTTGTTACTCTGAATTCAATTCAGACAAAATAAGCAACTTTGTTGTGGACGATGTTTCAGTCGCTGATGGTGGTGTGGCGGCCGATGGAAACCTGAGTTTGGCGTAAGTGACAGAAGATTGCAGACCAATTCATACACTCACCAATCAGCCATTCTGACTCATACAACCCAACCCCTACCCTCCCTTCCCTAGCAGGCAGACGAGCAAGCTACACGAAGGAATTAAGGCCAAACGCTAAACTGGTCACCACCCCACCGCCGAGAACCAATCAGTGAACTTGCCAAGCGCCAGATGAAAGTGATTGGCATGGTCGATCGTTCAACGCATTTCACAAGCGCAACGAAGTTTCCAGGCGGTGATTTTCTCCCAACTTGAACCATGGGGAGTCACTGGAAAGGGAGCTCACTCAGTCTTGTAGAGTTTTCACGGACTTCAATTTTAATTTCATTCTTCGAGAAGAAGCCGGGGTTGCTTCACGTGAATAGGGGACGAGTTGAAACAGCGTGTTACACGAGCGACCTAGAAATGAAGGTCCGTCGACCGAAAGAGAAGATGACAAGAACCTCCACTTTTCCACAGTTCGAAGACCAGGGGATTTTAAAGGCAATGAGTGGGAAGAGTCGTTGAAACGAGTTAGCAGGTGGCAAGCAGGTAGAGGAGGCTGACGGAAGAGTGAGTGGAATGGGAAGAGGGAAAGTAAGCCTCACATCACACAAGAATCAGGAAACCCAATACCAGATTCAAATGGGTGCGCAGTGCGGTGTTTTCTGTTTCCCATCTGAAATACTTGTAAGCAGCAGCTACAGGCTCAGCAACAAGCTGTTCGGCTCACTAAGCTACAGGCTCAGCAACAAGCTGTTCGGCTCACTAAGCTACAGGCTAGGCAACAAGCTGTTTGGCTCACTAAGCTATAGGCTCAGCAACAAGCTGTTCGGCTCACTAAGCTACGGGCTCAGCAACAAGCTGTTCGGCTCACTAAGCTACAGGCTCAGCAACAAGCTGTTCAGCTCACTAAGCTACGGGCTCAGCAACAAGCTGTTCGGCTCACTACGCTACAGGCTCAGCTAGAACTCCCAGTCTTCGAAGAGCGCGATTTCTGGTCTGTTCACTGTTCAGCGGGAATGTTGACAAAGGGAGAAAACACTCACCAAGGTCTGTGGAAAGAGTACACCGGCCCTTCCTGTCTCAGTGAGCTGTTGACCGTATCAGATTTCCATGCAGTTGTATGCCACACGGAATAAAAAGGTTAAGGTGTCGATACACGATTCGTTAAAGTGTGGGAGTAGTTTTCAAACCTCCTGTCATCAGACCTGTTTTGTGCAATGTAGTCTGCCATGAGACGCAGACTAAAGTGATTCACTGTGCACTGTGAATGCTGTTTCATCTGTGGCAGCGAGTTGAGATGGTGAGTGGAAACGTGTCGGTTTTCGCTCTTCAAATGATTCACAGGACATCCTGTCTGCACAATTCTTTGTTGTTCGCACTTCAAGTGAGTTGTTTTTCACCACGACTTGTGAGAGAGTTAATCAGAGAGAACGGGGGAAACAGGGGAAGCAAAAGTTCTGTTGGCAGAAATAAAAAATCTGAAAGGCTTTTCAGCTGACACACGGTTCATACGCCAAAACGTGTGCACGTTTCCGAGACAATATGAATAAATTTTCAATCAGGTCTGAAAATTGTTTGCCTCTCTTCTTTTACAAAGATGAACATTTCGAACTACACACACATGCGTGGAGATACATACTGGGGGCAAACAGACTGAACTACACACACATGTGGAGATACATACTGGGGCAAACAGACTGAACTACACACACATGTGGAGATACATACTGGGGGCAAACAGAATGAACTACACACACCTGTGTGGAGATACATACTGGGGGCAAACAGACTGAACTACACACACATGCGTGGAGGTACATACTGGGGGCAAACAGACTGAACTACACACACCTGTGTGGATATACATACTGGGGGTAAACAGATTGAACTACACACACATGTTGAGATACATACTGCGGGCAAACAGACTGAACTACACAGACATGTGGAGATACATACTGGGGGCGAACAGACTGAACTACACACACATGTTGAGATACATACTAGGGGTGAACAGACTGAACTACACACACATGTTGAGATACATACTGGGGGCAAACAGACTGAACTACACACACCTGTGTGGAGATACATACTGGGGGCAAACAGACTGAACTACACACACCTGTGTGGAGATACATACGGGGGCAAACAGACTGAACTACACACACATGTGGAGATACATACTGGGGGCAAACAGACTGAACTACACACACCTGTGTGTATATACATACTGGGGGCAAACAGACTGAACTCACACACATGTGGAGATACATATTGGGGCAAACAGACTGAACTACACACACATGCGTGGAGATACATACTGGGGGCAAACAGACTGAACTACACATACATGCGTGGATATACATACTGGGGGCAAACAGACTGAACTACACACACCTGTGTGGACATACATACTGGGGGCAAACAGACTGAACTACACACACATGTGGAGATACATACTGGGGCAAACAGACTGAACTACACACACATGCGTGGAGATACATACTGGGGGCAAACAGACTGAACTACACACCTGTG
>CM031610.1:23037656-23042656 GCA_018398815.1 Conus ventricosus
AGTGAGTAATGATTATTGATCTGCATGGCATTGATTGGGTCCCAATGCGCACTCCTCCTTCCTATTCCAGGCAAGATGAGAAGTTTCCTTGAATTCAATAGGGTGCTTTTGTTTCCTGCAGAGAGGTCATCGGGGTCTTGTGTCGTGTGTTGGAAATGTCCTGTTAGGGCTCAGAACCAATAGGGTCCACTACGATGTTCTTCCTCCCATTAGGAACTAGCACAACAAGGGCCAGATCAACTGTCTTCAACTCCATGGGACTCTGTGCCGTTTTCTTTGTCTCATTAGGGCCCAGTGCTATTTTCTTTGTACCGTCAGGGCCCAGTACCATTTTCTTTGTACCATTAGGGCCCAGTACCATTTTCTTTGTACCATTAGGGCCCAGTACCATTTTCTTTGTACCATTAGGGCCCAGTACCATTTTCTTTGTACCGTCAGGGCCCAGTACCATTTTCTTTGTACAGTCAGGGCCCAGTTCCATTTTCTTTGCACCATCAGGGCCAGTACCATTTTCTTTGTACCGTCAGGGGCCAGTACAATTTTCTTTGTACAGTCAGGGGCCAGTACCATTTTCTTTGTACAGTCAGGGCCCAGTACCATTTTCTTTGTACAGTCAGGGCCCAGTACCATTTTCTTTGTACAGTCAGGGCCCAGTACCATTTTCTTTGTACAGTCAGGGCCCAGTGGTACCATTTTCTTTGTACAGTCAGGGCCCAGTGGTACCATTTTCTTTGTACAGTCAGGGCCCAGTGGTACCATTTTCTTTGTACCGTCAGGGCCCAGTGGTACCATTTTCTTTGTACTGTCAGGGGCCAGTACCAATTCTTTGTACTGTCAGGGGCCAGTACCAATTTCTTTGTACTGTCAGGGGCCAGTACCAATTTCTTTGTACTGTCAGGGGCCAGTACCAATTTCTTTGTACTGTCAGGGCCCAGTACCATTTTCTTTGTACTGTCAGGGCCCAGTACCATTTTCTTTGTACCGTCAGGGCCCAGTGGTACCATTTTCTTTGTACCGTCAGGGGCCAGTACCATATTCTTGGTCCCTTCAAGGCCTAGTAAAAGATAAGGCCCCAGAACCATTCTCTATTTCTGATTAGGGCTCAGTTCTAACATGAACCAGAACCACTTTGTTCAGTCCGCTCGGGTCTAGTACCCATAAGGCCACGTGACGTGCCTTTGTGCAATGGATTGCTGCTTTAAAGCAGACGGATACTTGGCCCTAGAGGTACCAGGACCAAATGACATTTTCCCCGCTATATCCCTTGAATCCAGATAAACGTTCTGCAGTGTTTAAGCCAGTGCTGACCGAAGTGTTACCATCAGTTTTATCTGAAAAGAATTACAGTCTCAGGATTTTCAGGCTTCAACTGAAATCACGTAACAATGCCTACCTACCTGCCTGCCTGCCTGCCTGCCTGCCTGCGTGTGCGTGCGCGCGTGCGCGCGTGCGTGCGTGCGTGCGTGCGTGCGTGCGTGCGTGCGTGCGTGCGTGCGTGCGTGTGTGTGTGTGTGTGTGTGTGTGTGATATTAGAGACAGACATTTTGACTGTGAAAAGATTTTTACAGAATTTATCAAAGTTCTTATAAATTCTCTTAGCTCTAGAGTGCATACTGTACCAAAAACAAATTGTAATATTTTTTTCAGCAAATATTGAAATACTTCTTCAATGTGGAAAAAGAATCCAGCAATTAATTGTTAGTGTCCACGATCATATGCGTGCGTGCTCGAACGTACGCGCGCGCACGCACGCACACACACACACACACACACACACACACACACACACACACACACACACACACACACACACACACGCACGCACACACGCACGCACGCACACACGCACGCACGCGCGCGCAAACACACACACACACACACACACACACAACACACACACACACACACACACACACACACACACACACGCGCGCACACACACACACACACACACACACACACACACACACACACACACACACACCACACACACTGTAATGCACATGAGAAAACACGTAAAAGGCTTCTTTTTTTTCTTTCTTTCTGAAGTCAAGGTAACTTGGAACTCATTCAGCGAGAGACAGGGAGGCGATGTGGGGAGACGGGTCTGGGCTAAGATAAGATAAGATAATGTTGCTTATAGCCCAGCCGACCGCAAAGGGCCACATCAGGGCTGTCACCCTGTTAAAATCAACTCACAAATCATTAAAAAAAAAAAAAACAAAAAAAAAACTTCCACACATCTCTGTAAATGACATCTTCTAGAAACGCATCAGAAACTTCGTTAAAAATCTTTCATCCGTAAAATCTTAAATCAGATGAAAAATGTTAATCTCTCGCAAAAACTCAAAGATCACGTCAGCGGGACATCCCTGAACAGGACTCTCATGGACTCCGCTGTAAAATGTTTGTGTCTCACATCGTGCAAGTCCCAACACTCTAAAAGAATAAGTTTCATTGTAAGCTGAACACTAACCAGATCCAATGAACAGGGAGGCGATGTGGGGAGAGCGGGGCTGGGCTGAACACTAACCAGATCCAATGAACAGGGAGGCGATGTGGGGAGAGCGGGGCTGGGCTGAACACTGACCAGAGATCCAATGAACAGGGAGGCGATGTGGGGAGAGCGGGGCTGGGCTGAACACTGACCAGAGATCCAATGAACAGGGAGGCGATGTGGGGAGAGCGGGGCGGGGCTGAACACTAACCACAGATCCAATGAACAGGGAGGCGATGTGGGGAGAGCGGGGCAGGGCTGAACACTAACGACAGATCGAATGAACAGGGAGGCGATGTGGGGAGAGCGGGGCAGGGCTGAACACTGACCACAGATCCAATGAACAGGGAGGCGATGTGGGGAGAGCGGGGCAGGGCTGAACACTGACCACAGATCCAATGAACAGGGAGGCGATGTGGGGGAGAGCGGGGCAGGGCTGAACACTAACAGATGTGGGGAGAGCGGGGCAGGGCTGAACACTAACCAGATCCAATGAACAGGGAGGCGATGTGGGGAGAGCGGGGCAGGGCTGAACACTAACCAGATCCAATGAACAGGGAGGCGATGTGGGGAGAGCGGGGCAGGGCTGAACACTAACTAGATCCAATGAACAGGGAGGCGATGTGGGGAGAGCTGGGCGGGGCTGAACACTAACCACAGATCCAATGAACAGGGAGGCGATGTGGGGAGAGCGGGGCGGGGCTGAACACTAACCACAGATCCAATGAACAGGGAGGCGATGTGGGGAGAGCGGGGCAGGGCTGAACACTAACCACAGATCCAATGAACAGGGAGGCGATGTGGGGAGAGCGGGGCAGGGTGAACACTAACCACAGATCCAATGAACAGGGAGGCGATGTGGGGGAGGCGGGCTGGGCTGAACACTAACCAGAGATTCAATGAACAGGGAGGCGATGTGGGGAGAGCGGGGCAGGGCTGAACACTAACCACAGATCCAATGAACAGGGAGGCGATGTGGGGAGAGCAGGGCAGGGCTGAACACTAACCAGAGATCCAATGAACAGGGAGGCGATGTGGGGAGAGCAGGGCAGGGCTGAACACTAACCAGATCCAATGAACAGGGAGGCGATGTGGGGAGAGCGGGGGAAGGCTGAACACTAACCAGATCCAATGAACAGGGAGGCGATGTGGGGAGAGCGGGGCAGGGCTGAACACTAACCAGATCCAATGAACAGGGAGGTGATGTGGGGAGAGCGGGGCTGGGCTGAACACTGACCACAGATCCAATGAACAGGGAGGCGATGTGGGGAGAGCAGGGCAGGGCTGAACACTAACCACAGATCCAATGAACAGGGAGGCGATGTGGGGAGAGTGGGGCAGGGCTGAACACTAACCACAGATCCAATGAACAGGGAGGCGACGTGGGGAGAGCAGGGCAGGGCTGAACACTAACCACAGATCCAATGAACAGGGAGGCGATGTGGGGAGAGCAGGGCAGGGCTGAACACTAACCACAGATCCAATGAACATGGAGGCGATGTGGGGAGAGCGGGGCAGGGCTGAACATTAACCAGAGATCCAATGAACAGGGAGGCGATGTGGGGAGAGTGGAGCAGGGCTGAACACTAACCAGAGATCCAATGAACAGGGAGGCGATGTGGGGAGAGCGGGGCGGGGCGGGGCTGAACACTAACCAGATCCAATGAACAGGGAGGTGATGTGGGGAGAGCGGGGCTGGGCTGAACACTAACCACAGATCCAATGAACAGGGAGGCGATGTGGGGAGAGCGGGGCTGGGCTGAACACTAACCAGATCCAATGAACAGGGAGGCGATGTGGGGAGAGCGGGGCTGGGCTGAACACTAACCAGATCCAATGAACAGGGAGGCGATGTGGGGAGAGCGGGGCAGGGCTGAACACTAACCAGATCCAATGAACAGGGAGGCGATGTGGGGAGAGCGGGGCTGGGCTGAACACTGACCACAGATCCAATGAACAGGGAGGCGATGTGGGGAGAGCGGGGCTGGGTTGAACACTGACCACAGATCCAATGAACAGGGAGGCGATGTGGGGAGCGCGGGGCTGGGCTGAACACTGACCACAGATCCAATGAACAGGGAGGTGATGTGGGGAGAGCGGGGCAGGGCTGAACACTGACCACAGATCCAATGAACAGGGAGGCGATGTGGGGAGAGCGGGGCAGGGCTGAACACTAACCAGAGATCCAATGAACAGGGAGGCGATGTGGGGAGAGCGGGGCAGGGCTGAACACTGACCACAGATCCAATGAACAGGGAGGCGATGTGGGGAGAGCGGGGCAGGGCTGAACACTGACCAGATCCAATGAACAGGGAAACGAGAGGGGACAGACCGACCCCACCTCTCCTATTACCAGGGCCTGGGTGCTGAAAAAAGGCTGGAACCATTCAGCCGTCCGTCAATTACTCGGTCTCCGCATAAGTACACCGCTACTCATAATCCCATTTATATGGAAGACTTGTCTCCCTTCCTGGTGGTAGCTACGGTCACTAGTTGATCAGAT
>CM031610.1:23045156-23055156 GCA_018398815.1 Conus ventricosus
GGGGTCGCACTCGATTTAAAAGCAATGGCCAAATTCAGGCCCAGGTGATAATAAAATATCTGGGGAAATAAAAATAGAAAATCATCAATATGCAGATCTCAAAACTGTCGAATCAATTTGTCCCTTGAATGAGATTGCACTTGTGGCGATCTTGATGGCACCCGGCAGTGAGTTCCACAGCCGTACAGAACTGGGATAAAAAGAATATAAGTGGTTGTCAATATTTGATGCAGGTATGGTATAACATTGACCGCCACTCCTGGTGCTACTTTTATTCAATACTAGTTGTTCCATTGGAATATCAATTACTTTAGCTCTGCCTTTAAAAAAGGTGTTAAGTTTAATAAAAGCTCTTCTCTCTTCTAAGGGTTTCCATTCTAATTTCCTCATGTTCTTCCTAGTATTCCCCTTTTCTCTGATGTGGTTCCCTGTTACGAACCGTGCTGCTCTCTTCTGAATCTTTTCGAGGTTATCAATGTCCTTTAGATGGTAAGGATCCCAAACTGAGCAACCATATTCCAGTACTGGTCTAACCAGTGTTTTGTAGCAGTCGTCTTTAACCTTTTGGGGGCAGTCATTGATGTTCCTGTATAAGAAAGCTAAGATACTTGACTGACACAGAGACAATGAGTGACATCACAGAACCAAAGATAGTAAGGTGCTTGGCTACAGAGAGACAGTGAGTGACGTCACAGAACCAAAGATAGTAAGGTGCTTGCCTACACAGAGACAGTGAGTGACATCACAGAACCAAAGATAGTAAGGTGCTTGCCTACAGAGACAGTGAGTAACATCACAGATCCAAAGGCAGTATGATGCTTGCCTACAGAGACAGTGAGTGACGTCACAGATCCAAAGGCAGTATGATGCTTGCCTACAGAGACAGTGAGTGACGTCACAGATCCAAAGGCAGTATGATGCTTGCCTACAGAGACAGTGAGTGACGTCACAGAACCAAAGGCAGTATGATGCTTGCCTACAGAGACAGTGAGTGACGTCACAGAACCAAAGGCAGTATGATGCTTGCCTACAGAGACAGTGAGTGACGTCACAGATCCAAAGGCAGTATGATGCTTGCCTACAGAGACAGTGAGTGACATCACAGAACCAAAAATATTGTGGGGCTTGCCTACACAGAGACATTGAGTGACATCAAAGAACCAAATGCAGTATGATGCTTGCCTACACAGAGACAGTGAGTGACGTCACAGAACCAAAGGCAGTATGATGCTTGCCTACACAGAGACAGTGAGTGACGTCACAGAACCAAAGGCAGTATGATGCTTGCCTACACAGAGACAGTGAGTGACGTCACAGAACCAAAGGCAGTATGATGCTTGCCTACAGAGACAGTGAGCGACATCACAGAACCAGAGATATTGAAGTGCTTGCTTACGCTACGTAGCGCCCTTCACGTGGCTGGCATAGGCCACCTGGATAAGAAAGACTAGGACAGTGGCCCCCTGGCCACGCCACACGATCCCTTGGTGATCGGCTCTACCGTGTCTTCACAGCCAGACTGCTACTGCTGGATCTTTAGCTCACAGTGGCCTCTACACTTTTCTTTACTGTGCTGTCGTACCAGACTGACTGCGCTGGTATTTGGAATGAAACTGCTCTGTCATCTAAAACACAAGGCTGGCAAAGTTTACAGCTGGATTTTTGCTTTTTGATTTCAATGATTTACCTCTGGCTGTGGAGACATTTGTTGCTTAGGGGGCACTGTTCTTTTTTAGTGCAGTTGCAAGATGTCCCTTCGGCACCCTTCTCTTTTGTGTTGCTTTTCATTTTGTTAGATGAATCAATTATGTTTTTGAGGTTAGGCATACATGATAGCAACAAATGTCCCCACAGCAACATTGTATACCAAGCTACGGTAACATCAGAAAATGAAAAAGAAACATATATAGGGATTACTGAAAACACTTTCAAAACCAGATACGCAAACCACAAACAGTCATTCAAAAATGAAAAATACAAAAATCAAACAGAGCTGAGTAAATATATTTGGAGACTCAAAGATAAAAAAAATAGACTACAACATATCAGATCTAGTTGCAAAGTGAGATGACTGCAAGCGGAAATCTAAACAAATCTTAAATAAATGTTAGTGAACCGCCCAGAGAACGTGGACAAACGAGTCACAAGACAAAACACAACGCGTTTCGACCTCTTAGGTCTTCCTCGGGTGATACATAAACGAATAAACAACGAAAACTCACTTAGCTTTGATCGCTTCAGATCGCTTAGGGTTCAGCGCAAGGAAGAAGGCGTTGAATGAGAACGAGGCTGTTGGAAGGGAAATAGTGAGTGAGTCAAAGTCGTAATGATGATAATAATATTACTGATAGGTATACTAATAATGGTCAAAATATTGGGGAAAAAAAAAGAAAAAGGAAAAAAGGACAAGATTACTACCAATCTTGGTGTCAATAAGTATGGGTATGGGAGAAAGGAGAGTGGGTTAGAGGATTCTTAAACAGCAGGGTTGCCGTGGCAACAGTCCCAGAGGCGAAGGCGATGGTGATGTCAATGCTAGTGGTAGTATCAATACTAGCAATAGTATTACTGAATGATACTGCTAACAACGATAGTGAAGGTTAAAACCCGTTCAGTGCCCCACAATAGTACAAACAAAGGTGTTCCCAGGTGCCTGGGAAATCTCATGATTTGGGGGTCATAATTAACAAAAAATTCTAGCTCAGAAACTACAAAAGATAGAAAAATGAAATCTATATCATTTTTGAAGGAAATTGAATGAAGATTTTGAATCTGGGCTTCTTTTGTTTTAATTTTGATAATAAAAAAGTATTTAGGCTTTTAGATTTGGATAGATTTTTTTGCACGATCAAAAACATATGTATTTACCACATCCAAACAAGAACACACAGCAAAAAAGTTGAAAATAAAGTTTGTATTGTCACACTACACCTGTAAATGAAAGTAAAACAGTTTGGAAGTCTATCAAGACGCTCACACTCGATGCAGACTGACCAGTCCACGACCACGCCCCCCCCCCCCCCTCTCCCCACCACACCCCCTTGCTCGACTTCAACCCTCTCTTTCACCCCTTATCTTCCCCTACCTTTCCGTCTGCACCGTGTCACGCCACGAGCACGCCACGCTCCCCTCTCGCACTGATTTTCACATCACTGGACACCAGCACGCGGTGCAGAGTACACACTAGGCTGGCTCGTTCGACGCTGTCAGCTGAACACACACTGAGGTCACAGAGCCCTACTCAATAACTGACGAATATGGTCGGCAATTCCACCACTATCATCATCTCACCTTCATGCTCGAGTTAGTCGTTGAATAAAAGATTATTGTGTTTGTCAAAAATCATCAGCAGAGCCTGCTCAGCTGTGTAAATACGTTGATTTGGTCGCTGGGCTTGTCGAAGGTTGCGCCGCCATCTTTGCAAGCGAGACACGAAGTGCTGGCTGGTCATCCAGTCAGTGATGAGAATAAATGGGCTTTCCCCTCACGTGTGGTCATTTACATATTATTTTAAGACTACAGACATATAAGGCTTTCTACGCAAACTCTATTTGAGTCCGTTGATAGAAATAGTAACGAATGAAAATTCAAGAAAAATGCATGACGTCAGGGGATGGCCCATAGGCACTGGAAAAGCACTTTTATTTCCGCGTCAGCTGACCGACTAAAGGCACTCAACGGGTAAACGAAAGCATGATACAGAAATATATTTAGAAAATACATTTTTATGATAATCAAATAATCAAATAAATAAATAAAAGAAACATTAAAAAAATAATAATAAATCTAAAAAAAAATAATAATAATAATGATAATAAATGCATAAATAAGATAGCTATAAGTTATGTGTGAGGTGAATAGTGGGAGATAAGGTAGTATGTGTGTGTGTTGTGGGAGGATATTGTGGGCTGAGATTGAAGTGGTGGGTTGGTACATGTTACTTTAAGGTGTTGATGCGATGAGGGTGGAGGGAAGAAGGGGTTGGGTTTACGTACTAACTGGGGGAGGGGGAGGGGCAACATATTCACACCTATACACAATCTCTCTCTCTCTCTCTCTCTCTCTCTCTCTCTCTCTCTCTCTCTCTCTCTCTCTCCCTTCCCCCCCCCCCCCCCTTCGACCAATGATAAAGGAGCTAGCATTCTATTCATTATGTGTGTGTGCATGTGTGTGTGTGAGTGTGAGTGTGTGTGTGTGTATGTTGTGTGTGTGTGTGTGTGTGTGTGTGTGTGTGTGTGTGTGTGTGTGTGTGTATGTGTTCCATTTGTAATATCAGCCTTATTCATTGGTTACCCCCACCTCCACCCCCCAGCAACCGCCATACCCACCAACATCCCTACACACATCATTACTAGGGCAGGGGGGGGGGGGGGGGGTAAGTCGATTGATGTAGCAAATGGAGAGACTCAGAGAGTGTAGGAAAAGGGAAGAGGATGATAGCTGCAACCTATGTCTGAGGTAAACAGAGGTAGGGTGTGCGTAGGTGGAGGATATTTCCGGCTGGAGCTGCAGAGATGGAAAAGCACATACTACTTTTGGACGTTGATGCCATGAGGGTGGATGGTGCCCAGTTTGGCAATGAGATGAGATTCCTGCATAAGGTGTTCCAAGTTGTCACTCTTAGATTGCCAAAGTGCCAAGACTTTGACATGGTTGATGTTGTGTTGGGCATGGTTGAAGTGTAAAACGACTGGTTTGGGCCGATGGTGGCGGATGTCGGCCAGGTGTTCAGAGATGCGCGTCTCAAGTGTGCGAGATGTCTCACCTACATAGATCTTACCGCACAGCTGACAGTGGATGGCATACACAATGTTGTGGCTCTGGCAGGAGAAAGTGCTTTTAATAGTGAAAGAGCCTGTGGGGCCATGTAGGATGGTGTCTGGTTTGGTGAGAGAGCAGATTTGGTTTCTTATATGGTTTATATACTGACTTCCATAAAAAACGCGAAAGCAAAACAAGCTGAAGGTTAGGGGCGAATTTTATTGGTCACAATTGTACAGAGTGGAAGCGAGAATTCAACGTGATTTGATTCATTACACCGGTAATGTGTGAAAATGTCATCAGCAATATGTCTTTGTGTGGAAAATCCAAGGTCACGTGACAAACCAGCTTGAAGTCCTAATACCGTGTGTGGCCACCATTTGCATGGACAACTGCTTGACACCTGCGGCTCATTGAGTGGACCAGGTGGTTGATGCGTCCCCTTGGCACACCAGCCCACACATGGACGATGGCCTGGTGAAGTTGAGCCGCTGTTGCTGGTCGTGGACGCAGGAGGTCCAACCGTCTGCCAAGTTCATCCCAAAAATGTTCTATTGGGTTTAAATCGGGACTGAGGGCTGGCCAGGGCAGCACATTGACGTTGTTGGGCTGAAGAAATTGCTGGGTGGCCCTGGCTGTGTGTGGTCTTGCATTGTCCTGTTGGAATGTCCAGTTTGGGTGTTGCACAAAAAAAGGAACGACATGGGGTCTGAGCACCTGGTGGATGTAGCGCTGTGCATTGACACCCTGTCCGCGACCATGACCAATGTTCTGAAAGATGACTGGTCCTATGGCGTGGTTAATGCCAATTGCACCCCATATCATAACGTTCGGGCCTCCCCAGGGGTTCCGCTCTACCACACAGGAGTCAGCATAGCGTTCACCAGGTCGATGCCATATTCTGACACGACTGTCAGCCATGTCAATACAAAAACGGCTCACATCTGAGAACAGTATGCGTCCCCACTGCTGCCTGCGCCAGTTGATTCGGGCTTGTGCCCACTGCAGCCTGTCCTGCTGGTGTCTTGGTGTCAGTACCGGACCTCTGTGAGGACGCCTACATGCCAGCCCGTTCTCCTGAAGATGCCGCCGCACAGTGTTGAGGCTGATTCGTTGCTGGAGATTCCCAGGCACCTGTCGAGCAGTGTTAGCGGCTGTTTGCCGCTTGTCCCGCAGATGGGTTCGAACAAAATGGCGATCCTCTCTTGGTGTGGTGACCCAAGGACGGCCTTGCTGGGGACGATCATCAGTGGTACCAGTGACTCGCATGCGGTGCTGCAGACGATAGATGGTTGAGATGTGGACGTTAAAGATGTTGGCGACCTGCCTGGCATCCACACCAGCCTCCAGATGGCCTAGGGCACGATTGCGTTCCTCTGCTCGTAGTCTTGGCATCTCTGTAGCGCTCAGACGGCAAGTCGTTATCTGAACCTTGTAGCGCGGCTTTATAAAGGCTGCATGCCTGCGTACTTGTCGCTGGTTAACTTTGCTCTGCATGGTGTGCACGTGCCTCACATGCAGCAACCAGTTTGCCATTTTTGTTGACCCTCCAATGCCGGGAATGATGTGTTGCTCACACAATTTTTTCACTGCACGTGAGTCTTGGACCCAAACAACTTGCCACAATGGTTCAATATTGAATATTCACCCGTTTTCACCCGAAAAATAGCCTTTCAATTTTTCGCGTTTTATATGGAAGTCAGTATATATGGTTGTTGAGGTCAAGTGTTATGTCTAAGTAGTTCACTACCTTTTTGTTTGCTTCAATAGTTATTTTTAGGTTTTAGATTTTGGAAGATTTTGCATAGTTCTTTTTTCTTGTTTTCAGTAGTTCTTGGGTTGTTGGCTAGTGCAGCAAGGCCGTCGTCTCTGTATAGTCCAACTTGCTTTCCAAGTTGCTTCTTGATGTTGGATAGCATGAACAGTCCGACCAGGTCGCATGTTTCTGCACCATCATATGATCCCATGGTTACGTCAAATGTTGAGTTTCTGTTCGTTTTCTTGATCCAGGTTTCATTTTTGCTGTGTAACAACGTTTTCTTGGTATGGAGGATGATTTCCATTTCTGACCCTGTTATGTCTGTATGTTTACTAGCAAATTTTAGAGCTTTAGTGAGTAGTTCGTCGTCTATGGATGGGTAGAAGTCTACTATGTCAAATGTGATGAATACTGTGTTCTTTTGTTTGTCAAGTTTTTTGAACCATTGAGTAACTTCGTATGTGTTCTTCCAGAGGTTGAATTCAGAGTTTGATTTTACGTTTTTTATTACTTTTTCTAGGATTTTCTTACTTATTCTGCCTAGTTCAGATTTAGATGGATTTATTAGTCTGCATGTTGGGTTGTTGTGGAAGTTAGGTTTATGGTCTTTGAGTGTTATAAAGGCTTCTTTTGTTGCTGTCGCATCTACCCTGTCACTTAGGTCTATGCGATGCACAAGTTCTTTTTCTTTAGTACGGATGCTGTCATGCGTTCTTTTGTCGGTTTTTTGTAGTTTTTCTGGATGTTTTTGTCAAGGAGCTGAGAGTATTCATTTGGTTCTATTTTGTAATAATTACTGGTTTCATCAGCCTTCACAAATATCTTTTTGTCATTTTGTTTTTGTTTTATTTGTTTTTTTTTTAATGATGTTTGGAAATCGTTGTTGGATTTTTTCATTCAATGTTAGCTATCATTCTTTTCATTTTGTTCTCGAAAGGTTTCATTTCGTCTATGGCTGGTGGTGATCGCCATGATTTGAAGCCGTAGGTGTTTTTGTCTTCTTCATTAAAAAAAACAAATAAAACAAATACAAAATGACAAAAGATATTTGTGAAGCTTGAAACAGATCTGTAGGTACTTTTAGACTCCTTTTAATCCTTTGATTTTTAACTATATATATATATATATATATATATATATATAATATATATATATATATATATATATATATATATATATGTGTGTGTGTGTGTGTGTGTGTGTGTGTGTGTGTGTGTGTGTCTCTCTCTCTCTCTCTCTCTCTCTCTCTCTCTCTCTCTCTCTCTCTCTCTCTCTCTCTCTCTCTTACCAATACTGCATACATGCAAGAGGAAGCGTCACAGAAAAATGTATGTCAGCAGATAGAAGTTCATTCGTCTTCTTAAGCAACCAATCAAGATACATGCATCTGCCTGAATAGCACGACAAGATACATGCATCTGCCTGAATAGCACAACAAGATACATGCATCTGCCTCAATAGCACGACATGATACATGCATCTGCCTGAATAGCACGACAAGATACATGCATCTGCCTGAATAGCACGACAAGATACATGCATCTGCCTGAATAGCACGACAAGATACATGCATCTGCATGAACAGCACGACAAGATACATGCATCTGTATGAATAGCACGACAAGATACATGCATCTAGATGAATAGCACGACAAGATACATGCATCTGTATGAATAGCACGACAAGATACATGCATCTGCGCCTGAATAGCACAAGATACATGCATCTGCGCCTGAATAGCACGACAAGATACATGCATCTGCGCCTGAATAGCACGACAAGATACATGCATCTGCATGAATAGCACGACAAGATACATGCATCTGCGCCGGAATAGCACGACAAGATACATGCATCTGCGCCTGAATAGCACGACAAGATACATGCATCTGCATGAATAGCACGACAAGATACATGCATCTGCGCCGGAATAGCACGACAAGATACATGCATCTGCGCCTGAATAGCACGACAAGATACATGCATCTGCATGAATAGCACGAGCATGCATGAACATCGCCAGCACAGCGAGCTTCTCTCTCTCACGGGCATGCATGCACATCGTCAGCATAGCGAGCTTCTCTCTCTCCAGCCTGTCAAGCACAAGACCAGTTGTCTCCACCGATCCGGGGTCACTAGCACTAAACAATGCGTTATCTTTCCTTTGGCCGACTTCAGACACGCCACAAACGAAAAGAAAGGGAGGCGAACAGACTGTCTGGTGACGTCAAGGCAGCTGCCTGGGTTCTCCCCCCCCCCCCCCCCCCCCCCTCCGAATGTAGGAAAAAAAGTCACAGGAAAAAAAGTCACAGAAAAAAAGTCACAAAATTGAGTAGGAAAAAAAGTCACAGGAAAATAAGTCACAATCAGGTCGCCTACTCAGAAATGTGTGAGCACGACTTGGCCTAACGGCCTTCGTTCATTCGTCCTTCGTCCTCTCTCGGGCTTCGCCCTACTCTAATCTAAAGACCATCGATTCTGCTTTGGAGTAGACTGGGACACTGGTTACGCCAGGGGGGGAGCCTTGCAGTATGGTCAGTATGGAAATAGAGGAAATGGGAGTAGTAGACGAAATGGGAGTAGACGAAATGGGAGTAGACCAAATGGGATGTTACCCCTGTGTTACACGTAGTAGTGTTTCTTTTGTGTGACTTTTTTTCCAGTGACTTTTTTTCTGTGACTTTTTTTCCTGTGACTTTTTTTCCAAATACCCCCCCCTCCTCCCCCCCCCCCCCCCCCCCCCCCCCCCGCCCCTTCTAATTTCCCTCGGGTGTGAGGTCAGCACCAGCTGTTTCTGCAACAATCCACCCGATAAGAAGACGTCGCGGTGTTTTAAGGTCCCCCTGACTTATCACTTTACTTGCTGGCTTGGCTGATTGTGCAGGGTGTTGGGAAGGGGTGCTGACAGGGAGAACAGAAAGTGGTGGAGGGAATGGAGGAGGAAGGCAGTGGAGGGGGGAGGGGTGCACAGGCGTGGCTGAGAGAGACAGTCACGATCCCCATCTTGAACAGGCGTGGGCTGAGAGAGACAGTCACGATCCCCATCTTGAACAGGCGTGGGCTGAGACAGACAGTCACGATCCCCATCTTGAACAGGCGTGGGCTGAGACAGACAGTCACGATCCCCATCTTGAACAGGCGTGGGCTGAGACAGACAGTCACGATCCCCATCTTGAACAGGCGTGGGCTGAGAGAGTCACGATCCCCATCTTGAACAGGCGTGGGCTGAGAGAGAGACAGTCACGATCCCCATCTTGAACAGGCGTGGACTGAGAGAGACAGTCACGATCCCCATATTGAACAGGCGTGGACTGAGAGAGACAGTCACGATCCCCATCTTGAACAGGCGTGGACTGAGAGAGACAGTCACGATCCCCATCTTGAACAGGCGTGGACTGAGAGAGACAGTCACGATCTCCATCTTGAACAGGCGTGGGCTGAGAGAGACAGTCACGATCCCCATCTTGAACAGGCGTGGG
>CM031610.1:23057656-23095156 GCA_018398815.1 Conus ventricosus
CAATAGAAAAACCAGACTAAAGTGTCAGGGTCGACAGATAACGCCAGGAAACGTGCTTCAAAGGTTATCGTGAATTTAATTCATAACAAACTAAGCCATTTTGTTGCGGGTGCTGCTGAAGTTGCTGATGGCGGTGTTGTGGTTGATGGAAACCCGAGTTTCCTGTCAATGTAAGAGGAGAGTAACCAGTTCCAACAATCGACCAATCAGCCATCGTGACTGCTCACCCTCTTCATCCCCTCCCTTTCCTGCTGGGCACACGAGCAGACCACAGGGAGAGGTTAAGGCCAAGCGCTAAAGCTGTCACCAGCCCAGCTAAAAACACCTCATCACTGGCTTGGCCAAGCGCGAGACGAAGAGATTGGCGTGCTCGATCGTTTAACACATTTCACACGCGACAAACACACTACCCGGTGGTTTTCTTCCAGTTTAAACTATGGAGAGGCACTGGAAAGGAAACTCGGTCCAGTCAAATTTTCTGTTACGTCGATTCCAAATTCATCCCCAGGAAGAGGCCGGGGATTGCTCAAACAGCAATGAGAAACGAGACTAAAATCACGTGAGCACACGCAGTACACCTGGTCTTGCAGTTACAGTGTGTTGGCTACTGAAATATACACTATTCCGGAGAATGAAGACGAGGAAATCTTAAAGCTGAGACGTGCAGGAGTAGGGGGGGGGGGGGGGGGGGGGGGGGGGGGGGGGGATTGTAGGGGAGGAGCAGGATGGAGGAAGGGGGGGGGGGGGGTGATGGACGAATTGGCGGGACGGGGAGAGGGAAAAGTAAAGCGTATCTCACACAAGAGTGGTGAGCCAGAATTCTATTGTCCTGTTCTGCTCTATTCAGCTCTGCTCTGCTCTGTTCTGCTCTGTTCTTCTCTGTTCTCTTCTGTTTTCTCTCTCTCTCTCTCTCTCTCTCTCTCTCTCCTCTCTCTCTCTCTCTCTCTCTCTCTCTCTCTCTCTCTTTCTAGAACTGTGGTGGATGATCTCTGCTATTGTCTTTGCTCTGCTATCACCATGGGGTCAAATTTTACAGCCTGAAATTCCTCAGTGCTTTCAATGAAAGAGCTATAAGTTTTCTGAAGAAAGGGACATACATGCAAGTGTGCATGTAAATAAGATGTAAACGTGTGTATGTAGCTGTGTATATATTATGCAAATGTGAACTCTCTCTCTCTCTCTCTCTCTCTCTCTCTCTCTCTCTCTCTCTCTCTCTCTCTCTCTCAGCTCATTTTGTTCTGCAGTATTGTGGTCTAAGATATCTGCATTTCAAACTAGTTCCTAGGATATTCTATTATGAGCCACGTCTGCGTGTTTCTTTATCAATGTCCTCAAACAACGCGAACGTCACTCGCAGTTGGGCTTTTGTACATTCATGTCTTTATCAATGTCCTCAAACAACGCGAACGTCACTCGCAGTTGGGCTTTTGTACATTCATGAAGCTTTTCAACTAAAAGAGATCATTGCATCATGATCTTTTGCACGTTAATCTGAAAGAGTCTAACACTGTTGCCTGTATAAAGATACGTTCACCCAAAACGTCGCCCCTTTCGTATGGGACTCTATGCCTTCACCGAGTAAAACATCTGAATCTGAATCTCTCTCAACTTGCTACATGTCCATTATGCTGATTGGTTTACATCAGCTCTAGAATCTTCTTTTCTCTTACCTAACGACATTTACAATCCTTTGTTATCACCCTCACCCCACCACATCCCACATCCCCCCCTCTCTCTCTCTCTCTCTCTCTCTCTCTCTCTCTCTCTCTCTCTCTCTCTCTCTCTCTCTCTCTCTCTCTCTCTATCTATCTCTCAACAGGTACTGTCTATGCTTGAGAATGAGAAAAAGATCAAGGAATATTCACAGGTCAACGAAAGTCTTCCAGCATCGGACCATGCGCCTTTCTTTACATGTCTATCGAGACACATCTGCTACGTCATTTTTTTACATGTCTATCGAGACACATCTGCTACGTCATTTTTTTACATGTCTATCGAGACACATCTGCTACGTCATTTTTTTACATGTCTATCGAGACACATCTGCTACGTCATTTTTTTACATATTGTCACGCACGAACTGACACAGGTCGCCTCGGTGACATTGTGGAGTGTGGCCCGTCCATTGCCAGGTTGGCAGTGGCCGTGAAGTGCGTGATTCCTGCCGGGAGTTTGCTTACCTGTCAACTCTTGGAGGGGGGGAAAGGAGGAGAACATTAGACTCGCCGGAATAGTGGGTTTTACGTGTGTAAACGAACACTCGTGAAACTGGAGTTCTTCGATGTGAGTGGGGAATTCCGTGAATGTGAGTGCTGTCTTGTGAGTTTCCGAGGTGAATTCGGAGTGTCGTGTGTCTGCAAGTCAGTACGAATTGAGGCGTTATCCGCGAAGGTTGGGTTGGCCTCGTGCTCAAGTTTGTTCTGCCGTTGGGGCAGGGGTCTGCGGTATGCCCTCGACCGACTTTTGAAGGTTTGGCTACCAGAGTGAAGACGGTCGATGTTTCGGTGTTCAGCGGCGGGTTCTGCACGTACCAGGGCGTTGGCTGTCTGGCAGTGTCCCGGCGACTGAGGGTGTCGTCCATTGTGTGTCGTTCCTGTTGTTGTCCAAGGTGAGCGTGTAAAGTAGCGGAAATTCTGGAGGGATGTGTAGTTGGTTGTTTGCAGATATCATGGTTTCATCAACTTTTGTGTTTCAGTTCCCGGAACTGGAGGATTTCCTTTTAATTTGATTTTTATTCGCAAAGATTCTTTCTATGTGAATTTGACTAAGAGGAGGAAATTTAAATGCGCGGAGTTTGAAGAGAAGAAAAGAGATATAACTTGAACTTAAGGTCGAGGAAAAACCGTACATATGGGAATGAAATAATGTGCGTTTCGGTTCTACACTGATACAGATAGGTGGATGTGTTACAGCGGTATTGAGGTGCTAAGACATAATATGTTGTACTTGGTAGTGGTCGCTGGTGTACAGAAATATTGGTTTCAAGTTTGATAAAGATTGGTTATTTTCTGAGTGTATGTTGGTATCGGAGGACGGGAACTTGTAATATTAAAAGAGGAGACTGTCACGCGGTGCGCGCCAGGTACGGAGGGCAGACTGCAGGTGATGTGTCTGGGCGTGTGCGAGGTTTATCGATAGGTGACGGGTGGTGGTACCTCGGATAGACACGTCTTGTAGAGGTTCACTTTTGGTGTTTGCGCTTGGAACTAAACCGGGTTGGATGGGCGGAAAGGAAAATTAGGGATCATTATATTAATAAGAGAGTTGTTCTTTTTTCAATTATTGTTAAAGATTTGCAGGTGAATTCATAATTGTGTTACTTGGTATAGGTTATTACGATTGGAAAATAAAAAGAGGAAAATAGATGATAATAATGAAGGGCGCGCCAGTATTCAAAGATGTTTTCCGCAGCATTGTGGTGTCAGACAATGTATAGCAGCGCTCGGAAATCCTTGTCGAGCTTATGTAATTGGTGATTGTCCTAGCGCTTGATAATTTCCGATGACATTTGGAGGATTATGATTGTGCCTGCTAGGAAATTTGGATACTCGGGTTCAATTCTATTATTTTGGTTTTGCTTGAAATGTGTTTGATTCTATTAAGCATGTTACTAAGTAATCGATCCTGAATTGTGACCGGTACTGGTGGTCACTAACGGTCGGATTGTTCGTTGGAGTGAATATGATTTATAATCCTATTGAATCATTGTCTTGGAGACCCAGATGGGAAATGAAGTCGTGGGTATGTAACTCAGACAGTCTAATCACTTTTATGAAGGAACGGTTATAATTATGTTCGTGGCTGTTGATGGAAGTGGAAAGTCAATGAAATTGGTTTAAATGTGTAATGGAACATTTTTGGTGAGAGAGAATTTTGATGTCAAGGTGGCTGGTTGTATAGGTCATGATTTAAAATTCCAATCAGCTGTCGCACTTTGGGTTGTGACGTGTAAACACTGAGAACCGTTTACTTTAGTGAAGCAACAAATAAGTTATAACTGTATTCTTCTGTGGTAGTAAGACATTTCCTTTTTCACAGGGTTCCGGCGAGTTTTCTGTACCTCCCCTACACATCACATCTGTGAGGGTCGGCCTCTCGGGTTGTGGGAGTTGTCACCGCCACTTCCACTGTCATCCCTGCCCACTCCTCTGCCCGGAGTGGGGACGCACGTGGAGCCGGCAGGGTGCGTTCCGGTCGGGACGCCGTCTCCCTTCTTCCACAGTCCGAGGGTGTGGCAGTTCCTCCGACTTCAACTCTGTTTCTTCAGGGTGGGCAAGCATCTTGAGGGCTCACCGCAGTATACCATCTGCGTGCGACTCGCGAGTGTGGTTGGTGCCCGGTAGGTAGGGGACCGCGCTCTTCGACGCGTCACGTCTTTATTCCTGCTGCTTCATCTCAAGCGCTTCAGTGCAGGTCTTGTGTTTTGGGCGGTACATTGGTGTGAGGGCGTCGTGAAACAGAGCCGGACGTGTACGTGATTATATTGGGAAACGCTGTGATGCCGTTGTTTTTTTGTTTTGGAAGGGGAGTTTGTTTGTTTTTGCGTGTGTCAAGTACCCGCCAGGGACTTTGAAGTACTGAAGGTGCAACATTGGGTTTCGGGTCACTCGAACAATTTGTTTTGAATATTTGGGGTTTGAGCTTGGGTGTACGGATAGTTTGACACCGGTACATAAAAATTAGCATAAAGAATACATTTTGGAAAAAGAAACATCGCGTGGGCATCTCAGGTTTTATGAGGTATCAGCCTTGCTTGATATTTCAGCCCGGGATTACCAGGTGATGTGATTTCACCTAGTCCCTTCTGGTATTGGCCTTCAGTGGGCTGAGGTGTGTATGTGTGCCTCCTGAGGGAAGGGTCATTATATGTGAATGTGCAGCACATGCGTGCCCAAGTATGCATAAGGGGTCATGCGCTGATGGTCGTGTATGGGTGTTAGTATAGTTGGATTCTTTTTTCTTGGGTTTTTTTTGTTTGTTTTTTTTTGTGTGGGGGGAAAACTGCCTGTGTGTGTTGGATATAGAGGTCTTGGTGTTTCATCTGCCATTATGTTGGTGAGAGTGCGTGTGTGAATGCAAATAAAGCTTCTGTTTGTGCACCATATTTTCCTTTGTCTGTGTGTTTTGTGTGGCGTTCGTACTCTCAGGTAATAGGGGGAAGGGGTGGTTATAAAGGATATATTCATACATATATCCCTGTCTACTGTCTTATACAGTGACACATGTCTATCGAGACACATCTGCTACGTCATTTTTTTACATGTCTATCGAGACATCTGCTACGTCATTTTTTTACATGTCTATCGAGACATCTACGTCATTTTTTTTTACGTGTCTATCGAGACACATATGCTAGCATATGCACGCATGCATGCATGGCATGAGCATGCCGGCGTGGATACAGTACAAGCAATGCTCTCCGAGTTCGCCACGCGCAACACCAAGTTTTCTTCACCAGTCTCCGATTACTGCATAGAACACGTAGTCACCCTGTCCTCGCCTGGCATCAGACGGGCCACAACCGATTACTGCATAGAACATGTAGTCACCCTGTCCTCGCCTGGCATCAGACAGGCCACAACCGATTACTGCATAGAACATGTAGTCACCCTGTCCTCGCCTGGCATCGGACATAGAACATGTAGTCACCCTGTCCTCGCCTGGCATCGGACATAGAACATGTAGTCACCCTGTCCTCGCCTGGCATCGGACATAGAACATGTAGTCACCCTGTCCTCGCCTGGCATCGGACAAGCCACAACCGGGAAGGTAAGGGACATGAACAGACTATTCCCATACATCAGGGGAGCTGCTTGGGACACACCACCCTTCCCCTCTCCTAGTTTGCCTCCGGAGTCGGGTCAGAAGCACCTGCTCATGAGACAGTCCTCCGGATAACAACACGTATCCTTGCTAACGTATCTCTTCACTGGCTTCCTTGGCTTCAGAACGGAAGGGATGCTGATGAGGGGAACAAATGTCGAAGAGGGAATGGCGATGCTCTGGTCCTCCTCTCAAAATCATCAATAGACAAGCATTATGATTGATAGAAACAGAAAATGGTGGGGTGGAGAGAAAGGGAAGATTGAAGTGTGTGTGTGAGGGGGACACGCACGCGCACGCCCGCGCGCGCGCGCGCACACGCACGCACGCACGCACGCATGCGCGCACGCGCACACACGCACACCACAAATTATAATATGACAACGACGAAAATGTTGATAATTATCATGTGACAATATTAACTCTTGTTTAATGAAGACAATGCCGGCGATGTTGATCATACTGATAACACACTCTCTCTCTCTCTATCTATCTATCTCTCTCTCTCTCTCTCTTTCAAAAAAAAAAAAAAAAAAGCCTGCAGTGCCCTAGATGCTAGGAGAAAAGGCAGAGAACATGTGTTTTAAAACACCGTTACTCTCCATGTCATACTAACTAACTTCGTGCGTATAATGCTTAATAAACTGCTGAAGGCGATGTTCTGTGTGAAGACCCGAGCTTCCTGTCAATAAAAGAGAACTGCAAACCAGTTCCTCATCTTCGACCAATCGGCCATCCTGACGTCTACACCCCACGCCGTCCTCCCCTGGCAGGGAGACGAGCAGAAGGAATTAGGGCTGAACGCTAAACCTGGCACCAGCCCACCAAAAGAGAACCTAACGGTGAATTCGCCAAGCGCCAGATGAACGTGATTGGCATGTTCGATCATTTAACACATTTCACAACCGCCAGCGAAGTCAGTAGGTGGTGATTTTCTCGCCTCTTCAACCATGGAGAGTCAAGTAGAAAGGGAGCGTAGGCCTGTCAAATTTCTCTGACCTCGATTCTAAGTTCATTTCCTGAAAGAGGCCGGGGTCACTTTAATGGTGATGGGGAAACGAGCGAAAACGAGCGAATCACGTGAGCGCATAAGGAAGGCCTGGGGACGGGGCGATGTCGATGGAAAGAGAGGCACAAGGGTGTTGAAGGGATGCAGAGACACTTTCCCCAGAAATGAAAACGAGGAAATTAAAAGCTGGGCTGAGGAAGGCGAGTTTAGAGGAGAGGGTGAGGGACGGTGGGAGGGGGGGGGGCATGATGAAAGAAAGAGTGGAATTGCAGGAAGAAACGTAAGGCTCCTATCGCACAGAGTAAGGCTCCTATCACAAAGAGTAAGGCTCTTATCACACAGAGTAAGGCTCCTATCACAGAGTAAGACTCCTATCACACAGAGTAAGGCTCACATCACACAGCGTAAGACTCACCTCACACAGAGTAAGGCCCCTATCACACAGAGTAAGGCTCCTATCACACAGAGTAGGCTCCTATCACAAAGAGTAAGGCTCCTATCACAAAGAGTAAGGCTCCTATCACAAAAGAGTAAGACTCACCTCACACAGAGTAAGGCTCACCTCACACAGAGTAAGGCTCCCATCACACAGAGTAAGGCTCCTATCACACACAGTAAGGGTCCTATCACACAGAGTAAGGCTCCTATCACACAGAGTAAGGCTCACATCACACAGAGTAAGGCTCACCTCACACAGAGTAAGGCTCCTATCACACAGAGTAAGGCTCCTATCACACCAGAGTAAGACTCCTATAAACACAGAGTAAGGTCACATCACACAGAGTAAGGCTCACATCACACAGAGTAAGGCTTACCTCACACAGAATAAGGCATACATCACAAAGAGTAGACTCACATCACACAGAGTGAGGCTCCTATCACACAGAGCAAGGCTCCTATCACACAGAGTAAGGCTTACATCACACAGAGTAAGGCTCACCTCACACAGAGTAAGGCTTACATCACACAGAGTAAGACTCACATCACACAGAGTAAGACTCACATCACACAGAGTAAGGCTTACATCACACAGAGTAAGGCTTCTATCACACAGATCAAGGCTCACCTCACACAGAGTAAGGCTCCTATCACACAGAGTAAGGCTCCTATCACACAGAGTAAGTCTCCTATCACACAGAGTAAAGCTGACCTCACACAGAGTAAGACTCACCTCACACAGAGTAAGTTCACCTCACACAGAGTAAGGCTCCTATCACACAGAGTAAAGCTCATATCACACAGAGTAAGGCTCCTATCACACAGAGTAAGGCTCCTATCACACAGAGTAAGGCACCTATCACACAGAGCAAGGCTCACATCACACAGAGTAAGACTCACCTCACACAGAGTAAGGCACCTATCACACAGAGTAAGGCTCACCTCACACAGAGTAAGGCTCCTATCACACAGAGTAAAGACTCACCTCACACAGAGTAAGGCTCACATCACACAGAGTAAGGCTCCTATCACACAGAGTAAGGCTCCTATCACACAGAGTAAGGCTCCTATCACACAGAGTAAGGCACCTATCACACAGAGCAAGGCTCACCTCACACACAGAAAGGGCTCACCTCACACACAGTAAGGCTCCTATCACACAGAGTAAAGCTGACCTCACACAGAGTAAGACTCACCTCACACAGAGTAAGGTTCACCTCACACAGAGTAAGGCTCCTATCACACAGAGTAAAGCTCATATCACACAGAGTAAGGCTCCTATCACACAGAGTAAGGCTCCTATCACACAGAGTAAGGCACCTATCACACAGAGCAAGGCTCACATCACACAGAGTAAGACTCACCTCACACAGAGTAAGGCACCTATCACACAGAGTAAGGCTCACCTCACACAGAGTAAGGTCCTATCACACAGAGTAAGACTCACCTCACACAGAGTAAGGCTCACATCACACAGAGTAAGGCTCCTATCACACAGAGTAAGGCTCCCTATCACACAGAGTAAGGCTCCTATCACACTCCTATTCACACAGAGTAAGGCACCTATCACACAGAGCAAGGCTCACCTCACACACATTTAAGGCTCACCTCACACACAGTAAGGCTCCTATCACACAGAGTAAGGCTCCTATCACACAGAGTAAGGCTCCTATCACACTTAGTAAGACTCCTATCACACAGAGTATAAGGCCCCTATCACACAGAGTAAGGCACCTATCACACAGAGCAAGGCTCACCTCACACAACAGTAAGGCTCACTTCACACACAGTAAGGCTCCTATCACACAGAGTAAGGCTCCTATCACACAGAGTATGGCTCCAAATCACACTTAGTAAGACTCCTATCACACAGAGTAAAAACTCACATCACACAGAGTAAGACTCCTATCACACAGAGTAAGGCTCACTTCACACGGAGTAAGGCTCCTATCGTACAGAGTAAGACTCCTATCACACAGAGTAAGGATCATATCACACAGAGTGAGACTCCTATCACACAGAGTAAGGCTCCTATCACACAGAGTAAGACTCCTATCACACAGAGTAAGGCTCCTATGGTACAGAGTAAGGCTCCTATGGTACAGAGTAAGGCTTACATCACACAGAGTTATGGCTTACATCACACAGAGTAAGGCTCCTATCACACAGAGTAAGGCTCCTATCACACAGACTAAGGCTCCTATCACACAGAGTAAGGCTCCTATCACACAGAGTAAGGCTCCTATGGTACAGAGTAAGGCTCCTATGGTACAGAGTAAGGCTCCTAAGAAAATGTAAATATGTATTTTCCCAAGACCACCCATCTTATTTTGCACGAAAACCCCCCTTTTCACATACAAATCACGTCCATCACATATCAGTTTTGACCAAAATTAACACCCGTTTTATAAAAAAAATTAACACCCCAAAACTGCCAATATTGACGTAGTCGTTACTTAAAAACGGGGCTTACGTGCTAGATAAGATAGGGTGATCGTGAACATACATATTTACATTTTCTCCAGGGATATAAAATCAACTAAAAATTTATATGGTCTGGCAGGCCTGTTTGTTCACTGCCGGGCTGCCAGACCGATTGCAATTAATATTGAACACCACCACTGTTTTTCGCATGCTTCACTGCACAGGAGCCTGTACCTCACGCGCGCATGCTCAACCAATCGGCAGGAGTATGAGGTCATTTTCTGCCGGGCTGGGCTTAAATCACGTGACATTTTGTTGCTAGCAACTGGGCAACCTGCCCTGTCATTTCTCTTGGCGGTGTTGAGCAGTGAAGACGTGCGATAAAAGTGATTGACTTCAAACTTTGTTTCTGCTGATTGATATGTTGTTCAATCTGCAATATGGAGGTGTTATGGAAACTACTTTTAAGTTTTTTGAAGCAGAACAAGGGAAAGGAATGTGCAATGAAACATGGAATGATGGTTGAAACAAAGATTGGAATTTGTCCTTCCTACGCACGGAGACTGAGAGAAATATTTTGTTTGTTATTTCCATACATTTCCAAATTCAGCACTGTTGGACTGTCTTTTTATGAAGTCTTTAACATGAAAAAAGCGCTCAAAACCATGTTTGAAAGCATGAGGAGATTAGGCGCTATTGGGCTGAGAAGGCGCTGTCAATTGTTCCCGACTGTGAACAGCAACAATCTCAGTAAAAATGGTGGAACTGATCGATCATGCCAGTCATTTCACTCACCGCCACACGCAGTGGACCCCGGCCAGACTGGTCTAATCAATATTGGCCTCCCCGAGGAGACGCTGGCTAGGTTGAGGGGAAGAGGTTTAGCACTGAATAGGTCGCGCTACAGGCAAATAGCGGCTGAAATAGGTCAACTAGTATTGACATTTTTGTTCTACTCTGTTAAACGTGTCTGCTTCAACTTTTGACTGCTTTTTCAGACGGCCTGCCCCATTATAATGAAAATGGCTTTTGTATATAATGAAAATGACTTTTGTATATAATGAAAATGACTTTTTGTTGTTGTGGCTTCAACGTATTGCTCCTGCTTCGCCGTTTGCTTCGTCGTTTTGCTTCACCTGCTTTAAGGCTGTCTCAGACGGCCGCTGAGAGAACTTTGAAGAGATCTTGTGATTATTGATTCAGGACTCTAATAAGTGCTTTTGGTGGCTGTTTCGAATTTACGTCGTTCAAGTGTGAACCACAAAATGCCCCCTGCAAACACCTCCCCATCTATTGTGCGTTTGTTTGTTTGTTTGTTTGTTTGTTGTGTGTGCGTGTGTGCGAGCGTTTTGCCCTACAAGGCAGTGCAGTAATCCAGGTCAAAACGATCTGGGACTGATTGGCCTAGTTAATTAAACCTCCCATGCCCACGCACGCACCACATATATATAAAAATTAAGGGTTTACAGTATGCTCTTCTACTTCCAGCACCATTAATAAATCAGAACAAACAACTGGCTTTCCATCTTGGTTAGTTATTTTTACATCTAATGAATTTATAGGTCCATTAATTAATTCTTTAAATTCACTGTTTTTTCCAACTGAGATTAATCGATAATCACAAAACCCCACCCTAGTTGCCGGCAAAACCTTTAGAACTGTTGACGGATAGCCATCAAACAAATTAGCTTCTGTTTTTAACTGTTGTAAATGGACATACAACATTGGGTTCACGAGAAAATTAGATGGTTTATTACCTTCAAATTGATAAACATCTTCTCTTGTGCTAAATGTATAAACTCTACCATTGCCGTGAAAACCTAAGATTTTAGCAAGTCCTCTAGGGAAAGCGTATTCTCTTCTTTCTTCTTGTGGGAAATTCATAGTAATTCTGAGATTTGCCTCGTTAATTTTTAACAATATACCAAATTTGCCAAGTACTTCTTTTAAAGAACAAAAGTTGTAGTAGCCATCAGGGATTTGCACATTAGTTATTTGATTGCCCGCCTCGTTACTAATATTAATCCAGTTATTTTGGGCTCCTTCAAATATGTTAACCCAAATAATTTTAAAGCCAATTTCTTTAAGAGCAATCCTACAACTCCCGCGCCAATTGACAATTGGATACGATAAGAACACACGCTCGTTTTGCTTGGTTATATAGATGTACATCTTTTTATAACTATTTAAAAAACTAATTTAAAAAATGGAACCTTTTAAATATAACGAAAGTGCTACTTACAATGTAGGAGCGTTTTATAACCCCAAATCTTTAGACTTCAGCAATTTAACCATTGCAGTAGACGAATCATATGGCTTCCAAGTTAGACTTGTAAATCCACTAACTAGATATTTAAATCCGCCAATAAAGAGTGACAGAGTGCCATTAGCATGGGCATCTCGCCCTATGGCGTTTTACCAGAATCAGTTAAATTTTGCCATTTACTGCGCAACTACTGGCTGTGGTGTTTCATATGCAAACCATTTAAACCACCCTAATCTCTTAGTAAGGTCAGTATATAACTTTCATGTTTATTACCAGTACAGACGAATACTAACTGAACTACAAGTGCCCCTCCCAAGTGACAACGCGTTTAATCCATTCAACAGCCCAATGGACAATAATGCATATGAAAGAATCTGCAATGAATTTAACATTAATCCCTCAACTGATTTTAGACAAAAGTTAGACCGCAATCATGGGTTAGGCACATTGTATATGTGGGTGCAAAAAGAGAATATACTTATGACTACTGGCCTGGCCATACTTCTTTTCAACCAGGCAAACAAGTTCGATTGGGATCCATAGAACAAAAACACCCTAATGCTTGGGCAACATTTATCTTAGATGAAAGTGAAGGCCTAACAATGCCAGGAGTGCAAAGACTCAATGGCTCCATACGGACATATGTTTGGTGTCTATTAGGAGCACAAGCACAGACCAAGTCTAGCATATTGGATCAATCTACAGGCTTTGATGCTAGAAAACAATTTCTAGCTAATTTAGAAGATGCTATTAACTCTGCTGTTGATTTGCCTGCCAGCATACAAAGGTATCAAGACGTTCTTACACATGCTAGGTCAAAGGTTGACTTTGTTGTAGGCCATGGATTATACATGCTGCCCTCTGACCTTAGACTGCAGATTGGCATGATACAGAATTATAACAATGAAATCCTCATAGCTGGAGACGACCAAAACTTAGGGCACAATCAAGGTTTAAACACAAGGCCTGCTCCATCCATTTTAAAGAAAGTATCTAGCCCTGAAGAAAGCGATCCGGTTATAAACACCCCAGAAAGCGATCCAGTTATAAGCGCCCCACAACCAGAAAGCAGTCCAGAAAGCACACTCCCTGTTGATCTGCCTCACACTGACAGTCATACTAGCGAAAAGACAGCCCTTGTTGTATTTTTAACTTTTACTGGATTAGCTATACTTTATTTCACTAAAAATTAATCCAGCAGCTAACACTCCCAACGTCCACAGATGGTCAGCCATATAACCAGCAACTTTGCCTATAGTAGACAAAACCCAACTAACAACACTGCCAATTATTCCAGGCAGAGCATCAAGCGCTTTGGCTGCTAACTTCTTTAATAGGTTTGCTAAATGATGCAATTGTTTTCTAATCCAACTTTTACCAGGCTGAGGTGTCGGAGGAGCTACTGGCCCTGTTGGTGCACTGCCTGTTAAAGCATAAACGAGTGTAGAGATAGCAAACCCAACAGCTGTTAATATGCTAACTATTGTAATCCCTTGTTCTCTGAACAGAGTCCTTATTCTTTCAGCTAGCGTAGTGTTTTCATAAAGTATTCTGTTTATAGTTTCTCTTATTCTGCTTGTTTGTGATGCTAGCTGCGCTCTGTTAGTAGACAGCGTTTCTAACCTAGCCGCCCTTTCTATCATTAAATCTTGTATTTTCTGCTGTATTCTAACCTTTTCTTCTTGCCCTAAATTGTTATCATCTGCATCAGCGAGTTTATTTTTTTCTTTTCTATCTCTCTATCTAGCTCACTAAGTTTTGCCAAATTGTTTTCTAGTTCGCCCCTTATTGACTTTAGACGATCATTAAGCCCAGGATTTCACGCATAGGCAATGGGGAATCTTCAATTGTTTCTAATGTTTTTCTGACTGTTTCCTCATTAAAACTCGTCTCCATTTCTGCTATTGCTTCATCTGTTCTTGGACCTAAATCCTGAAAAGAGGTCATTTCTATTTCAGATCGTGTTGGCAACCTTTGCACCATGGTTTGTAAACGACTAGCAGCCTCAGAGCCTAAATCTTCAATAAAGTTCAATTTCCTTTTGTCAGCAACAGGGAGTTTTCCAAGAATTGTGCTTGGGCTTAAAAACTGGGTTGAGTCTGGTTTTTTAGTAAACCGCACAAGGTCCCCAATACTGGGTCAATAATTCAAATGATAATCTTTATCTATCGCAAAATTGGAAACTCAAATCGCATCTGTTGCTCTCGACCCATAAGGCATATAATGAATCAATTCTAATCAAGCTAACGTAATTGACGTATTCCTACTCCCTGACCTACTGCTGCTTCATCAATCTCTTCATCAATGAAGGCCCAATTGTGTTTTCATCTTTCTATCTTCGTTCAGAGGATAAGGCACTTCATAATCATCATCCAAATTTTATTATAATCTTATTTTGTTTTTCTAAAAAAAAAACTCATACGGTTTTGACCACGATCCATACAGAAAAGAGAAGGAACCCCATGGCGTAAAAGGTATAAGGCAGACTGTAATTATGTAAATACTCCATCACAGGTATTCACCTGAACAAACTTTAATAGTCAAGTTCCCTATCTGGCGCTGACGACTTATAATTTCCAGGCACTGCTAAACTATCATTCAAAATAGATATTACATCGACAGATCCTAATGCTACTTTGTTTGCTAATTTGGGTAGGCTACGTTAATCATATAGTAATAAAACAGGAGGGCACAAAGACATTGAACTAAAGCGAGTCAACATTTTTGCCTCTATTCTTACTATGGCTGCCTAAAAAAAAAAAAGAAAAGAGAAAGTTTATCAGGAATGCAAGACTCAAACGTCCTTAAGCACAGGCTTAAAGCAGGGGATGCAAAAAAATTAAGTAAAGAGGAGGCAGAAAGCAGAAAGCATAGGCAACAGATTATGCATCCCTCTAGATTTTAGCTGTTAAAGACGCATACAGCAAATTACCAATGCGAGCACAAAAGTAAAAACTTACTTATGACTGACATTAAATCCTAGCGTTCTGACGATCTGTCTGAATAACTGAAACAAACAAACACAGTAACGGGACATTTCTCTTGAGATGATGTTGTTACTAACCCCAACTGGCCAGAACAATCTAAAACCCATATAAAAGTAAAAACAGTATTTAATTCTGAAAATGTAATACACACCACTACAAAAAGAAACAGCGAGACACACTCTGGAACATACATCTAAATCAGACACTGAAGTCTATAAGAAGGAAATTTTGCTCATGTTTACTGAAGAAACAACACCTTAACAGAGAGAAACAGAAGCGTTAATAATCCAAAAATTGAGAAGGTTACTGTGCCAAAAATGGCAAGTCTGATCAGTTTGTATTCATGACGCTGGCTTTACCTCACCAACACATTAGATGAAAAAGAAAGCAGTTACGCAGGAGGCAGGCAACGGGATCCTACAGATATCGCGAATTGAAAAAAAACATACGCCCATAATGAAAGTAAGACACGAATACTTACTTAAAAACAAAATATGGGCTGTGGTTTGAATTTAGATCCACAATTGAACATTAGATTGTTTGGAAGTGGAGAAAGGGTAGGGCAAGAAGGAAATAAAAATAAATATTCACAAGAAAGCAACGAAACGACCCAATCATAAATGCATGTTATTAATATGTTTGTGATGCCTCAGATAAACAATGAAGAAAACAGAAAAAGACTAGCTTATAAAACTGCAGAAGAAATATTCTAAAAACAACAGAGGATATATTTAAAGAATCTGCCAAAAGAACCTCACTGTTACCTCTAATCAGCGGGATTACTGGTGTGGGAAAACTGTCTTCGTACTAGATTTGTACAAACAATATACAGGTTTCATTACGAACACATTGATATATTCTGCACACCAATAAGCACAACACGTCTTACAAAGAAAGGAAGTTTATTTGGACACGAGAAAAAAATTTATAGTAGATCTATCGACAAACAGATCGACAGTTTTAGAACATTACTAAAGCCCACCTAATTTGAGGAACTGAAACACAGTAAATATTATTTGAATACTGTTCAGCAAACGAGACATTATTAAAAAAAGAAAAGCTCAGTCAAAGCTTGGCCTTAGCGCCCGCCACTCCTTATTATTCTGGTGTGGCCTCTTAACACAAAATACAATGCTGACTTAAAAGACTTTAGATCACAGTTTAAAATACGTTGTATTATTTTACACAAGGAGCAAATAAAGTATAAGGAAGAATGTTAAGTGAAAATTATAATAATAAGGGACAAAGATAGTTATAAAAAAATAAAAGAGTCATTAGAAAACCATCTAAGCACGCTACGCTATGCTTACGGACTGACCCCCCCACGTTTTTATTCCAATACTTAGTTTATAGTATATCGTTTATAATGATTGCTTATAACCAAATTTTTTTATTAAAATTTTAATATTAAAAAAAGAACGTCTCGAGGGCCAAATCAAAATACGCAGCTAGCTCCTAAATCACTGCAGTAGAGCTCACAGGACCAAGCAACACACTGCTTTGATTTAGTAGGAGAGCCAGAAATGTTTAATGAATTGAATACACAGATGATGGGTTTAACAAACGAACAGAAATAGAAGACAAAAAACGCCATCAATATCACACCCAAGAAAAGATAAGAAATTTAAGGGCAAACGATTTTGTAAAAAAGAATACACAAAACATAAAAGATAGAATGCAATGGGCGTTGCTTACCTGAATTGCTGAATTTAAATTTGAACAGCGAACCCTCATGTATACTATGAAAAACCAACAATTTTAGAAAGGCATTTGAAAGCAGATCCCTTTCTTGTTAGTCTGGTTCCAGGAACAACAACAGAAAAAGCAATAAAATAACTAAGCGAGGTCAAAATAAGTGCTTCACAGAGAAAGCAGTCCTTAGCTGAAGTGGGGTGCGACACCGTAGGCTTACAATAAACCCCAACGCAACAGTTCAATACCTGGCAAATGACGATATTTATCGCTTAATAATTATACACCTATGACAGGGAAGATACTAGTTTGCCAGAACATGCGTTTATTATAGCATACTAAATAAAGGCTGAAAACTTGGATGGGCCCCTTTTAAGTTTTATTGATTTATTACTAAAAACGAGATGAAAAAAACACTTTTTCATCATCAGACAAAGTACTAAGAATGGTTGACAAAGACAAACTAACAGTACTCGACTTATTTTCATAAAAAGAATGATGTATAAATTGCGCTTTACACTGTTGATGAAGTGCTGCCAGAAGATTAATAAAAAGATAATTGTATAAGATAAAATATTAAAATAATCATAAAAAACAATGCATGTTCAACAGTTTAGGTAGAAAGCAAATAACTGACATCAACAGAAATAGAAAGCGACTTGGATAATTAAAAGTTACCAGAAAGAAAAATCTAATCTTTAAAAATACACTATCTTAATAAAATAACGGCACATCAGCTTAGTCTAGCGAAATTGCTGGGTCATAGTGTTGCATTTTTAGCCACTGGGTTAGTGCGCCAGTCCTCATGTATCAATAGGGAGTTCTCGGGTAAGGTTTAGGCGCTGTGTCTATGATGTAAGTGCTGTAATTAAAAAAATTCACTTCCAAAATTACAAAGCACACTGCCATTTGTAGCCCTAGCAATCAGCAAAAACTTGTTCCATTAAGATTAAAAATAAGCAAATCAAACAGGAAAAAAACTTTACAGAAGAAGAATTTGATAAGCTTCAAGGCCGAAGTTGAGGAAATAAATGACGGCAAAAAATTGAACTCAAAAGGAGTGAGAAAGACCTATACTTCACGACAGTTAGACACAGATGCAATTAAATGAGAACATTGGAAAAAAACAAACACCTGAACCAGTTAAACCAAAATAAGCCCAAACAAAATGTTTAAACAATAAAATAAATACTAATTTAGCAAAAAAATACACACTATATATTTTTGTTAACTCACTGAGTATTGGCGGGACATCTTGCAGCTCTTCGCGAACCAAAGATCTTTTAGGTCAGCATTTTAGAACGTAGTAGCTCGCTGACTTGAAGAAAGAGCCTCTCTTAAATAATCTACACGAGGTTGTTATCATGATCTTCAACTTCATATACTCCTACGCTCCATATGGGTCTGTGGCTCTAATTCTAACACGCCTTCTGCCTCTCCAGGAGCAAACAAGAATCTTACTTTTCGTCCAAAACGCAAGGAGTTTTTTTGAGACCCCAGCACATCTCAGTAAATGCTATTTTTAATTTAATTTGATCGCGTTTGACTGGTTTAAGGCCTGTTTGCTTAAATTCCCTTCGTTGTTCATGGCGCGTAAGACTGATGGCAAACTCCTCCAACCCATACTGTGATTGGCGTTCTCTATCCATAAAAACGTCATGTGATATTGACATGATAAACATGCGTTCAGCTAGATTTCATATTAAAGTTTTTCTAACTATGCTTGTGATCGATGTTGCCTCGGATCCCTCTCTAACTGTAACATGATGTTTTAAAACCCAGCTGTTACAGAACCATTAAGCACATTTCCACATCAACTTGAACCATCCTAGGATACTTTAATGGGCCCTTCCCGCAATGTATATAGTTTAAAGCCACGCCACAGCAGTTGAGCATTATCCGTTAAAGATTCAGCGTCTTATGAAACATGAAAGCCAATACAACACAGTCAGAGCAAACTTAAACTTATATCTTTAACTATACCAGAGGAATAATCAGCAATCCATTTGTTGGGTCCATTTGGAACTGAGTTAACATAATCTAGGCCTTATTATTCTTTTTGGGACAGGCAGATATATTTGCCAAATTGCTTGATTTGAAAGCCAGTCTTTCGCATCAGAATCAGAACACACTAGCAGTTTTACTCAGTTATACAGTAGCAAGCCTTCCACACCAATACCCTTTAGGAGAATAATATAATTGTTCATAATATAAATAGAATATTTAATAAGGTAATTTAGATTGTTTGTGCAAAAAATAGATTGGCTCCCATAGCACCCACAATAAAGCCAAATCTGCTAATTTCAGTTCTTCTGATGGTGCATAAAAGTCAGAGCAGATCTGGCGGTGGCGATGTTAGAACTTCTATCCCGTCATTAAGGTATAAAACTCATTCATTGCCTCATCAACGATATAAATGTGTGCTCTGCATGACCCTGTTCTCTAACTAATTATTAAAACAGTCTAATTGAGCAATTCGACATTTATCAAAATCGTCTCTTGCCTTGCTAATCTTCCAATGCATTGTTATGACGTTCACTCTCTTCATCGACCGCAATTACTAAACATAATATTGCTTCCAGAGAAGTCAAAGCGAAAACAATAGTCTCCCCCACCATCATAACTACTCCCGCCATCTTTTATAAATAAATATTTTCTAGATAATTCTGACATGAACTAACATATTCTGGTATAAACCCCAGTGTAACAAGAAAGTTCATTTGATGCAAATCCCTGCAGTGATTACAACTATACCTTAACACATCCTCAATGTCTAACCACCTAGATCCGCCGGCTCATTTTAAACATGTTCTTTGCTAACACCTATAGCCTAACTAAGGCCACGTAATTACCGCAGAATGTTAAAACGTATTAGATAAACTTTTTTTCACTCATCTATTTATTAACTAAAAAAAATAATAAAAATAATCTAATACGAAAGGGCTGTACTATGTGCTTTTTAATCAGATTATCTTTTGTTGTTTAAGGCTAAAAATAAGGTGCAACTAGTTTTTTGGCAATCTTCTATCTTCCCAGTTAGGCGGTATTTATACCTAACAAACATTTTGCTAGGTATGAATAAACTATCACACCACTATAGGCCAACTGCATAAAATAACCACACTTAAACTAATGGTTTTTAAAAGTATATAAATACATTTTTTTATTGCATTTTAAAATGGATAGTGACGAACAATTAAAGTGTGAGGAGGCAAGCAGCCTACTCAGTAGACCCCAAGCCATAAAGAAAGATTATACACTCTGGCTGCCGTGTTGAAAAACTAAACAATACTAAGCACGAACTAAGGTATTGACCAGATCCAAAAACAGTCTACATCAGACGTTGAGACTACAACTCTAACGAAGCAACAGCTATGATCAAAAATGGATATATCAGTGGGCCAGACAATGATTAAGTATTTATATGCAAGTTAGTACGTAAGAGCACCGGTTGATACAGCAGAAATTTAAAATATGACTTATCACAAGATCCGTTTAAAACACGTCAGCAAGAAACTCTCGCATGTGACATGTAATACAGAATTGGGACTATGTTATGTCCATTCTTCATGGATTACGTACTTATTAATCAAATATCATTTTATGATCATAATAAATATAAACGCAATAAAAAAAATGATCGATCATGAGAAAAGATAGCGGCTCCACAGGACAGACGCAGGAGCAGAATATGCGCCGACAGGTGAAGTACCACAATGATTAATTGTTACTAAAGTCTAAAAATCCTGGAACGTGTTGAGGCTGGACGTAACGTAGCTGAATGGAACAGAACAGCAAAAAGCAACCAACAACAAAACAAACATTTAATAGATAGTAAAACAACATCGCCCCCCACAACAACCCCCCCATAAACAACAACACAATCACAAACAAACGATAAGATGTAATTATTAATATGTAATTGCTGCTGTTGTTGTGGTGGGGGGGGGTTTAGCATACAAATGTCTAACGCCATACTTAGCATCAAGTCACAAAACCCCCACAAAACCAGTAAAATAAGAAGAACCAACATCTGCAAAAAAAGGCAGACACCTGCAGTAGACTCCACCATTTTCTATGAATAGTTTATAATAACTAAATAAAGTAACAAGTAAAGAACTTGATAAGTACAAGTTAAGTACAAGTAAAGTACAAGTATAAGTTATTTTAAAAAAAGTACTATATTAAGTTAAGTACAAGTAAATTACAATTGTAAGAAAAATAATAAGTTCTTGATAATCAATAGTTAAAGTCCTTAAATAATACTATATAGAGCTCTTAAGTAAGTTACTATTTAAGTATCTTAAGTAAGTTCTTGTAAAGTTCTTAAGTTAAGTACAAGTTAAGTCAGTCAAGAAAATCCTATTATAAGTTCTCCAATGTTCCTACATCAATGAAAACTCGGACTGACGTAAGTTCTCTGTTATTGTTAGAGACAGTGAATTTCTTATTAACAGCAGTTTGTTTACTTGATGAAGATTAGAGCGTAGATTAACATTTGTTGTGATGAAAAACTTTGTTTCAAAGAGAGCTTGCTGTAGTTATCGTGAGTTATATTTTTTTTTGACAACATCTTTACTATGCCTTTAGCTTTTCATTACAGAATCTGGCAAGCAACGCAATACCACTTAGACCGCAAACCACAAATACTTTGATAACTGTCCTAATTAGTTTCTCATCCTCACACTTCCAATCACTTTCTTGTTCACAAGAAGAATGTAAAGGACTGTCATTAGGAAAATCGCATGTGTCGTACACCCATCAGATCCTTAGGCCGCTCTGTTCTAAGCCCTAATAAAAGTCTTCTGTTGTACGTCTAAAATAAAAGATTCAGTGTCCAGTGTAAATACACTTGCCTTCTGGGTACAGCTGGTTTTAAAGTATCGTACAAAATTCTAACATTAATAACTTGACAACTCCTAATACAGTAAAGCCAATAAACACAGGCTGTCCAACTAACATCCTTTTTCTTCATCCATAACACCAACCAGCTGTCTTTAAATCTTTCTAAATCTTGATAGATTTGGTTTAGAGACCCAAGCATAATTGCTTTGTCTTTGCCTTATTGTAACTAATCATACATCTTTACGATGTGTACTATCTCCATAGTTTTGCCAAAACAGCATGTTGTTACATCAGTATTTAAAGAAGTCTTCTTCTGAAGCGTCAGTGCTTGGTTCTAAGATCAGTAAATTCTTCTAGATGTATGGACACAAAAAGGGCTCTTGGTCAGAAGCAATGATTCTGTGAACAGCTGTCAGTTTTCAGCCTTTCTTAGGTAACACTGTAGCAGTCCCCTGTAATGACAAACCAAACTTAGTTTTGTTCGAAGTTAGCACAAGTTTAGGGGTTCTGTGGGGCCATCATTAAGCTTTCTGCGGCATAGAAAATCGTTGTGAAGGTCATGCATTTCTTTAGGATATTCTAAGTCTACTCTAGAATAAAACCATACTCTTGATCTGGCGTCAAACCGCCAACCACTTTAATGCCCCTTGAATATTATTTGTGCCATGTCCTGTGTACATCCTGAAGTTACGTAATGGAAGCGGCTGGCTCATGGCCCATCCATACAGATTGTTGGCGTCTAAGTACATTAAATAGTTGGAACGGTTTAGTTGGGTCATAATCGTCTAAATATTGTTGTTAGCTTACAGTATGGATGTGAGCCATGCTAATACCTCCCCTTAGTCCGTCTTCAATCATCTGAAGTGTGGGTAGATCAGAAATTAAGTCAATCTGGATGTTTGTAGACTTTAAGAATGCGTCCCAAGAAAGGCCAGGCGCAGAGATGTAATGTGATGAGTCTAGACAGTAATGTTTCATGCAAGTAGTTCTGTAATTCTGAAAAACATCCGCCAATAAACACACGTCGAGCCATCAAGTAGTGGTCGTGATAAATCACCCATTGTTTCACAGTGTAATTCTGCCAGCTTTCTTTGCGTATTCATAGTCAGAGTCTGTTATGCCTTTTCCTGTAAGTTTAGAGTAAAAATCTTCCTTATGCGGTAGCGCCGGCTCGTCAAAGCTTCCCACGAGTCCATGTATTCATAAGGATAAACGCCTTTACGCACTAAAGATGGATCAAAGTAATTGTTTAGTGATTGGAAAGTCTTGTAGAGAACTTGCTAACTTATCCAAACTTGCCATCAATGTGGCTGAATCATAAAAGGATAAACAGTCAAGAGTAAAAGTCATGTACTTTCTGAAGACTGCGCAATGCAGGTAACCCCTTATATTCAGAAGTCACTGCTTGCATGATGAAATGAGAATCGTAACCTCGTAGGTTATGAAAGAAGATAGGCAGTTTCCAAGTCTTAGATCAACCTTAATTGAAGATTACAATTGTTGTGTGCGACCCCTCTAAATTTGCCAGTAATGTGATCGTGGTCTCTTACTGGTTGCCTAATAATCTCTATTACATATCCAACAGTGTGTAATAAGTCATAGCGTTCTGATCTCTGGAGTCATAACAATGTCTGAAGGTTCAGTTGTATGGATAACTGATTGCGAAGTTGTTTCATCTGCTCTAAAACTCTACTACTGCGTTGGGGCCTCTGTAAATCTCTGGTGTTGTGTGTTGGCCGTCGACCTAACAACAATAAACGCATAAGAACAGATCTGATGGTGGGATAATAAGGATGTTTTTTGTTCTTGCTGTTGTGGGCCGTAGTACTGCGGCAAGATTGATTCAAAGTCAGCATAAACTACGTACGGGCTCATTTGCATTTTGTGTATATTCTTAAAACTAACTTTAGACCCTGGCTTAGGTGTGAGGAGTTTGGTTTTCACAGTCTACAATACTTTACAATAAGTTCATGGTTGGCAGCTGCTTCTATAGTAGAGGGCTTCTCCAAACACCTTCTACAAATCTCCTGTTTAAAATTGTTTTTGTAGTATAGGCTAACAGTCTGCTTATTGTTCTGATTAATACATAATGACTCTTTTTACTATCTGCAAACAGTATCAAGTCTACATGTTTTGTTAAGCGTTTTGCCTAAAGTGGGAGCATTGGAGAAACCATTAGAGGCATTAGATTATCTACTACAGACCATGTGTATACGTTAACAGTAATTGTTTGTTTTGTTCTTCAAACTGAGATGTGCTTTCTATACTCACTGGAAAGGTTATTTATCAAAGTTCAGCTCTTGTTTGTATTGTTCAATACTTAGAAACTCTGTTTGTATGATTTTTAACAGATGTAAATGCGCTAAAACACACCACATAAAACACATGTTTGTCAGAATTATGTATGTTAAGACTGCTCGTTTTAAACTCTAACTCTTTGGAAGAGGAAGGTAAGAATTGCCAACTATAGGATAAAACTTTGTTTGTCTCAATCTGATTTCAAGGACTGTTCCTTCAGACCAGCCAGAACCCCTTAACTTGCCTCCTCACTTGCATGGTTAAACTGTGTAAACATGTAGTCAGCCCAGTCAGAGTTAAAGTCGCGATAGCTGATTACTTCTTTCTGTTTAGTTGAAACCCAGACTTCCATGTTACTATCATCAGGCGTTATATAATCAATAAGAACGGTTAACAGCACTTTTACTGGCGGTTCACATTGAAGAGACTCCGGGATTTTAGAGATAGCATGTGCCACGCTTTCATGAACGTTTGTGGGGTTAATGATGTCCATGTCTACTTCGCTAAACATATTGCTTAATTGTTTGTCACTATTAAATATTTCTTCCATCGTATATAGTTTTCCACCCTCAGATTTACTTGTGGTCGTCATTTTTAAAGCCACAATATTTACGTAGATTAAAAAAATAAATGTATATAAAAGTAAGTAAAATGGGCTTTTTATTCTTCACCCAAGCATTGCAACACTTCAAGACACCCTAACCTTACAATAACACCTGCTAATATTTTAGCTTTTTCTGAATCACTACAGTCAATGTTCATCACTTTGGTTGCTTCTTTAAATAGTTCGCTATGATCTTTTATTATATTGTTTACATCATTCTCAAACCAAAATTCACTAAAATCAATGTTTAATGCTTTCATTGTTTCGTCAAATAGTTCATTACACTTCTTTAAATCAGATTCTCTGAGTTTGACAGCCATTTTTAAATCTAAAATAAATAAAAAATAATTGTAATTCAACTGTTATTTATAGTCTTTTCTAATCGTAAAACCTGATCTTCAACAAAGTGAAGAACTCCTCCTTCAGGGGCGATAGAAACAGTTAGATTATCGCCCATAAAATCAGAATCCATATAATCAATTAAAATAGCAAACAACTTTATAGTTGGTTGTGTCCAAGAACCTTGTGTTTCACTGATGAACTTCTTCACTCTTGGTTGTATATTTATGTGATTAAAAAGATCAGTAATTGATTTTTCAAACCTGTCCCTTAACACTTCTCTATCAACCTTCCATTTCAACTTGTAAAGTATATTAGTAAGCCTTTTAATTTCTTAGGGCTTCATTTTTAAACCAGAATAAATTATAAATTAAAAAAATAATTGTAATTCAACTGTTATTCATAGTCGTTTCTAATCGTAAAACCTGATCTTCATTAAAGCGAATAGCTACTCCTTCAGGGCTGGTAGAAACAGTCAGATTAACATCTTCAGGGGCTATATTATCAACTAAAATGGCAAACAACTTTGTAACCGGTTGAGGCCAAGAATCTGGTATTTTACTGATGGCCTGCTTCACGCTTTCTCGCATATTTATGCGCTCAAAAAGATCAGTAATTAATTCTTCAAACCTGCTCTTCAACTCTTCTCTATCAGCCTCCCACTCCCAATCCAACTCGTAAAGTATATTAATAAGCTCTGTCGCTACTTCGGCCTTCATTTTTTAACCCAGAATAAAAACGACAATTAAAAAATTAATTAATTCTGTAAACCCTTAATTTTGTATGTCTCTGAAGAGAATGTAAATATGTATGTTCACGATCACCCTATCTTATCTAGCACGTAAGCCCCCGTTTTTAAGTAACGATTACGTCAATATTTGGCAGTTTTGGGGTGTTAATTTTGTTTATAAAACGGTGTTAATTTTGGTCAAAACTGATATGTGATGGACGTGATTTGTATGTGAAAAGGGGGGTTTTCGTGCAAAATAAGATGGGTGGTCTTGAACATACATATTTACATTCTCTCTCCTATGGTACAGAGTAAGGCTTACATCACACTGAGTAAGGCTTACATCACACGGAGTAAGGCTCCTATGGTACAGAGTAAGGCTTACATCACACAGAGTAAGGCTCCTATCACACAGAGTAAGGCTCCAATCACACAGAGTAAGGCTCCTATCACACAGAGTAAGTCTCCTATGACACAGAGTAAGGCTTACATCACACAGAGTAAGGCTCCTATCAGAGTCGTGAAACAATTTGTCCAAAACATGCATGACACACGGTGTTTCCTGTTTTCCTGTTTACCTGTTTGATATTTCATTTTCATGTAAAAAAAAAAAACTAATCCATTTGTATGTGCAACTTGCTCTGATTTGGCAATATACGTTTCTTGCATTTGCTATTATGACCCAAAGGTAGACACATGTGGTTGCCTCACCGAAAAATAAAACAGCAGACAAAAGTAAACAAGTCTCTTTTAAATCGTTATGATAAAATCTACAGTTTGGGTCAGTTTGTTCGATGGCCATATTCAATCTTCGGGGTGCAGGTTACCAGGACAAAAGAAACAGGGACAAATGTTGTGTTTAGGCACCTGGTATACACTGCAAACGGCAGGAACCTGGTGTGTTGCTGTGGGCATCTTATTGTGCGACATGGCTTAAAGAAAAAAAAAACAGTTCCAAGGCCACCGTTACTGTAGTGTTTTTACACCTCATAGGCAATTGCGTGTTTCCCCTGGCAACGTTGTTGTGTGTTAATGGCCTCGAATCGTATTGTTTCTCGCCCAGCTGACCACAGGGGCCACATCAGGGCTGGGATCAGGGTCTAAGAGGGACTAGGGGCACGAATGAAGGTTGTAACTAAAAGAAAGAACGTCTTCTGTGATGATGAATCTGTTCTGGCTCATCGTTTCATGAAATCATTCTGCCACAAGAATTACAAGCATGCAAAGTTAGCCATACATGATCTGGGATGCTGTGTGCAGGAGGTGGTTTTTTTTTATTTTAATAATACACTTCGTTCCAAACTGACGAATCAACTTTTCTTTATTCGCTCACAATTTAGTCAAATCTCAGCTCTTCTTTCGCTCATGGTCTCAGCTGTTTTATGTGACAGCCCTTCACGAATTCACAGAGTCGCGTCAGAAACACGCAGGAAGCATGGGCAGTGACCAGTCTTGATCTTTCCACCAAAACGTTTTCTTTTTTTCCACCCGTGTTTGTGGGTTTGTTTCCTTGTTTGTCCGCCACGGTGATTTTGCAAAGTACCGGAACCATAATAACGAAACGCTCTGAAAAGATCAAAAATGCTCAAAGGACGAACTCATTAAGTTTCGTAGGTCGCTGATGCAGTTTTTAAAAAAATCGGATCACGGAAATTTCGGTACTTTACGCCAAAATGCCATTGCGATTTTCACGATACTTGGAAGATGGAACGTAGCCCAGTGACGAACCCTTTAAAGTTTGTCGTGGAGCCGTGGTTCAAATCTGTATTAAAAGTTGGACCTTGACTGAGGTATACGTTTCCCACGTGTCCTTCTTCTGGCTGTTCTTTTCTTCTGGCTGTTCTTTTCTTCTTGCTGTTCTTTTCTCCTTGCTGTTCTTTTCTCCTCGCTGTTCTTTTCTCCTCGCTGTTCTTTTCTCCTGGCTGTTCTTTTCTTCTGGCTGTTCTTTTCTTCTGGCTGTTCTTTTCTTCTGGCTGTTCTTTTCTTCTTGCTGTTCTTTTCTTCTGGCTGTTCTTTTCTCCTGGCTGTTCTTTTCTTCTGGCTGTTCTTTTCTTCTTGCTGTTCTTTTCTTCTTGCTGTTCTTTTCTCCTTGCTGTTCTTTTCTCCTCGCTGTTCTTTCTTCTGGCTGTTCTTTTCTCCTTGCTGTTCTTTTCTCCTCGCTGTTCTTTTCTTCTGGCTGTTCTTTCTTCTGGCTGTTCTTTTCTCCGGGCTGTTCTTTTCTCCTTGCTGTTCTTTTCTCCTCGCTGTTCTTTTCTTCTGGCTGTTCTTTTCTCCTGGCTGTTCTTTTCTCCTGGCTGTTCTTTTCTTCTGGCTGTTCTTTTCTTCTGGCTGTTCTTTTCTCCTTGCTGTTCTTTTCTTCTGGCTGTTCTTTTCTCTTCTGGCTGTTCTTTTCTCCTGGCTGTTCTTTTCTTCTGGCTGTTCTTTTCTCCTTGCTGTTCTTTTCTTCTGGCTGTTCTTTTCTTCTGGCTGTTCTTTTCTCCTTGCTGTTCTTTTCTTCTGGCTGTTCTTTCTCTTCTGGCTGTTCTTTTCTCCTGGCTGTTCTTTTCTTCTTCCTGTTCTTTTTTCTTCTGGCTGTTCTTTTTTTCTTGCTGTACTTTTCTCCTCGCTGTTCTTTTCTTCTGGCTGTTCTTTTCTCCTGGCTGTTCTTTTCTCCTGGCTGTTCTTTTCTCCTGGCTGTTCTTTTCTTCTGGCTGTTCTTTTCTCCTCGCTGTTCTTTTCTTCTGGCTGTTCTTTACTCCTCGCTGTTCTTTTCTTCTGGCTGTTCTTTTCTCCTCGCTGTTCTTTTCTTCTTGCTGTTCTTTTCTCCTCGCTTTTCTTTTCTTCTGGCTGTTATTTTCTCCTTGCTGTTCTTTTCTTCTGGCTGTTATTTTCTCCTCGTTGTTCTTTTCTTCTTGCTGTTCTTTTCTTCTTGCTGTTCTTTTCTCCTCGCTGTTCTTTTCTCCTTGCTGTTCTTCTCCTGGCTGTTCTTTTCTCCTCGCTGTTCTTTTCTTCTGGCTGTTCTTTTCACCTCGCTGTTCTTTTCTCCTGGCTGTTTTTTTCTCCTCGCTGTTCTTTTCTCCTTGCTGTTCTTTTCTCCTCGCTGTTCTTTTCTTCTTGCTGTTTTTTTCTTCTTGCTGCTCTTTTCTCCTTGCTGTTCTTTTCTTCTTGCTGTTCTTTTCTTCTGGCTGTTCTTTTCTCCTCGCTGTTCTTTTCTCCTCGCTGTTCTTTTCTCCTTGCTGTTCTTTTCTTCTTGCTGTTCTTTTCTTCTGGCTGTTCTTTTCTCCTCGCTGTTCTTTTCTCCTCGCTGTTCTTTTCTCCTCGCTGTTCTTTTCTCCCTGCTGTTCTTTTCTTCTGGCTGTTCTTTTCTTCTGGCTGTTCGTTTCTCCTTGCTGTTCTTTTCTCCTTGCTGTTCTTTACTTCTGGCTGTTCTTTTCTCCTGGCTGTTCGGTTCTTTTCTCCTCGCTGTTCTTTTCTCCTCGCTGTTCTTTTCTCCTCGCTGTTCTTTTCTCCTTGCTGTTCTTTTCTCCTTGCTGTTCTTTTCTTCTGGCTGTTCTTTTCTTCTGGCTGTTCTTTTTTTCTGGCTGTTCTTTTCTCCTTGCTGTTCTTTTCTTCTGGCTGTTCTTTTCTTCTGGCTGTTCTTTTCTTCTGGCTGTTCTTTTCTCCTTGCTGTTCTTTTCTCCTTGCTGTTCTTTCTCTTCTTGCTGTTCTTTTCTGCTTGCTGTTCTTTTCTCCTTGCTGTTCTTTTCTGCTTGCTGTTCTTTTCTCCTTCCTGTTCTTTTCTCCTTGCTGTTCTTTTCTGCTTGCTGTTCTTTTCTCCTTGCTGTTCTTTTCTGCTTGCTGGTCTTTTCTCCTTGCTGTTCTTTTCTGCTTGCTGTTCTTTTCTTTTTGATGTGTTCACTACGTTCCGCTTCTGTCCAGCCGTGTTGTGTTGAGCTATGGCTCTAGGACAGCAGAACCCTCGAGTATATCACATTTTGCCAGTCGCGTTTTATCCCATCCTTTGTTTCGTTTTCACGCGTAATTGCGAGTGTTCTCTTCTCATGGCTCTAAAAAAATCTCAGGTGTAACGTTTCACTCACTTGTTTCACCCACTGACACACGGTTCAATACATTTGTGGTGCAACAGGTGTGGAACAGTATGGGCTGTCAATCATGAGAAAACACAGCCTTTCTGGCCTCCATCGACATTGTCTTGTTTGAATCCAACATGAATTAATTGGAAACGGACAGAAATCGAATCGGCACCAGTCTCTTTTGCATATACTGATATATATGTCAGATAACGCGAACCCACGAATTTCGTAAACTCCCCGCGATTGGTTCTCATCAAGATTTCTGTTCACTTGTTGTCAGGTTTCTGTTCACATTGTTGTCGGGTTTCTGTTCACCTGTTGTCAGGTTTCTGTTCACTTGTTTGAAGATTTCTGTTCACTTGTTGTCAGGTTTCTGTTCACTTGTTGTCAGGTTTCTGTTCACTTGTTTGAAGATTTCTGTTCACTTTTTGTCAGGTTTCTGTTCACTTGTTGTCAGGTTTCTGTTCACTTGTTTGAAAGTTTCTGTTCACTTGTTGTCAGGTTTCTGTTCACTTGTTTGAAGATTTCTGTTCACTTGTTGTCAGGTTTCTGTTCACTTGTTGTCAGGTTTCCGTTCACTTGTTTGAAGAATTCTGTTCACTTGTTGTCAGGTTTCTGTTCACTTGTTGTCAGGTTTCCGTTCACTTGTTTGAAGATTTCTTTCACTTTTTGTCAGGTTTCTGTTCACTTGTTGTCAGGTTTCCGTTCACTTGTTTGAAGATTTCTGTTCACTTGTTGTCAGGTTTCTGTTCACTTGTTGTTAGGTTTCTGTTCACTTGTTGTCAGGTTTCTGTTCACTTGTCAGGTTTCTGTTCACTTGTTGGAAGATTTCTGTTCACTCGTTGTCAGGTTTCTGTTCACTTGTTGTCAGGTTTCTTGTTCACTTGTCAGGTTTCTGTTCACTTGTTGTTAGGTTTCTGTTCACTTGTTGTCAGGTTTCTGTTCACTTGTCAGGTTTCTGTTCACTTGTTGTCAGGTTTCTGTTCACTTGTTGTCAGGTTTTTGTTCACATGTTGTCAGGTTTCTGTTCACTTGTTTGAAGATTTCTGTTCACTTGTTGTCAGGTTTCTGTTCACTTGTTTGAAGATTTCTGTTCACTTGTTGTCAGGTTCTGTTCACTTGTTGTCAGGTTTCTGTTCACTTGTTTGAAGATTTCTGTTCACTTAGTGTCAGGTTTCTGTTCACTTGTTGTCAGGTTTCTGTTCACTTGTTTGAAGATTTCTGTTCACTTGTTGTCAGGTTTCTGTTCACTTGTTGTCAGGTTTCTGTTCACTTGTTTGAAGATTTCTGTTCACTCGTTGTCAGGTTTCTGTTCACTTGTTGTCAGGTTTCTGTTCACTTGTTTGAAGATTTCTGTTCACTTGTTGTCAGGTTTCTGTTCACTTGTTGTCAGGTTTCTGTTCACTTGTTGTCAGGTTTCTGTTCACTTGTTTGAAGATTTCTGTTCACTTGTTGTCAGGTTTCTGTTCACTTGTTGTCAGGTTTCTGTTCACTTGTTTGAAGATTTCTGTTCATTCGTTGTCAGGTTTCTGTTCACTTGTTGTCAGGTTTCTGTTCACTTGTTTGAAGATTTCTGTTCACTTGTTGTCAGGTTTCTGTTCACTTGTTGTCAGGTTTCTGTTCACTTGTTTGAAGATTTCTGTTCACTTGTTGTCAGGTTTCTGTTCACTTGTTGTCAGGTTTCTGTTCACTTGTTGTCAGGTTTCTGTTCACTTGTTTGAAGATTTCTGTTCACTTGTTGTCAGGTTTTTGTTCACTTGTTGTCAGGTTTCTGTTCACTTGTTTGAAAGTTTCTGTTCACTTGTTGTCAGGTTTCTGTTCACTTGTTTGAAGATTTCTGTTCACTTGTTGTCAGGTTTCTGTTCACTTGTTGTCAGGTTTCCGTTCACTTGTTTGAAGAATTCTGTTCACTTGTTGTCAGGTTTCTGTTCACTTGTTGTCAGGTTTCCGTTCACTTGTTTGAAGATTTCTGTTCACTTGTTGTCAGGTTTCTGTTCACTTGTTGTCAGGTTTCCGTTCACTTGTTTGAAGATTTCTGTTCACTTGTTGTCAGGTTTCTGTTCACTTGTTGTTAGGTTTCTGTTCACTTGTTGTCAGGTTTCTGTTCACTTGTCAGGTTTCTGTTCACTTGTTGGAAGATTTCTGTTCACTCGTTGTCAGGTTTCTGTTCACTTTGTTGTCAGGTTTCTGTTCACTTGTCAGGTTTCTGTTCACTTGTTGTTAGGTTTCTGTTCACTTGTTGTCAGGTTTCTGTTCACTTGTCAGGTTTCTGTTCACTTGTTGTCAGGTTTCTGTTCACTTGTTGTCAGGTTTTTGTTCACTTGTTGTCAGGTTTCTGTTCACTTGTTTGAAGATTTCTGTTCACTTGTTGTCAGGTTTCTGTTCACTTGTTTGAAGATTTCTGTTCACTTGTTGTCAGGTTTCTGTTCACTTGTTGTCAGGTTTCTGTTCACTTTGTTTGAAGATTTCTGTTCACTTAGTGTCAGGTTTCTGTTCACTTGTTGTCAGGTTTTCTGTTCACTTGTTTGAAGATTTCTGTTCACTTGTTGTCAGGTTTCTGTTCACTTGTTGTCAGGTTTCTGTTCACTTGTTTGAAGATTTCTGTTCACTCGTTGTCAGGTTTCTGTTCACTTGTTGTCAGGTTTCTGTTCACTTGTTTGAAGATTTCTGTTCACTTGTTGTCAGGTTTCTGTTCACTTGTTGTCAGGTTTCTGTTCACTTGTTGTCAGGTTTCTGTTCACTTGTTTGAAGATTTCTGTTCACTTGTTGTCAGGTTTCTGTTCACTTGTTGTCAGGTTTCTGTTCACTTGTTTGAAGATTTCTGTTCATTCGTTGTCAGGTTTCTGTTCACTTGTTGTCAGGTTTCTGTTCACTTGTTTGAAGATTTCTGTTCACTTGTTGTCAGGTTTCTGTTCACTTGTTGTCAGGTTTCTGTTCACTTGTTTGAAGATTTCTGTTCACTTGTTGTCAGGTTTCTGTTCACTTGTTGTCAGGTTTCTGTTCACTTGTTGTCAGGTTTCTGTTCACTTGTTTGAAGATTTCTGTTCACTTGTTGTCAGGTTTCTGTTCACATTGTTGTCAGGTTTCTGTTCACTTGTTTGAAGATTTCTGTTCACTCGTTGTCAGGTTTCTGTTCACTTGTTGTCAGGTTTCTGTTCACTTGTTTGAAGATTTCTGTTCACTTGTTGTCAGGTTTCCGTTCATCTGTTGTCAGGTTTCTGTTCACTTGTTGTCAGGTTTCTGTTCACTTGTTTGAAGATTTCTGTTCATCTGTTGTCAGGTTTCTGTTCATCTGTTGTCAGGTTTCTGTTCACTTGTTGTCAGGTTTCCGTTCACTTGTCAGGTTTCCCTGTTTTTGTTTTCAGGACAGACTAAGAAGGTCCCGTGCGCTACCAGTGAAGGATTTGTCATGAATTTTATACCAGACGTCGTCGTTTCATTCCTCTTTTTCCTTCACAACCCCCCCCCCCCCCCTCCCCCTCCCTTCCCCCTCCCTTTCTTTTTTAAATCTTTGCCAAACCATTGCTTTATTGTTTATTGACAGAAGAATTGGCGGTCTACACTTGTTTCACTCCACTATAAAACAGGTGTAGGCAAACATGTCTGAGCTAACAGTTCCTTCGTCAATGAAACAATAACTTGGTAAAGCCTTTTTAAAGGGGGAGGGGGTGGAGAGCTGGGAAAGAAAACAGTACTGAAACAGACGACATTCGATACCAAAATAAAATCCTTCACCATCAGCTTACAGGGACATTCATAGTCTGTCCTGAAAACAAAATAAAATCCTTCACCAGCAGCTCACAGGGACACTCATAGTCTGTCCTGAAAACAAAATAAAATCCTTCACCAGCAGCTTACAGGGACATTCATAGTCTGTCCTGAAAACAGAACCATTTGTATCATCTGCCCAGAGGCCTTTCGTCCGCTGGTTGGGAATCATCAGTGGCACACGGCTGATCGTGTGGGTTGTCCTCCCTTGGCATCAAAAGGAAATAGACCATCTACAATACTGTGGTATATTTACTACCAAAGACTCAAAAACACAATCCAGTTGCACCCAGAGGCAGCCAGTGAAAGGTAGACAAGTAAAATGAGAGGATAATACTGGGATGAACCAATTTGCATGAAACTTAAATCCGTGTGTAATGAATAATAATTATAGAACGGGGGGGGGGGGCAGGTGTGGGGGGGGGGGGGGGGACTATGCTTGACGATCTATTGATGAAGCAAGGGAGGTCAAAAGGTATCAACAGCCAGAGTGGTCAGCTTGATTAATTATGCGCAAGCGTGCACGCGCGCTCGCACACACACACACACACACACACACACACACACACACACACACACACACACACACACACACACACACACACACACACACACACACACACACACACACAATGAGAGAGAGAGAGAGAGAAAGAGAGAAAGAGAGAGAGAAGAGATGAATGTCTCATAGTTCAGAGTGATAACGAGTTGATGATTTTTTTTACTGCACTTTTGTGAATTCTTTTTTTTTTCACCCATCTCATCTTTTACTTATTAGTTGCTTTTATGTTGGTTCTAAAATTCCTTCGACGTGTTTTTTAAGTAGATGTCTGAAGTATGAATTCACGCACACACAAACACACACACACACACACACACACAACACACACACACACACACACACACACACACACACACACACACACACACACACACACACACACACACACACACACACACACACACACACACAATCTTGCCCTCATTTCTGTAAAACAGGGAACTTATGCAAGAAAAGAGAGAGAGAGAGAGAGAGAGAGAGAGAGAGAGAGAGAGAGAGAGAGAGAGAGACAGAGAGAGAGACACACACACACAAAAGAGAGAGAGAGAGAGAGAGAGAGAGAGAGAGAGAGAAAGAGAGAGAGAGACAGAGAGAGAGAGAGAGAGAGAGAGAGAGAGAGAGAGAGAGAGAGAGACTCCACTGCATCAATGGGTAGAGTGGTAGCAGACCGGGGCGCAATATTTAAACTGCCAATAAACTCCCAATGGACGAGCCGCCACCACAAGTCATTCTACAAGCTCTCAGCCCCCTCCCCCCCTCCTCCCTTCCCCCACCTCATCTGTTCCCTTTCTGTCCACAAGACATTCTACAAGCTCTCACCCCCCCCCCCCCCCCTCCCTTCCCCCCCACCTCGCCTGTTCCCTTTCTGTCCACAAGACATTCTACAAGCTCTCACCCCCCTCCTCCCTTCCCCCCACCTCACCTGTTCCCTTTCTGTCCACAAGACATTCTACAAGCTCTCACCCCCCTCCTCCCTTCCCCCCACCTCGCCTGTTCCCTTTCTGTCCACAAGACATTCTACAAGCTCTCACCCCCCCCCTCCTCCCTTCCCCCCACCTCGCCTGTTCCCTTTCTGTCCACAAGACATTCTACAAACTCTCACTCACCCCCCCACCCCCCCTCGTCCCTTCCCCCCACCTCGCCTGTTCCCTTTCTGTCCACAAGACATTCTACAAGCTCTCACCCCCCCCCCCCCCTCCCTTCCCCCCACCTCGCCTGTTCCCTTTCTGTCCACAAGACATTCTACAAACTCTCACTCACCCCCCCCCCCCTCGTCCCTTCCCCCCACCTCGCCTGTTCCCTTTCTGTCCACAAGACATTCTACAAGCTCTCACTCACCCCCCCCCCCCCCTCGTCCCTTCCCCCCACCTCGCCTGTTCCCTTTCTGTCCACAAGACATTCTACAAACTCTCACTCACCCCCCCCCCCCCCTCCGTCCCTTCCCCCCACCTCGCCTGTTCCCTTTCTGTCCACAAGACATTCTACAAGCTCTCACCCCCCTCCTCCCTGCCACCCACCTCGCCTGTTCCCTTTCTGTCCACAAGACATTCTACAAGCTCTCACCCCCCTCCTCCCTGCCACCCACCTCGCCTGTTCCCTTTCTGTCCACAAGACATTCTACAAGCTCTCACCCCCCCTCCTCCCTTCCCCCCCACCTCGCCTGTTCCCTTTCTGTCCACAAGACATTCTACAAGCTCTCACCCCCCTCCTCCCTTCCCCCCCCACCTCGCCTGTTCCCTTTCTGTCCACAAGACATTCTACAAGCTCTCACCCCCCCCCCCCCCTCCCTTTCCCCCCCCCACCTCGCCTGTTCCCTTTCTGTCCACAAGACATTCTACAAGCTCTCACCCCCCCCCCCCTCCCTTCCCCCCCCCACCTCGCCTGTTCCCTTTCTGTCCACAAGACATTCTACAAGCTCTCACCCCCCTCCTCCCTTCCCCCCCCCCCCCCCCCCCCCCCCCCCCGCTTCGCCTGTTCCCTTTCTGTCCACAAGACATTCTACAAACTCTCACTCACCCCCCCCCCCCCCCCCCTCGTCCCTTCCCCCCACCTCGCCTGTTCCCTTTCTGTCCACAAGACATTCTACAAGCTCTCACCCCCCTCCTCCCTTCCCCCCACCTCGCCTGTTCCCTTTCTGTCCACAAGACATTCTACAAGCTCTCACCCCCCTCCTCCCTGCCACCCACCTCGCCTGTTCCCTTTCTTTCCTCTTCTTTTGTCCGCGTGCTGCCCACTTTCTCTCTCTCTCTCTCTCTCTCTCTCTCTCCTCTCTCTCTCTCTCTCTCTCTCTCTCTCTCTCTCTCTCTCTCTCTCTCTCTCTTACACAGCAATTTCTTTTTCAAGCTCCCAGGCTACAGCAATTTTCTGGGACGAGGAAAGAGAGGGGGGTGGGGGGAAGCGGAGGGTTGGGAGGGGGGGGGGAATTGGGCTTTTTGCTAGCATGCCTCGGGCCGCCTCTTTTCAGCCAAACGAAGAGACAACTTCCCTTGGCCAACCAACTCTAACTAACCACATCTTCTGTCGGCTATGGGCAATTTAGTCTCCCGATTTTTTTTTAAACAGAAAACAGATTTTCTAACACACTTTACCTAAACAGCTCTTTTATATTTCTTGGTTGTTTGTGCGGTTTTGTTTTGGACTGTTTTGTTGTATTTTTGCTTTTCCCCTTACGTACATTTTGCTCTACCAAGAACGAAAGAAACATAAACTCTTTTTTAAATCTGAACAGCAGAGTGACACAAGCAGCAAGCACAAAGAGAGAGAGATGGAGAGACAGACAGACAGACAGACAGACAGACAGAGAGCAGTTAACTATGCCAAAAGATGACTGGTCATGTCTAGAAAGGAACTTTTGGAACGAACAATTAAACAAAAGACAAAGAGGAACATTTGAAACTGTCAACATATTTCCAACTATTTCTTAAGGGAAACCTTTTGTGTTTGCATACAAAACTGTCAAATCTTCCATTCCTATGCATTTGGTTAAAATCGATGAATTTTAACTACTCTTGACTCTGACCGCTTGATGACCCTCGTGAACCCCCGAGCATTTAGTACACAAAAAAGACAAGAAGAAAGATTTGTTCGTATCATAATATGATAGTGAATAACAAGGACGTTCAACTATTGGAAAAGCTTAGCGCCGTACACTAGTACTACACAGGCGTCAATCGGTGTCAGATCTGGTGTCCAGCCACATCGAAAGTCGCCACATTTTCAACGCAAACAAGATAAATGATGTTTTCACGGGCAGGAGGTCAAAAAGGAAATCTTGCATAGTTCATGAACGAGCAATCACTTATCTCCATCCAATTCGGCGCAAAATGGGCTTAGAAGATAAGTGATTGCTCGTTCATTTCCGTTATCCTGAGTGTTGTGTATCTTGCCTGAAGAAGACTTAAGAGGTCGAAACGCGTCGTGTTTTGTCTTGTGATTCGTTTATCTACGTTTTTAGGCGGAGCCCTATAAATTATTTTTCGAATTTGTTTAGATTTCCGCCTGCAGTCACCTCACTTTGCAACTAATTATACGGAGTTTGGGTCAAAAGAATTCTGACGCGACTATGAGAAAGAGCATTTTTGATATCTTTAATACTATCCCAAATCGTTTATCTATGGCCACTTCTACCGAATCCACCGGACGAATTCTTGGAGGCATTGCGTC
>CM031610.1:23100156-23110156 GCA_018398815.1 Conus ventricosus
ACCCCCTTAGAGTGTAAGGAGTTCAGGGCCGAAACACTTGTCTGAGGGGGGTTTCTTCTCTGATGACCAGCTGCTGTCGAGCTCTCCCTAGAGTTTGTTCCTGCTGCAGGATCATTTCGATGCTGTTCAGCGGCGTCTGTTCTGTTAGGACGCCATCCTACCGACGACAATAATGTGCTTAGTTACGGAGACAACGGGGATGGGTGTTCCCTCCCCCTTCCCCTCCTCCCCTCCTCCCACCCCCCCCCCCCCCCCCTTCCCCGGGGGATGCCACTACGCCGGTCCAACGACAGTCCCCGTAAACTTGCTGATACCGGCGATCCCGACACGAATCGTGAAGGGAATTGACGTGAAGAGAAAATCAAAACTGAAGTCACAATGAGAGCAGGGCATGAAGGTACACCGGATTTGGGACTTTTTTATGCTGATCAATGAGGATTAGATCCGTTTTGATCTGAGACTGCATAACAGGCCTGCACTCTACGTTTCCTTTCGTAAGATATTCCGGCGTCAACCAGACCCGAGAGATCCAGGCACCTGCCGTGCTGTTCATGAAATGTTATCGATATTTTCAGAGACGCATCCACTAAGTAGGTGAAACTGGACTTTGTGTTTTAAGTCTTCCTGCGTTCAAGTCTGGGGAGGAGCCGGTAGGGATCGAAAAAATCCCACAAAGAAATGGTTCTGATGGGAATCAAATCCATGACCCCCGAGCCCGGAATCCGCGACGCTAACCACTACGCCACGGCGGCTGGTCTCATTGGAATTTCAACTTTATATTAAAATATCATAGCGGGGCGCAGATGAGGCACTAGAGAGTACACTTGAAGGACTTTAAACAAGTAGTAAATGGACGGGAAGGTGAGGGAGAGACAGAGGAGGGCGGAGTATATGAATGGTGGGGGAAGAGAGCAGGGGGAGGGATGGGGCGCTAGTGGTCTTGCATGACTGTTCCCATCTAATCTGTGCAGAAGTCGGTCGATTTGTAATGAGAAATGATGATTATGATAATGTGTTTCAAACTGTAAGACAGACCTGAACCTGAAGCGATTCATGACGCTCAAGACTTGCCCCACAACATCATCACCCTATGTCCTCATTTCAACTCATGTCTTAGAGAGAGAAAAAAAATGAAGAAAAAAGGGGAGGGGTGGGGTCAAAAACAAAGAAAAGAAAAGAAAAAGACAGGAAATCAATCACTGAAAATCAATCACCAAGGAAAAAGCAGGAGGGACAAGTTCAATTTCCTCGAGAGCCCTTAATTACAGCACATATTCTTCTTAATGGAAATTCAACAGGTGCTTCATCTTGTTTTTTAAAATTACTTTTCCTTTCCTTCTCCCTCCTCCCCCTTACCTCGCCCACAGCCTCTTTCTATTTTCCGCCACACACACCCTCCATCCCCTCTCCCCCATCTGTCTGTGCTCCCCTCCCTCCCCTTTCCTCTGCCCCCTCCCCTAACACCCCATCAAAAAAAACTTAGTTCAAAAGTTAATATTGCTAGCTCTTATGTCAGTCCTCCTCCTCCTCCTCCTCCTCCTCCTCCTCCTCCTTCGTCTTCTTCTTCTTCTTCTTCTTCTTCTTCTTCTTCTTCTCTTTCTTCTCCTCACTCTTCTTCTTCTTCTTCTTCTTCTTCTCCCTTGAAATGTGGAGAGTGGTCGGTACGCTACACTGAAGAGATGTTCACCAGATTCTTCCAAGTCTGTGGGTTATGTGCCAACACCTGAATCTCTGCACATGGTTCCCCAGTCCATTTGTGATGCTGTCCATCCATCGGTCTTTATCTTGGTTTCCCCCACCGTCTTCCCCACTCACCAGTTCCGTAAAGAACGGTTTAAGCAAGGCCATCGGATTCTGTTACATAGCCACACTAACGAAGTTTTTTTCTTAACAGGTGTCAGTAGATCTACATAATGATCCAGTGTGTTGCTTGATAGTTTGACGCATTTGTTCATTCGTGATGTGATCAATCTATCTAAAAGGTAAGTGTGCTTCCACTGTAGCTCATTTCCATAGCATTGGTTCTTCTGTGCAGATCCGCTGTGAGGGGCGATATCCGCTGTGAGGGGCGATATCCGCTGTGAGGGGCGATATCTGGTGTCAGTCTGATCCGCTGTGAGGGGCGATCGATATCCGGTGTCAGTCTGATCCGCTATGAGGGGCAATATCCGGTGTTAGTCTGATCCGCTGTGAGGGGCGATATCCGGTGTCAGTCTGATCCGCTGTGAGGGGCGATATCCGGTGTTAGTCTGATCCACTGTGAGGGGCGATATCTGATGTCAGTCTGATCCGCTGTGAGGGGCGATATCCGGTGTGAGGGGCGATATCCGGTGTGAGGGGCGATATCCGCTGTGAGGGACGATATCCGCTGTGAGGGACGATATCCGCTGTGAGGGGCGATATCCGCTGTGAGGGGCGATATCCGCTGTGAGGGACGATATCCGCTGTGAGGGGCGATATCCGGTGTCAGTCTGGCCAGCGATGATGTGGTCCATGTCGTTCTTGAGAGCATTTTGGTTTGGATTTCTCACTGATGATATTGGCTCCAAGTGAAGTGAACTCTCGTTCCTGGCGTCTGTCTATGGACGATGATATCAGTGGTGATGATGACGTCTGTCTATGGACGATGATATCAGTGGTGATGATGGCGTCTGTCTATGGACGATGATATCAGTGGTGATGATGACGTCTGTCTATGGACGATGATATCTGTGGTGATGATCACGTCTGTCTATGGACGATGATATCTGTGGTGATGATCACGTCTGTCTATGGACGATGATATCTGTGGTGATGATGGCGTCTGTCTATGGACGATGATATCTGTGGTGATGATGGTGTCTGTCTATGGACGATGATATCTGTGGTGATGATGACGTCTGTCTATGGACGATGATGTCAGTGGTGATGATGGCGTTTCGGCTGCCCATCAACTTGGGTCTTCACAGTGCTTATCTCAACGCCATTTCTTCTTCACGTTTTATCCAGTCTTACAACAAGCTTGAAAACTTCTTGTTCACCGACTGCCGGATCATCGATCCCGTAGACTACGCAAACGTTCATGGAGCTTCTTCCTCGAATGCTGGATATGTTGACATGATCTTCGATCGCATCAGTCATGACGCGTTCCAGGGATATGTTGAAAAATGTGTGTTGGGCGGGGGGGGGGGGGGGGGGGGGGGGGGGGTGAAGGGAGGCAGAAGACAGCCCCGACGAACTCCAAAATATAGCATTCATACATGGAATTCTGTTCGCATGATATAGAGATGAAAACGGTGTTCGATATGCGGACACATATAACCTGCGCGTTCCATCCAGAACATAAACTTTTTTTTACTCGTTCCTTGCTGGCATTTCGACCGCGTTATGCCTAGCTGACCATGCAAACAATCATGTCCTTTTTTTCCTCATGAAGATATCTCCGTCTATTTCCGGATTGTCTTATGGCATAACTACACAAGCAAACCGACAAGAGCGGCCATTTCCAAAAAGAAAAGCTCTCCTTGCACTGCAGCGTTTTGAATGCACGCAGGGTTATTCATGAATAGCAGTAGCTCTCGTCCCGGAGAAGTGCGTGTGTTGGGGGGGGGGGGGGGGGGGGGGGGGGGAGGGGGTGTTCTATCAGGTCTGGTACAGAGTGTGATCCATGCTCCTCTCCCTCTCTCTCCACACTCCACCCCCACCCTTCTCTCTCTCCCTCTCCCTCTCTCTCTCTCTCTCTCTCTCTCTCTCTCTCTCTCTCTCTCTCTCTCTGGGTTGTGTCAATACAGCACGCCACTGGCAGAGTACAAAATATTGTTTCAGATCGTTTGTTTTCACGGCTGTCGTGGTCGTGGAAATGACCACTGTGATGGTGGCACGTGCCGTCATGCCACAGTTCAGTGACTCGAGTCAACAAGGTTGACGGCCACACAGTAATCTTTCAACACTGTGATGGTGGCGCGTGCCGTCATGCCACAGTTCAGTGACTCGGGTCAACAAGGTTGACGGCCACACAGTAATCTTTCAACACTGTGATGGTGGCGCGTGCCGTCATGCCACAGTTCAGTGACTCGGGTCAACAAGGTTGACGGCCACACAGTAATCTTTCAACACTGTGATGGTGGCGCGTGCCGTCATGCCACAGTTCAGTGACTCGGGTCAACAAGGTTGACGGCCACACAGTAATCTTTCAACACTGTGATGGTGGCGCGTGCCGTCATGCCACAGTTCAGTGACTCGGGTCAACAAGGTTGACGGCCACACAGTAATCTTTCAACACTGTGATGGTGGCGCGTGCCGTCATGCCACAGTTCAGTGACTCGGGTCAACAAGGTTGACGGCCACGCAGTAATCTTTCAATACGCACCCTCGCTAAAATCTGAAAGAATGTATTACTTGCATACTGTCCGTTTGCCTGATTTTTCTTGTTGCAAAAGCGAACACCACCCCTTCGTCTTTCTGCCCTCACGTCTGTATCATAAAGACACGTGGCTGATGAATGATAAACACCACCCCTTCGTCTGTCTCCCCTCAGGTCTGTATTATAAAGACACGTGGCTGATGAATGATAAACAACACCCTTGCTCTGTCTCCCCTCAGCTCTGTATTATAAAGACACGTGGATGATGCATGATAAACAACACCTGCACCTCTTGCTCTGTCTGCCCTCAGCTCTGTATTATAAAGACACGTGGCTGATGCATGATAAACCACCTGAATCTGAATCTCTTTTCCGTAGACCTTTCAAGTGAGGTCTGAGAACTTAACTACGGAGAAGAAAATCAACCCGCGATGCCACCTACACCCGTGCACATGACAGAACCCACAACCACCACGGAAAGTGACGGCCTAAGAAGGAAAAAAATCCATGTTGAGGAATAAATCAGTGTGAAGAAACTGTGAGAAGAGCTGGAAAAAGCTCCCCCCCCCCCCCCCCCCCCCTTCTCACACAGGTGTTTGGGAGCTTGACTCCTGACACTCTGAGGGGGCCAGAATCACTCCCGGCTGCTTTTCGTTGTCCTTGGCGCTGCCGTGATTAGAACCCGCCAATCCTGCATCGTTTGGCGCCTCCAGGCTCAGCTGCCCTATGATGGACGTCTTACTCCCAGAACTATCGGCCATCATAGGGAAACCTGAGCCCTATGACTTTCAACACTTGTTCCACCTCGATCAGATCAGCTGGGATTCATTTTTCGCTACTTCTGCCATAGCTTTTAGGTCTGTCGTCTTCTTTCCACAAATCAAGAGCGGTTTGGTGAGATCGAAGGCGGATGCGCTGACAGTGTCCCTTTGCATTTATGGCGAGGACTTGGGCTTGAAAGGCAGATTCTATCTGGCGTTCTCCTCAGTCTGGTAAGATGCTTCCTCCGTTCAGCTTTCATACGGCACAAAGGGTTCTATCGGAATCATTGTTTCGATGTGTCTGGCTGGAGTACTAACGTTGGCCTTGCCTGTCTTTCTACTGATTTTTTTCTGTTTTTCCTGTAATGTGTGTGCTGTGCATGTCCAGTGATCCACTCCATACAGTCGATCCCGCTTCCAGGAATCAGGATATCACCACTGTTCCAGACCATTCCAGGGGTCAGGATGTTACCACTGTTCCAGACCATTCCAGGGGTCAGGATATCACCACTGTTCCAGACCATTCCAGGGGTCAGGATATCACCACTGTTCCAGACCATTCCAGGGTCAGGATATCACCACTGTTCCAGACCATTCCAGGCGTCAGGATATCACCACTGTTCCAGACCATGATTAGCCAGGGGTCAGGATATACACACTGTTCCAGACCATTCCAGGGGTCAGGATGTCACCACTGTTCCAGAGCATGATTGACCAGGGGTCAGGATATCACCACTGTTCCAGACCATGATTGACCAGGGGTCAGGATGTCACCACTGTTCCAGACCATTCCAGGGTCAGGATATCACCACTGTTCCAGACCATTCCAGGGGTCAGGATATCACCACTGTTCCAGACCATTCCAGGCGTCAGGATATCACCACTGTTCCAGACCATGATTAGCCAGGGGTCAGGATATCACCACTGTTCCAGACCATTCCAGGGGTCAGGATGTCACCACTGTTCCAGAGCATGATTGACCAGGGGTCAGGATATCACCACTGTTCCAGACCATGATTGACCAGGGGTCAGGATGTCACCACTGTTCCAGACCATGATTGACCAGGAGTCAGGATTATCACCACTGTTCCAGACCATTCCAGGGGTCAGGATATCACCACTGTTCCAGACCATTCCAGGGGTCAGGATATCACCACTGTTCCAGACCATTCCAGGGGTCAGGATATCACCACTGTTCCAGACCATTCCAGGGGTTAGGATATCACCACTGTTCCAGACCATTCCAGGGGTCAGGATGTCACCACTGTTCCAGACCATTCCAGGGGTCAGGATATCACCACTGTTCCAGACCATTCCAGGGGTCAGGATATCACCACTGTTCCAGACCATTCAGGGGTCAGGATATCACCACTGTTCCAGACCATTCCAGGGGTCAGGATATCACCACTGTTCCAGACCATTCCAGGGGTCAGGATATCACCACTGTTCCAGACCATTCCAGGGGTCAGGATATCACCACTGTTCCAGACCATTCCAGGGGTCAGGATATCACCACTGTTCCAGACCATTCCAGGGGTCAGGATATCACCACTGTTCCAGACCATTCCAGGGGTCAGGATATCACCACTGTTCCAGACCATTCCAGGGGTCAGGATATCACCACTGTTCCAGACATTCCAGGGGTCAGGATATCACCACTGTTCCAGGACCATTCCAGGGGTCAGGATGTCACCACTGTTCCAGACCATTCCAGGGGTCAGGATATCACCACTGTTCCAAACCATTCCAGGGGTCAGGATATCACCACTGTTCCAGACCATTCCAGGGGTCAGGATGTCACCACTGTTCCAGACCATTCCAGGGGTCAGGATATCACCACTGTTCCAGACCATTCCAGGGGTCAGGATATCACCACTGTTCCAGACCATTCCAGGGGTCAGGATGTCACCACTGTTCCAGACCATTCCAGGGGTCAGGACATCACCACTGTTCCAGACCATTCCAGGGGTCAGGATGTCACCACTGTTCCAGACCATTCCAGGGGTCAGGATGTCACCACTGTTCCAGACCATTCCAGGGGTCAGGATATCACCACTGTTCCAGACCATGATTGACCAGGGGTCAGGATATCACCACTGTTCCAGGACCATTCCAGGGGTCAGGACATCACCACTGTTCCAGACCATTCCAGGAGTCAGGATATCACCACTGTTCCAGACCATTCCAGGGGTCAGGACATCACCACTGCTACACAGACCATGATCGGCTGCCCCCTGCTGTGCAGGACGTTGTTACTGGAGCTTCTGGTGGCGTGCTGTTTTCCTCTGGCAGCAGTATGGCAACGGCATACTTCTCAGTCTTGTAGACGTGACCTCCTCCATTCTGATCTCAAATGACGCACTGTTTCCTCTGGCAGCAGTCATCGTAGGTGGCGGGTGTGCCTCCATGTTTTACCTCCCTTGGGTCAGCGTTGCTTTGTTGCGAGTTCAGGAGCTATTCCACATGTTTGTTTACCTCGGCGGAGCGGACACGTATATCCTCTGTTCTCCCTCGTTTCACCCTGTTTTGATTCGAAGGCAGGCGATCTGACACAGAATGAATTGATAGGATCCTCAGAGGAGCCGTATGCCACATTTCAATCCAGCTGAGACTTCCCTCGCAGTTCGTTGCCCCCGCTGGCCTTGCTGTGACTGCCTTCTGGATTCTCTTGGCGTCCTGTTCTTTCTTTAGCTCCTGTATCACCGTGTCTCTCTTGGCTCTCCCTTGAGCTTTGGCCCACTATTTCATGTAGGTCGATCCCAGTCCCTTCCAACCGGTTTTTGTGTGTGGTTGTTGTTGTTGGTAGTGGTGTTGTTGTTGTTGTCGTTGTTGTTGCTTCCCCGATCTTATGTCTTTCCTTTCCTAAAACTTCAGCCCCCCGAACATCATTATAGTCCTTGATCGAACGCCTGGAGAAAAACTATCCAATTTAGGTAGGAAGATCAGAAAAGCACACGGGAGGAAAAAGAAAATTGTGTTGTTTTAAAAAGAGGCGCCCTGTTTCAGGCGAATAGAAGCCTGAATTTCGGAGAAGGAAACGTTACAGAGTTTCATACACAATGTAATGCAATACAGTACAGAACATTATAATAATACCATACAATACCACACAACACGGCACAATACCATACAGTGCCATATCCCACAGTACAGACCATACCATACAATACCTCGCAACACAGCACAATTGCAAAGAATTCATTATAATGTAGTACATTATAATACCATGCCATACAATGATAGACAACTCCACATCATACTGTACATCGCCGCTCCATACCATACACTATCGCAATTCAAAACCATACAAAACAGTGCCCTACCATTCCATGTCAAACACTGCCATACCATACTATACAAAACCATACCATACCATGCCATACCATGCCATACCATACCATACCATACCATGCCATACCATACCATACCATACCATACCATACCATACCATACCATACCATACCATACATACCATACCATACCATACATACCATACCATACCATACCATACCATACCATACCATACCATACCATACTATACCATACCATACCATACCATACCATACTATACCATACCATACCATACCATACCATACTATACCATCCATACCATACCATACCATACAGTATATGTCCATTCCATAGCATGTAATACAAAACAACAAAATGCAACACAATATCCAACCATACCGTACAATACTGCACAATGTCATTACAAAGCAAGACGATGGAATACATTTTTTTTGTTGCTGAGGCCCAGCCTGCGCAAGAGTACAGCACTGACGAACAGGTGCCCAGAGCAGCAAAGCGTTCTTCAAGTTCCAGACGAAACAATCACGCTCGCTCCAGGTAGCAAAGTGCCTACCTGTCCGGACCTACCTTCCTGCCAATACGACCACATGGGTAATGTCAGTCCACACGAGGACATCTGCGCGCACACCAGAGCCCCCCCCCCCCCCCTCCTCCCCTTCCCCTACGCCCATACCTCCCTCCCCTCCCAATCCCTCTACTTCTCCCTCCCCTACTCCCTTACCCCCTCCCTCCCGATCGCCCTCTCTCTCTCTCTCTCTCTCTCTCTTCTCTCTCTCTCTCTCTCTCTCTCTCTCTGGGCAACTTCTATTCGTAAATGTCTTTGTAGTTATGGGTTTTCGTTTGTTTGGTTAGAACAGAGTGTTGGATGTGTTAAAACATTTTTGGCTTGTTTTAAGCAGAGAATAATTGATTGTAACTTGCAGACTGGAATAGTCATATTAAAAACAGTGAGAGATTTTCTTTGTTTCGATTTCTAAAGATAAATCAAGCAATGGAAGCGGAACCTTATCTGTCGATGATTATTAATAGTTTTGTCAGATCTGCACTAACTAAGTTTAGATTCGGTGTATCTGATATTGCTGTACACAGGCAACGTTACAATGTCCATACAGAATTAGATGTTTTATGTCCATTATGCAAGTCTGCCCCTGAGAACGAACTTCATTTTCTATTTGTCTGTCCTTTGCTTACAGATTTAAGACAAAATATATTCCTTTGAAATATTATCGACGTCCATCATTTTTTAGGCTTATCTTGCTTTTGTCGTCAAAAAAAGAGAATGTTGTTGGTGATCTAGCTTCATATTTGTATAAATCCTTCAAGAGGAGGAGCTATCTGACTTGAAGTTTGTTTATATGTGCTTGTATATTAATGTGTTGTTACATCAGTTATTTGTCAATACCCCCTTCAAATGGGGCTGTGGCCTTTCTTGAATAAATTATCGTTATCGTTATCGTTATCGTTATCTCTCTCTCTCCTCCCCTACCTACCATTTCCCCCTCCCTCCTCCGACCTCTCTGTCTGTAGTTTTGTTTGCTTGCTTGTGTGTTTCTTTCTTTCTTTCTTTCTGTGTGACTACCCACCA
>CM031610.1:23115800-23150800 GCA_018398815.1 Conus ventricosus
GGATCTGGTGAAGTGTAGCGTACGACCACTCTCCCATTTCAAGGGAGAAGAGAGAAGAGAAGACGAAGAGTGAGAAAGAAGAAGAAGAAAGAAGAAGAAGAAGAAGAAGAAAGAAGAAGACGAAGGAGGAGGGAGGAGGAGAGGAGGAGGAGGAGGAGCTGACATAAGAGCTAGCAATATTAACTTTTGAACTAAGTTTTTTTTGATGGGGTGTTAGGGGTAGGGGCAGAGGAAAGGGGAGGGAGGGGGAGCACAGACAGATGGGGGAGAGGGGATGGAGGGTGTGTGTGGCGGAAAATAGAAAGAGGCTGTGGGCGAGGTAAGGGGGAGGAGGGAGAAGGAAAGGAAAAGTAATTTTAAAAAACAAGATGAAGCACCTGTTGAATTTCCATTAAGAAGAATATGTGCTGTAATTAAGGGCTCTCGAGGAAATTGAACTTGTCCCTCCTGCTTTTTCCTTGGTGATTGATTTTCAGTGATTGATTTCCTGTCTTTTTCTTTTCTTTTCTTTGTTTTTGACCCCACCCCTCCCCTTTTTTCTTCATTTTTTTCTCTCTCTAAGACATGAGTTGAAATGAGGACATAGGGTGATGATGTTGTGGGGCAAGTCTTGAGCGTCATGAATCGCTTCAGGTTCAGGTCTGTCTTACAGTTTGAAACACATTATCATAATCATCATTTCTCATTACAAATCGACCGACTTCTGCACAGATTAGATGGAACAGTCAGCAAGACCACTAGCGCCCCATCCCTCCCCCTGCTCTCTTCCCCACCATTCATATACTCCGCCCTCCTCTGTCTCTCCCTCACCTTCCCGTCCATTTACTACTTGTTTAAAGTCCTTCAAGTGTACTCTCTAGTGCCTCATCTGCGCCCCGCTATGATATTTAATATAAAGTTGAAATTCCAATGAGACCAGCCGCCGTGGCGTAGTGGTTAGCGTCGCGGATTCCGGGCTCGGGGGTCATGGATTTGATTCCCATCAGAACCATTTCTTTGTGGGATTTTTCGATCCCTACCGGCTCCTCCCCAGACTTGAACGCAGGAAGACTTAAAACACAAAGTCCAGTTTCACCTACTTAGTGGATGCGTCTCTGAAAATATCGATAACATTTCATGAACAGCACGGCAGGTGCCTGGATCTCCTCGGGTCTGGTTGACGCCGGAATATCTTACGAAAGGAAACGTAGAGTGCAGGCCTTTATGCAGTCTCAGATCAAAACGGATCTAATCCTCATTGATCAGCATAAAAAAGTCCCAAATCCGGTGTACCTTCATGCCCTGCTCTCATTGTGACTTCAGTTTTGATTTTCTCTTCACGTCAATTCCCTTCACGATTCGTGTCGGGATCGCCGGTACAGCAAGTTTTACGGGGACTGTCGTTGGAACCGGCGTAGTGGCATCCCCGGGGAAGGGGGGGGGGGGGGGGGTGGGGGGGAGGAGGGGAGGAGGGGGAAGGGGGAGGGAACACCCATCCCCGTTGTCTCCGTAACTAAGCACATTATTGTCGTCGGTAGGATGGCGTCCTAACAGAACAGACGCCGCTGAACAGCATCGAAATGATCCTGCAGCAGGAACAAACTCTAGGGAGAGCTCGACAGCAGCTGGTCATCAGAGAAGAAACCCCCTCAGACAAGTGTTTCGGCCCTGAACTCCTTACACTCTAAGGGGGTCGGGCCGCATCCAGGTTATGACTCCCAGATGCCCCTCTTCTGCCAACATTTTTGTTGCTTCTGGCGCTTTTACCGGGATTCGAACCCGCAACTTTTCGATGGGTGGGCGTCTAAGGCGTGCCTTTTTTTAGACGGATGTCTTATCCCACTGCTAATGGGACACCTGTTCTAAGTTGGGAAATTTAAGCCTTATGAAGTTCACTGTTGTTCCTCCTCGACCAGATCCAGCTGGAACAGCCTTACAGTATCTCTTCCGATGGGCTGCCTCATGATGACTTCACATGGACTGCTCTTTGTGGTTTGCCGGGGTCCGGGGTCCGGCGGGACATATTGAGGTGTGGCTGTAGACGAGAAGTGGGAATGAGCGGCGTGGGGATAACGCCACTGAAGTGACAGGGAAGACCAGACAGAAAAGAAAACGTGTCTCACCGGAATGAAGAGGGGGCCGGAATAGCTCAGTGGTAGAGCGCCGGATTCGTAATCTTGGTGATCCTGGGGTTGCGGGTTTTGAATCTCCGCGGGGCCGTTTCGGTACAGGTGAATTTTTCCCTCAGAGTTAGCATTGGTTCTGAGAAAAGAGGAATGAAGACACAAAACACACCATCAGCAGTCGTTTCCTTACCAAGCTCCCCCGCCATGCAACAAGCTGCATGCATCTCGACGTCAGCCTGACCAAAGATAGTTCGCCCTACGGAACGTAGGGCGTGCAGTCTTTGGCCTGACTCAGTAGTTTCCTTTAATCTGACCCGTGTCAGCCAGCAGTCTCACTTCACACCTGTTTGTTATTACCATACTTGATTCCTCTGATCTGACCCGTGTCAACCAGTCTCACTTCACAGCTGTCTGTTATTACCATACTTGATTTCTCTAATCTGACCCGTGTCAACCAGTCTCACTTCACACCTGTCTGTTATTACCATACTTGATTTCCATACCTATCAGCCTGCTCTCTCTCTCTCTGTCTCTCTGTCTCTCTCTTCGTGTGTCTCTGTCTGTCTGTCTGTCTGTCTCTCTCCGTGTGTCTCTGTCTCTCTCTCTCTCCGTGTCTCTGTCTCCATCTCTATGTCTGTGTCTGTCTCTCTGTATGTATGGATATGTGTGTGTGTGTGTGTGTGTGTGTGTGTGTGTGCTATTTGGTTTCAAGGTGAAGAGATGTCACAAATGTGAATGCGCACGCACGTGCCTGAAGGAGTGGATGGATGGGATTCGAAAGTAGGACAGCGAATTGCGAAGATTAGAAGAGATTAGTTTTCTTTCGCAAAATGCTCTTGTTTCAAATGACTTGATCTTGGACAGCGTTTTCGCTTGACCCCAAAAATGTATTGGTACATACTAGATTCATATAGACACTGTCACAAAAATATGAAGTCTCCTGACTTGGCATATCTTCTTCTTTTTCTTGTACGATCAGACAAACACCACCCCCACCTCCCTCCCCAAACAAACGCATCATTACAGTAGCATGAATTCGCGCATGCACACACACACACACACACACACACACACACACCACCCCACACACACCAACACACACACACACACACACACACACACAACACACAAATGCACACATACGCTGGCTGTGCGCACACACACACATATGCAAATACACTTTCCCACTACCCAACATATAGACACCCACACCCTCACCCACGCGCTCTTTGTCTGTCTGTCTTTCACTCTGTCTGTCTGTCTGTCCGTCTGTATGTCTGTTTCTTTCACACGCACACACAGAGACAGACAGGCAGGCGGACAGAAAGACAGACTCACGCACGCACGCGCGCACGCACACACATACACACACACACACACACACACACACACACACACACACACACACACACACACACACACAAACACCACACACAGACACAGACACAGACACACACACAGACACACACACACACACACACACACACACACACACACACACACACATACACACGCACGCGCGCGCGCGCGCGCGCGTGCACGCACTCACGCACGCACGCACGCACACACACACAACACACACACACACACACACACACACACACACACACACACACACACACACACACACACACACAAAACATCCACGCAAACACCAAAAGTGCGAATACGCCTTGTTATGAATTCTCTTTTCACCCCACGCCTCTCCACTATCTCTGTCTTTGTCTCTCCTCAGCATACTCTTTCCGCGTCACAATTCTTGTCTCCAATCATTCACCCCCCCCCCCCCCCTCCCCTGCCTTTGCTCTTTCCCTCCCTTCTCCCCCTGCTAGTTTTGTTCCGTGTCAGCTGCCTCGACGCTCTCTTCCTCATCCTCCCAGGCCGAGAGGAGGGATTGTGCAGTGCTTCTTTCTTTCTTTCCTTATTTCTTTCTTCTCTTTTTCTTTTCTTTCTTTCCTTCTTTCTTTTTCTTTTTTTTCCTTTTGTTCCTTTTCTTTTCTTTTCTTTCTTTCTTTCTTTTTTCTTTTTTCTTTCTTTCCCCCTTCCTTCCTTCTTTCTTTTTTTCTTCTTTTTTCATCTTTTTTCTTCCTTTCCTTCTTTCTTTCTTTCTTTCTTTCTTTCTTTCTTTCTTCTTTCTTTTCTTTTTTTCCTTCCGTCCTTCCTTCCCTCTTTCTTTCTTTCTTTTTTCTCTGTCTTGAAACGGTGGCAGGACCCGGAAGTGTGGGCGGGAGAGGAAAAAAAGTAAAATGGATGAAGTCCATAGAACAGAGAGAGAGAGAGAGAGAGAGAGGAGAGAGAGAGAGAGAGGAGGGGAGGGGGGGGGGGGGGGGGGGGGGGGGGGGGGGGGGAGGAAAAGGGCAGAAGGCGAGGGGAGTGGATGGTGGGAGGTGCGAGACAGGAGTGAACTCTCTTGATTTTTTTTTTCACTTGTTTTCTCTAGTGCAACATGATGGAGAGCGGGGCGGAAGAGCGGGGCGGAGAGCGGGGCGGAGAGTGCGCATGAGACAATGAGAAGACAGCAGGGCAGGACTCTCGCTATAGGAAACCCGCTCTGCATGCAACCAACAGCCCAGAAACACAGCATCAGGTCAGCCGGCCAGGTCACAAACCAACCGGGCCGACCTAGTCCAACTGTCGGGCAACCGACCACCCGCCACCCACCCGAATCCACCAACTGATAACCCATTCACCCAAATATTGCCATTTGTTTTGTTGGAACTGAAGGAATACACGTGGAACGCAAGGAAAATGTACACAAAACAGACACGGCCATTTTGGTTGGAACTGAAGGAATGAACGTGGAACGCACAGAATGTTCACGAAGACCGACATATGTCCAGTCCTTTTCTTTTTTCTGTTTTTTTTTTTTTTTTTTTTTTTTTTTAAAGGTTTGGAACCCTATTTCTGGCTTCCCTCCCTTTGTTTTGGGCTGGCCGCCCTTCGCCAAATTGCCGTCTCTGAAAGACAACATTCACTACTACTACTACTACTACTACTACTACTACTACTACTACTACTACTACTATACTACTACCAATGACAATGATGTTGATCATCATCATCACCATCACCATCATCATCATCATGCCAAAAGACTAGTCAGGAGAACACAGACTTCGGCCAAGTTTGACGGGACCCTGGATCTGCTGTTTGAGTTAGTTCATGAATGAAACCAACAGTATTCTAGCCGCCAGGGGAACTAATAGCTGTGGGGATAGAAAGAGTTTTTTTCCAATCACATATGTATTTTTCAAGTTTTTATTACATAATTTCAGCATTTCACAAATGAAAAGTTAAGGGAAAATAAAACTAAACTCGGGACAGAAGAAAGAAAAAAATGAGAAAAAGAGCAACATAAACAAATTGAACACACACCTATACACAAAAGAAGAAAACGAATAACAGCCAGCCATTCCTACAAAAATAGATAATATAACAAATTGATGGCAATCTTAGAGTATCAAGAAGTAGTTTTTAATGAATACGCAGACGTTATGATTAATACTCTTGACTGCCTCGGAGGTTTTCCTGTGTATTCAGAACATTTTGTTCTATACGGTCCTTTAGTTGCTGGCAGGGTGTAGGCCTACATTTGTTCATTCACCACTTTGGCTTCACAAGGGGAGTATTGTGCATGTTTATGTCTGTATTTTTTTTGTCGCTGAGGAAGGCATATTGCCGAAAATTTCTTGTCCTGTTTTTTGTCGTGCATTAAATCTGCGTTACTTCACACTTTGTTTTGTGTGCTCTTCTGCTTTTTGTTTTGTTATTAGATTTGACATCCAGGCACAACACTACATTTGTTGGTAGCATTCTATGTATTAATCTCACCTGAAACCATTTCAACTTTGTTTCCTGAATCTTTCATATCAGTCTAAATATCTTTTGTCTGTTAATTTCTGAATTCAGTTCATAATTCCATTCAGGCAGCATTTATAGTTAATTTCTGAATTCAGTTTATACCATTTATGACAGCATTTAGGTTTTAAAGCGTCGTCCTCGAAGATATGATATAATCGTGCTCCCATTTTCACTGAAATTATAATTTGTAGTGTTGGATTCTTTATATTTTTCATTATTTTCCATACGAATGTTCATTGTGTTAACAAGGATTTTTATTCTCTTTATAGTGTTCTAGAACATAGGTCAAATAACTACCGTCTTCTTTGCACAAGTGCAATACCATATGCATTTCAACAATCCAGTAATTCTTATCTAATGAAATGTTATTTTTAATTTATTCTGTCATCGTAAATAACGGCACTGCTACAGTTTCACCCGGGTTAGAGCCTTTAACTTTATCGAAAAATATTTTACAAGCTTAAACGTGTCTTTTCAAAAGACAGGCAATTCAGTCCGAGTGTATGTATTTTTTGTACGTTCGGGTGTAGAAAAAGTTACAACCCCTTTCTAGTTTATGATTTGTTGTCCTCAGTGTCCGTTCCATCCTAATTTCAGGGCTTGCATTAAAACAGTTGAAGTCTGGAAATAAAATGCCTTCCACGCCTACTCTTTTCCCGTGCAAAGTTTCTACTAATTCTGTTTTGTTTCTTATTCCATACGATTTTTTTTAGACAGAGAAGACGCAATGCCTCCAAGAATTCGTCCGGTGGATTCGGTAGAAGTGGCCATAGATAAACGATTTGGGATAGTATTAAAGATATCAAAAATGCTCTTTCTCATAGTCGCGTCAGAATTCTTTTGACCCAAACTCCGTATAATTTAGTTGCAAAGTGAGGTGACTGCAGGCGGAAATCTAAACAAATTCGAAAAATAATTTATAGGGCTCCGCCTAAAAACGTAGATAAACGAATCACAAGACAAAACACACGACGCGTTTCGACCTCTTAAGTCTTCTTCAGGCAAGATACACAACACTCAGGATAACGGAAATGAACGAGCAATCACTTATCTTCTAAGCCCATTTTGCGCCGAATTGGATGGTGATAAGTGATTGATCGTTCATTGAACTATGCAAGATTTCCTTTTTGGACCTCCTGCCCGTGGAAAACATTCATTTTATCTTGTTTTGCGTTGTAAAATTTGTGGCGACTTTTCGATGTGGCCTGGACACCAGATCATGACACCGATTGACGCCTGTGTAGAGTACTAGTGTACGGCGCTTAACTGTTCCAATAGTTGAACGTCATTGTTATTCACTATCTATTTGATACGAAACAAATCTTTCTTCTTTCTTTTTGGTGTACTAAATGCTCTGGGGGTTCACGTGGGTCAATCAAGCGGTCAGAGTCTAAGAGTAGTTAAAATTCTCGATTTTAAACAAATGCTTTAGGAATGGAAGATTGGACAGTCTTTGGTATGCAAACACAAAAGGTTTCCCATTAGAATAGTTGGAAATATGTTGGACAGTTTCAAAATGTTCCTCTTTGTCTTTTGTTTAATTGTTCGTTCCAAAAGTTTCCTTTCTAGACATGACCAGTCATCTTTTGGCATGTTATAACTGCTCTCTGGTGTATGTCTGTCTGTCTGTTGTCTCTCATCTCTCTCTCTTGTGCTTGATGCTTGTGTCACTCATGCTGTTCAGATTTAAAAAAGAGTTTATGTTTCTTTCGTTCTTGGTAGAGCATATTGTACGTAAGGGGATGAAAAGCAAAAATACAAACAAAACAGTCCAAAACAAAACCGCACAAACAACCAAGAATTATAAAAGAGCTGTTTAGGTAAAGTGTGTGTTAGAAAATCTGTTTTTTCTGTTTATATAAAAAAAAATCGGGAGCTAAATTGCCATAGCCGATCAGAAGATTGTGCGTTAGTTTAGTTGGTTGGGCCTAGGGTAAGTTGTCTCTTCGTTTGGCTGGAAAAGAGGCGGCCCGAAGGGCATGCTAGCAATAAGCCCAATTTCCCCCCCCCCCTCCCAACCCTCCGCTTCCCCACAACCACCCTCTCTTTCCTCGTCCAGAAAATTGCTGTAGACTGGGAGCTGTAAAAGAAATTGCTGTGTAAGAGAGCGGAGAGAGAGAGTGAGTGAGAGAGGGTCGTGAGAGAGAGAGTGGAACAGAGAGACGGAGAGGTTAGAGAGGAGAGAGAGAGGAGAGGATAAAAAATGTGGGCAGCACGCGGACAATTAGAAGAGGAAAGAAAGGGTTCAGGCGAGGTGGGTGGCAGGGAGGAGGGGGGTGAGAGCTTGTAGGAATGTATTGTGGACAGAAACGGGTACAGGCGAGGGTGGGGGGAAGGGGAGGAGGAGGGGGGTGAGAGCTTGTAGAATGTCTTGTGGACTGAAAGGGAACAGGCGAGGTGGGGGGAAGGGACGAGGGGGGGGGGGGAGGGTGTGAGTGAGAGTTTGTAGAATGTCTTGTGGACTGAAGGGAACAGGCGAAGCGGGGGGGGGGGGGGGGGGGTGGGGGAAAGGGAGGAGGGGGCGTAGAGATTGTAGAGAATCGTCTTGTGGACAGAAAGGGAAACAGGGCGAGGGTGGGGGGGGGAAGGGAGGGGGGGGGGGGTGAGGCTTGTAGAATGTCTTGTGGACAGAAAGGGAACAGGCGAGGTGGGGGGGGGGAAGGTAAGGGAGGGGGGGGGGGGTGGAGCTTGTAGAATGTCTTGTGGACAGAAAGGGAACAGGCGAGGTGGGGGGGGAATGGAGACGGGGGGTGAGAGCTTGTTGAATGTCTTGTGGACAGAAAGGCGAAAAGGCGGGTGGGGGGGAAGGGAGGAGGGGGGTGTGAGAGCTTGTAGATGTCTTGATGGACAGAAAGGGAACAGGCGCGAGGTGGGTGGCAGGGAGGTGGGGGGTGAGAGCTTGTTGAATGTCTTGTGGACAGAAATGGAACAGGCGAGGTGCCGGGGTGGCAGGGAAGGAGGGGGGGGGTGAGAGCTTGTAGAATTTCTTGGGACAGAAAGGAACAGGGCGAGGTGGGGGGAAGGGACGAGGGGGGGGGGGCGTAGTGTGAGAGTTTGTAGAATGGTTCTTGTTGGACAGAAAGGGAAACAGGCGAGGTGGGGGGAAGGGACGGGGGGAGGGGGGGGCTGAGTGAGAACTTGTAGAATGTCTTGTGGACAGAAGTAAGGGAATAGGCGAGGGTGGGGGGAAGGGACGAGAGGGGGGGGGGGGGGGGTTGAGTGAGAGGTTTGTAGAAGTCTTGTGGAACAGAATGGGAACAGGCGAGGTGGGGGGAAGGGAGGGGGTGGGGAGGGGTGAGAGCTTGTAGAATGTCTTGTGGACAGAAAGGGGAACAGGCGAGTGTGGGGGGGAAGGGACGAGGGGGGGGTGGGGGGTGAGTGAGAGTTTGTAGTAATGTCTGTGGACAGAAAGGGAACAGGCGAGGTGGGGACAGGGAGGAGGGGGGGGTGTGTGAGAGCTTGTAGAATGTCTTGTGGACAGAAAGGGACAGCGATGGTGGGGGAAGGGAGGGGGGGGTTGAGTGCTTGTAGGAATGTGTCTTGTGGACAGAAATGGAAAAGTGAGGTGGGGGTAGGGGAGGAGGGGGGTGAGAGCTTGTAGAATGTCTTGTGGACAGAAAGGGAACAGGCGAGGTGGGGGGGAAGGGAGGGGGGGGGGGGTGAGTGAGAGCTTGTGATTGTCTGTGGACAGACAGGGTAACAGTTGAGGTGGGGGAAGGGTGGGGGGGGGAGGGGGGCTGAGTGCTTGTAGAATGACTCTGTGGTGTCGGCTCGTCACATAGGGAGTTTTATTGGCAGTTTAAATATTGCGCCCCGGTCTGCTACCACATCTACCCATTGATGCAGTGGAGTCTCTCTCTCTCTCTTCTCTCTCTCTCTCTCTCTCTCTCTCTCTCTGTCTCATCTCTCTCTTTACTCTCTCTCTCTCTCCTCTCTTCTCTCTCTCTCTCTTTTGTGTGGTGGTTGTGTCCTCTCGCTCTGTCTCTCTCTCTCTCTCTCTCTCTACTCTCTCTCTCTCCTCTCTCTCTCACTCTCTCTCTCTTTTCTTGAATAAGTTCCCTGTTTACAGAAATGTGGCAAGATTGTGTGTGTGTGTGTGTGGGTGGTGTGTGTAGTGTGTGTGTGTGTGTGTGTGTGTGTGTGTGTGTGTGTGTGTGTGTGTGTGTGTGTTGTTGTCTGTGTGTGGGTGTGTGTTGTGTGTTTTGTGTGGCGTGAATTCATACTTCAGACATATACTTAAAATAACACGTTCGAAGGAATCTTTAGAACCAACTTAAAAGCAACTAATAAGTAAAAGATGAGTTGGTTGTGAAAAAAAAAAGAATTCACCAAAAGTGCTGTAAAAAAAAATCATCAATCTCGTGATATCTGAACTATGAGACATTCATTCTCTTCTTCTCTCTTTCTCTTTTCTCTCCTCTCTCTCTCTCATTGTGTGTGTGTGTGTGTGTGTGTGTGTGTGTGTTGTGTGTGTGTGTGTGTGTGTGTTGTTGTGTGTGTGTGTGGGTTGTGTGTGTGATTGTGTGTGTGTGTGCGAGCGCGCGTGCACGCTTGCGCATAATTAATCAAGCTGACATCTCTGGCTGTTCGATACCTTTTGACCTCCTTGCTTCATCAATAGGATCGTAAGCTTAGTCACCCCCCCCCCCCACACTACCCTGCCCCCCCCCCACGTTCTTATAATTATAATTCATTACACACGGATTTAAGTTTCATGCAATTGGTTCATCCATATTTACCTCTCATTTACTTGTCTACCCTTTCACTGGCTGCCTCTGGCGTGCAAACTGGATTGTGTTTTGAGTCTTTTGGTAGTAAATATTCCACAGATTGTAGATGCGTCTATTTCCTTTTGATGCAAGGGAGGACAACCACACGTTCAGCCGTATTGTGCCAATGATGGATTCCCAACTCAGCGGACGAAAGGCCTCTGGGAGATGATACAAATGGTTCTGTTTCAAGGAAAGAACTATGAATGTCCCTGTTAGTGATGGTGAAGGATTTTATTTTGTTTTCAGGACAGACTATGAGTGTCACCTGTGAGCTGCTGGTGAAGGATTTTATTTTTGTTTTCAAGGTAAGACTTATGAATGTCCAGTAAGCTGAGGTGAAGGATTTTATTTTGGTATCGAATGTCAGTCTGTTTCAGTACTGTTTCTTTCCCAGCCTCTCCACACCTCCCCCTTTAAAAAGGCTTTACCAAGTTATTGTTTCATTGACAGTATGGAAACTGTTAGTCAGACATGTTTGCCTACACCTGTTTTATAGTGGTGTGACAAGTGTAGACCGCCAATTCTTCTGTCAATAAACAATAAAGCATGGTTTGGGCAAAGATTTTAAAAAGAAAGGGGAGGGGGAAGGGAGGGGGGGGTGGAGGGGGGGGGGGGGGTTGTGAGGAAAAAGTGGAATGAAAACCGACGAACCGTTGGTATAAAATTCATGACAATTCCTTCACTGGTAGCGCAAGGGACCTTCTTAGTCTGTCTGAAACAAAAAAAGGGGAAACCTGGGACAAGTGAAACGGAAACCTGATCAACTAGTGAACAGAAACCTGACAACAGCATGAAGACAGAAACCTGACAAACAGATGAACAGAAATTTCAAACAAGCGTGAAACAGAAACCTGAAACAAGTTGAACAGAAGATACCTGACAATCAGATGAACCGGAAAACTGACAACAAAGTGGAAACAGAAATCTTCAAAACAACGTGAACAGAAACCTGACAACAAGTGAAGAAACCTGACAACGAGTAACAGAAATCTTCAAACAACGTGCAACAGAAACCTGACAACAAGTGAACAGAAACCTGACAACAAGTGAACAGAATCTTCAATCAACTGTGAATCAGAAACCTGCAACAAGTGAACAAGAAACTGACAACAAAAGTGAACAGAAACGACAAACAACGGTTGAAACAGAAATCTTACACAAACAATGTGACAGAAAACCTGACAAACAAGGGACAGAAACATCGACTACAACGTGAACAGAAATCTTCAACAATACGTGAAAAGAAACCTGACAACAAGTGAACAGAATCCCTGACATCGAATGAACAAGAAATCTTAAAACAATGTGATCTGTAACACCTGTCAAACAATAGTGAACAGAAAACCTGAACAAACAAGTGAACAGAAATCCTTCAAATCAAGTGAACGAAACCTGGGACAACAAGTGAACAGTAACCTGACAACAAGTGAACAGGAAACCTGACAAACAATGGATGAACAGAATTTCTTCAACCAATTTGAAACAGAAAAACCTGACAACAAGTGAACAGAAACCTGACAACGAGTGAACTGAAATCTTCAAAACAAGTGTGAACAGAACTGACAACAAGTGAACAGAAACCTGACAACAAGTGAACAGAAATCTTCAAACAAGTGAACAGAAACCTGACAACAATGGAACAGAAACCTGACACTAAGTGAACAGAAAACTTCATAGCAAAGTGATCAGAAACCTGACAACAAGTGAACAGACACCTGACATCAAAGTGAACTGAAATCTTCAAAACAAGTGAACAGAAACCTGACACATGTGAACTGAAATCTTCAAACAAGTGAACAGAAACCATGACAACAAGTGAACAAAAACTGAAAACAAACGTGAACAGATAACCTGCAACAGTGACAGAAAACATGACAAGTGAACAGAAAACCTGACAACAACGTGACAGTGGAAACCTAACAACAAGTGAAACAGAAACCTGACAAGTGAACAGTAACTGGACAAACAAGTGAACATGAAAACTGACAACGAGTGAACAGAAATCTTTCCAACAAGTGAACAGAAACCTGACAAATGTGAACAGAATCCTGAACAACAAGTGGAACAGAAAAACCTAACACAAGTGAACAGAAACCTGACAACAAGGTGAAAGAAATCTTCAACAATGGTACGGAATCTGACAACAAGTGAACAGAAATCCTGACAACAAGGTGAACAGAAATCTTCAAACAAGTGAACGGTAACCTGACTACATTGAACTGAACCTGAAAAAATGTGAACAGAAATTCTTCAAAACAGTGAACGGATCCTGACAACAAGTGAACAGAAACCTGACAACAATGTGACAGGAAATCTTCAAACAAGTGAACAGAAACCTGGACAACAGGTGAACAGATAACTTTCAAACATGCGTGAACAGGAAACCTGACAACAATGTTGAACAGAAACCTGACAACCATACGTGAACAGAAATCTTCAAACAATTGTGAACAGAACCTGCTTACATCAAAGTGAACAGAAACCTGTCTACAAAGATGTACAGGTAACCTTTACAACAAATAGACGTGACAGAATTCTTTCAATACAATGTGACAGAAACCTGACATCAGTGAACAGGAAACCTGTCAACAATTACGTGAACAGAAATCTTCAAACAAAGTGAACTGAACCTGACAACAACTGTGAACAGAAACTGAACAACGAATAACAGAAATCTTCAAACTAAAAAAGGTGAACAGAAAACCGAACTACAATGTGAACAGATACCTGACAACTAGAGGTTGATCAGTATTCTTCAAACAAACGTTTGTGAACAGAAATCTGACAACAAGTGAACAGAAACCTGCAACAGTGAACAGAAAACATGACAACAAGTGAAACAGTAATCTTCAAACAAGTGAACAGAAACTGCCATACAGTGAACAGATACATGACAACGACAATTCTTTTAGTGAACAGAAATATTCAAAAAATGTGAACAGTAAACTGACAACAAAAGTGATCAGATACACCTGCAAAATGTGAACAGGAAATCTTCAACAACGTGAACAGAGAACCTGACAAACAAGTGACAGAAACTGACACTAAGGTGAACAGCATCTTCAAACAACGTGTACAGAAACCTGACAACAAACGTGACAGAACCTGACAACAAGTGAACAGAAATCTTCAAAACAATGTGATCAGAAACATGACAACAAGTGAAACAGAAATCTTCAAACAAGTGTGAACAGAAACTGAACAACAACGTGAACAAAAACTGACAACAAGTGAACTGAACGCTGACAACAAGTGAACAGAATCTGACAAGTGAACAGAACCTTGACAACAAGTGAACAGAACCTATCAAACAAGTGAACAGAAACCTGACAAAAGTGAACAGAAATGACAACAAGTGAACAGAACCTGCAACGAGTGATCAGAAATCTTCCAACAAAGTGAACAAGAAATCTGACAGAGAACTGAACTGACACAAGTGAACACGAAAAACTAGCAACAAGTGAACAGAAACTGACAACCAAGTGAACAGAAATCTTCAAACAAGTGAAACGGAAACCTGGACTACAAGAGTTGAATCAGAAACCTGACAAACAAGTGATCCAGAATATTCAAACAAGTGACGGAAACCTGACAAAAATGTGAACAGAAACCTGACAACATACGTGAACAGAATTCTTCAAACAAGTGAAACGTGAAAAACCTGACAACAAGTGAACAGAATCCTGCAACGTGAACAGAAATCTTCAAAAGTGATCAGAACATGAAAACAAGGTGACAAAGTAACTTTCAAACAAGTGAAACAGATAACCTGACAACAAAGTGAAACACGAAACTGACAACAAGTGAAAAGTAATCTTCAAACAATGTGACAGAACTGACAAATAAGGTGACAGATACCTGGACAACAGTGAACAGAATTTTTCAAAATCAAGTAGTGAACAGAAACCTGACACAGTGAACAGAAACCCGACAACAAGTGACGAAACTGACAAACAACGTGAACAGAAAATCTTGTTGAGAACAATCCTGGGGAGTTTACGAAATTCGTGGGTTCGCGTTATCTGACATATATATCCAGTATATGCAAAAGAGACTGGTGCGATTTCTATTTCTGTCGTTTACAATTAATTATTGTTGGATTCAAACAAGACAATGTCGATGGAGGCCAGAAAGCTGTTTTTCTCATGATTGACAGCCCATAATGTTTCACACCTGTTTGAACCACTAATGTATTGAACCGTGTGTCTGTGGTGAAACAAGTGAGTAAACGTTTACACATGGATTTTTTTAGAGCCATGAGAAGAGACACTCGCAATTTACGCGTGGGATAACGAAAAAAGGATGGGATAAACGCGACTGGCAAAATGTGATATACTACGAGGAGGGGGTTCTGGCTGTCTCCTAGGTGCAATAGCTCAACAAACCGGCTGGACAGAAGCGGGAAACGTAGTGAACACATTCAAAAAGAAAAGAACGCAAGCAGAAAAGAACAGCAAGGAGAAAAGACCAGCAAGCAGAAAAGAACAGCAAGGAGAAGAAAGAACTGCACAGCAGAAAAGAACAGCAAGGAGAAAAGAACAGGAAGGAGAAAAGATCAGCAAGCAGAAAAGAACAGCAAGGAGAAAAGAACAGCTAGCAGAAAAAGAAGCAAGAGAAGTGAAGAACTGCAAGGAGAAAAGAACAGCAAGAGAAAAAGGAACAGCCAGAAGAAAAGAACAGCTCAGAAGAAAAGAAACAGCCAGAAGATAAGAAAGAAAGGAGAATAGAACAGCAGAAAAAAAGAACAGCCAGAAGAAAAAGAACAGCCAGAAGAAAAGAACAAGCAAGGAGAAAAGAACAGCAAGGAGGAAAAGAACAGCGAGGAGGAAAAGAACAGCTGAGGGAGAAAAGAACGCGAGGAGAAAAGAACCGAACAGCCAGGAGGAAAAGAACAGACAAGAAGTAAAAGAACAGCAAGGAGAAAAGAACGGCAAGGAGAAACGAACAGCCTGAAGAAAAGAACAGCCAGAAGAAAAGAACCCCCCATAGCAGGGAGTAAAGAACAGAGAGGAGAAAAGATACCAGCGAGGGAAAAAGAACAGCGGGAGAAAAGAAACAGCCTGAAAGAAGAAAAAGAACACGAACGAAAGAACAGCAAGGAAAAAGAACAGCGAGGAGAAATGAACAGCGAGGAGAAAAGAAACAGCCAGAAAGAAATGAACAGCAAGAAGAAAAAGAACAGCAAGGAGATAGAGCAGCGAGAAGAAAAAAAAACAGCAAGAAGGGAAAGAACAGCGAGTGAGGAAAAGATCAGCAAGGAGAAAAGAACAGCGATGAGAAAAAAACAGCAAGGAGAAAAAGAACAGCGAGGTGAAAAGAACAGCCAGAAGAATAAGAACAGCGAGGAGAAAAGAACAGCCAGGAGAAGAACAGCAAGGAGAATAGAACAGCGAGGAGAAAAGAAACAGCAAGAAGAAAAGAACAGCAAGAAGAAAAGAAACAACGAGGAGAAATTAAACAGACAGAACGAAAATGAACTCAAGGAGAAATAATAACAGCCAAGAAGAAAAGAAAGCGAGGAGAAAGAACAGCAAGAAGAAAAGATCAGACGAGGAGGAAAAAGAACAGCAGAAGAAAAGACAGCGAGGAGTAAAAGAACAGCAGAAGAAAAGACAGCGAGGAGAAAAAGAAAGCACAGTAGAAAAAGACAGCAGGAGAAAAGAACAGCCCAGGAGGGAAAAGAACAGCCAGGAGAAAAAGAACAAGGCCAGAAGAAGAACAACGAGGAGAAAAGTACAGCTAACGGAAAAAAAGAACAAGCAGAAGAAAAAAGAACAGGAAGAAGAAAAGAACCAGCCAGGAGAAAAGAAACAGCCAGAAGAGAAGAAAAGAACAGGCCAAGAAGAAAAGAACAGCAAGGAGAAAAGAACAGCCAGAAGAAAAGAACAGCAGGAAGAAAAAAGAAACAGAAGGAGAAAAGAACAGCCAGAAGAAAGAATCTGCCAGGAGAAAAGAACACGAAGAGGAAAATAGAACAGCCAGAAGAAAGAACAGCAAGGAGAAAGAACTGCAAGAAGAAAAGAACAGCCAGTAAGAAAAGAAACAGACAGAGAGAAAAGAACAGCAGGAGAAAAGAAAAGCCGAAGAAAAGAACTGCGAGGAGAAAAAGAACAGCAAGGAGAAATGACAGCCGGAGAAAAGAACAGCCAGAGAAAAGAAACAGACAGAAAGAATAGAACAGCGAGGAGAAAAGAACAGCTCAGGAGAATAGAACAGCCAGATGAAAAGAACAGCGAGGGAGAAAAGAACAGCAAGGAGAAAAAGAACAGCAAGAGAAAGAACAGCAAGAAGAAAGAACAGCCAGAGAATGATCAGCCAAGGAGAAAAGAAACATGCCAGAAGACAAAAGAACAGCCAAAGACGGAAAAGAACAGCCAGAAGAAAAGACAGCCAGAGAAAAGAACAGCCAGAAGAAAAAGAAAACAGCCAGGTGAAAACGAACAGCGAGGAGAAAGAACAGCGAGGAGGAAAAGTACAGCAAGGAGAAAAGAACAGCAGAAGAAACGAACAGCCAAGAAGAAAAGAACAGCCAGAAGAAGGGCAACGTGGGAAACGTATACCTCAGTCACAGGTACCCTATATTTTAATACAGATTTGAACCACGGCTCACGACAAACTTTAAAGGGTTCGTCACTGGGCTTACGTTCCATCTTCCAAAGTATGTGAAAATCGCAATGTGCATTTTGGCGTAAAGTTACCGAAATTTCAGTGATCCGATTTTTTTTTTAAAAAAAACTGCTTCAGCGACCTACGAAATTAATGAGTTCGACTCCCACTTGAGCATTTTTGATTCTTTTCAGATCGTTGCGTATTATGGTTCGGTACTTTGCAAAATCACCGTGGGCGGACAAAAAGGAAACAATCCCACAGACACGGAGGTGGAAAAAGATAAACGTTTTGGTGGAAAGATCAAGACTGGTCACTGCCCAATGCTTCCTGAGTGTTCTGACGCGACTCTCGTGAATTCGTGAAGGGTGTCACATAAAACAGCTGAGACCTATGAGCGAAAGAAGAGCTGAGATTTGCTATAATTGTGAGCGAATAAAGAAAAGTGATTTCGTCAGTTTGGTTCGAAGTGTATTATTTAAATAAAAAAAAACCACCTCCTGCACACAGCATCCCAGATCATGTATGGCTAAACTTTGCATGCTTGTAATTCTGTGGCCAGAATGATTTCAGGAAACGATGAGCCTGAAACAGATTCTTCATCATCAGAGAGTTCTTTCTTTTTAGTTACAACCTTTCTTTCGCTGCCTCTAGTCCCTCTTAGACCTGATCCCAGCCTGATGTGGCAAACTTGTGGTCAGTGGGCGAGAAAACAATACGATCGAGGCATTACACACAACAACGTTGCCAGGGGAAACACGTCAAGTGACTATGAGGTGTAAAAACACTACAGTAAACGGTGGCTTGGAACTGTTTTTTTTTTTTTCTTTAAGCCATGTCGCCACAAATTAAGATGCTCACAGCAACACAACCAGGTCCTTGCACGTTTGCAGTGTATACCCAGGGGCCTAAAACACAACATTTGTCCCTGTTTCTTTTGTCCTGTAACCTGCACCCGAAAAAAAGGGGGGATTGATTATTGGCAATCAAAAAATAAATAAAAAACAAAATGACCCAACCTGTAGATTATTTCATAAACGATTTAAAGGAGGACTTGCTTTACTTTTGTCTGCTGTTTTTATTTTACGGTGGAGGCGGAACCACATGTGTCTACTTTGGGTCATAATAGCAAATGAAGAAAGTATATTGCCAATTCAGGCAAGTTGCATCATACAAATGGGATTTAGTTTGTTTTTTTTACATGAAAATGAAATATCAAACAGGTAAACAGGAAAACAGAAACACCGTTGTGCATGCATGTTTTGGTCAATTTGTTTCACGACCTCTGATTAGGAGCCTTACTCTGTGTGTTGTAAGCTTACTCGGTGTACATAGGAGACTTACTCTGTTGTGATAGGAGCCTTTAATCTGTGTGATTGGAGGCCTTACTCTGTGGATAGGAGCCTTCTTATCTGTGTGATGAAGCTCTTACTCTGTACCATAGGAGCATTATCCGTGTGATGTAAGCCTTACTCAGTGTGATGTAAGCCTTACTTCTGTACCATAGGAGATAGAGAATGTAAATATGTATGTTAAGACCACCCATATTTTTTTGCACGAACAACCCCCCTTTTCACATTAAAAATAACGTCCATCAAATATCAGTTTTGTACAAAATTAACACCGTTTTATTAAACAAAAATTAAACACCCAAAATATGACCAAATATTGTCGTAATCGTTACTTAAAAACGTGGGGCTTACGTGCTAGATAAGATAGGGTGATCGTGAACATACATATTTACATTTCTCTTCTGAGACATACAAAATTAAGGTTTAACAGTTTTAATTCATTTTTTAATTGTCTGTTTTTTTTTCTGGGTTAAAAAATGAAGGCCGAAAGTAGCGACAGAGTTTAATATACTTTACGAGTTGGCTTGGGAGTGGGAGGTGAATAGAGAAGAGTTGAGAGCAGGTTGGAAGAATTAATTACTGATCCTTTTTGAGCCATAAATATGCGAGAAAGCGTGAAGCAGGCCAGACAGTAAAATACCACCTGTTTCTTGGCCTTCAACCGGTTACAAAGTTGTTTGCCATTTTAGTTGATAATATAGCCCCTGAAGATGTTAATCGACTGTTTCTACCAGCTGAAGGGAGTCGCTATTTCGCTTTAATGAAGATCAGGTTTTACGATAGAAAACGTCTATGAATAACAGTTGATTACAATTATTTTTTTAATTTGTAATTTATTTGGTTTAAAAATGGAAGCCTAAGAAATTAAATGGCTTACTAATATACTTTACAAGTTGAAATGGAGGTTGATAGAGAAGTGTTAAGGGTCAGGTTTGAAAAAATCAATTACTGATCTTTTAATCACATAAATATTCAACCATGGAGTGTGTAAGAAGTTTCATCAGTGAAACACAAGGGTTCTTGGGACTAAACCAAACTATAAAGTTTGTTTGATATTTTAATTGATTATTTGGATTCTGATTTTATTGGGCGAATAATCTAACTGTTTCTATCGCCCTGAGGAGGAGTTCTTACAATTTGTTGACAGATTCAGGTTTTACGATTAGACAAGACTATAAATAACATAGTTAGAATTACATTTATTTTTTATTTATTTTAGATTTAAAAATGGCTGTCAAACTCAGAGGAATCTGATTTAATGAAGTGTAATGAACCTATGACGATAACAATGAAAGCATTTATTAAACATTGATTTTAGTGATTTTTGGTTTTGAGAATGATGTAAACAAATATAATAAGATCATAGCGAATATTTTAAAGAAGAACACAAAGTGATTGAACATTGACTGTAGTGATTCAGAAAAAGCTAAATTTTTGCAGGTGATATTGTAGGTTGGGGTGTCTTGAAGTGTTGCCCAATGCTTGGGTGGACAAGAATAAAAAGCCCATTTTACTTACTTTTATATACATTTATTTTTTTAATCTACGTAAATATTGTGGCTTTAAAAAATGACGACCAACAAGTAAATCTGAGGGTGGAAAAACTATATACGGATGGAAGAAATATTTATTAGTGACAAAACAATTAAGGCAATATGTTTAGCGAATGTAGACCTGGGACATCATTAACCCACAAAACGTTCATGAAAGCGTGTGGCAACATGCTTGCTATCTCTAAAATCCAGGATTCTCTTCAATGTGAACCGCCAGTAAAAGTGCTGTTAACCGTTCTTATTGATTATATAACGCATGATGATAGTTAATGGAGTCTGGAGTTTAAACTTAAACGATAAGAAGTAATCAAGCTATCGCGCACTTTAACTCATGACTGGGATGACTACATGTTTACACAGTTTTAACCATGCATGTGTGGAGGCAAAGTTAAGGGGGGTCTGGCTGGTCTGAAGGGTCAGTCCTTGAAATCGTTGAGACAAACAAAGTTTTATCCTATTGTTGGCAATTCTTACCTTCCTCTTCCAATAGAGTTAGAGTTAAAAACGTGCAGTCTATTAACATACATAAATTTGACAACATTGTGTTTTATGTTGGTGTGTTTGTAGGCAATTTACATCCTGTTAAAAATACAACAGAGTTTTCTAAGGTTGGAACAATACAAACAAGAGCCTGATTCTTTGATAACATAAACCGTTCTGGCTGAGTATAGAAGCACATCTCAGTTTGAAGAACAAAACAAACCAATTACTGTAAACGTTATACACCTGGTCTGTAGTTAGATAATCTAATGCCTCTAATGGTTTTCCCAAATGCTCCACTTTAGGCTAAACGTCTTAACAAACATGTGGACTTGATACTGTTTGAAGATAGTATAAAGAAGTCATTATGTTATTAATCAGAACAAATAAGCAGACTGTTAGCCTATACTACAAAAAAACAATTTTAAAAGGGATTTGTAGTAGGTGTTTGGAGCATGCACCTCTACTATAGAAGCAGCTGCCAACCATAGAACTTATTGTAAAAAGTATTGTAGACTGTGAACCTAAACTCCTCACACTAAGCCAGGGTCTAAAGGTTGTTTTAAGATTTTTTCACAAAATGCAAATGAGCTCCGTAAGTAGTTATGCTGACTTTGAATCAATCTTGCCGTCTGTACTACGGCCCACAACTGCAAGAACAAAAAACATCCTTATTTATCTCCCACACATCTGATCTGTTCTTATGACGGTTTATTGTTGTTTTTAGGTCAGACGGCCATAACACACAAACCAGAGATTGTACAGAGGCCCAACGCAGCTAGTTGAGTCTTTAGAGCGATGAAACAACTTCGCAATACTGTTATCCAACCAATCTGAACCTTTCAGACATTGTTATGACTCCATAAGATCAAGAACGCTATGACTTATCTACACACTGTTCGATATGTATAGCAGAATTATTAGGCAACCAGTAGAGACCACAAGAACATTACTGGTCAAATTTTAGAGGGGTCGCACACAACAATTGTAATCTTCAACTTAAGTTGATCCGAAGTCTTGGAAACTGCCTATCTTCTTTCATAACCTACGATTGGTTACGATTCCTATTTCATCAGGCAAGCAGTGACTTCTGAATATAAGGGGTTTCTGCATTGCGCAGTCTTCAGATTAAAGTACTTGACTTTTACTCTGGACCTTGGTTTATAACCATTTTTATGATTCAGCCCCAAACATCTGATTGGCTAGTTTGGATAAGTTAGCAAGTTTCTACAAGTCTTTCCAATCACTAAACAATACTTTGATCCATTTTAGTGCGTAAGGCGTTAATCCTTATGAATACATGGACTCTGGTGAAAGCTATGACGAGCCGGGCGCGCTACGAATAAGGGATGATTTTAATCTAAACTTACTGGGAAAAGGCATAACTAGACTCTGACTTTGAATACGCAGAAAGCCTAGGCATGAAATTATACACACTTGAAACTATGGGTGATTATCACGCCCACATACATTGATGGCTGACGTGTGTTTATTGGCGGATGTTTTTCAGATTACAGAACTACTTGCATGAAACATTACTGTATAGACTCATAACATTACATCTCTGCGTACTGGCCTTTCTTGGACGCATTCTTAAAGTCTACAAAACATCCAGATTGATTAAATTCTGATCTACCACACTTCAGATGATTGAAAGAAGGGACTCTAAGGGAGGTATTAGCATGGCCTCACATCCATTCTGTAAAGCTAACAACAAATATTGAGGACGATTATGACCACTAAACCGATCCAACTATTTAAGGTACTTAGGAACGCAAACAATCTGTAGGATGGGCCATGAGCCAGCGCTTCCATTACGTAAACGTCAGGATGTAACAGGACATGGCCAAATTAATATTCAAGGGGGCATTAAAGGGGTGGCGGTTTTGTTTGACGCCAGATCAAGAGTATGGTTTTATACTAGAAGTAGAACTTAGAATTATCCTAAAGAAATGCAGACCTTCACAACGATTCATCCTCTGCCGCAGAAAGCTTAACAGATTGCCCCCACAGACCCCATAAACTTGTGCCTAATCTTCGACACAAAACTAAGTATGTTTGTCATTACAGACTGCTACAGTTTTACCTAAGACACGGGCTGAATGACAGCTGTTCACAGAATCTTTGCTTTTGCCAAGGCCCTGTATGAGACCATACATCAAGAAGAATACTGATCTTAGAACCCAAGCCACTGACGCTTCAGAAAAGACTTCTTCTAAACATGATGAACAACAGCTGTTTTGGCAAACTATGGTGAACGTACACAATCGTAAGATTGTATGATAGTTAAAAAAGAAAAACAAGCAATTAAAGTAGGTTCCTAAACCAAACTAGCAAGACTTTAGAAGTTGTTAACGACAGCTCTGGTTGGTGTTATGATGAAGGAAAAAGGATGTTTAGTTGGACAAGCCTGTGTTTATTGGCTTTAATGATTAGAGTTGTCAAAGTTATTAATGTTAGAAATTTCTGCTACGTTTACTTTAAACAACTGTACCCAGAAGCAAGAGTCCTTTACACAGACACTGCGAATCTTTTATTCTAGGACGTCCCAATCAGAAGACTTTTATAAGGGCTTAGAAACAGACAGTGGCTAAAGGAACTGATGGGTGTACGAAACTGCGATTATCCAAGACAGTCCCTTTTACATTTCAACTGTGAACTTAGAAAGTGATTGGTAAGTGAAGGATGAAAACTTAATGGCGACAGTTATCAAAGATTATGTTGGGTTTGCGGTCTAAAGAAGATGATAGCGTTGCTAGCCAGACTTCTGTAATGAAAAAAGCTTCAAGGCATATGTAAAGAAGTCTGTCAAAAAAATATAACTCACGAAAATACAAGCAAGCTCCTCTTGAAAACAAAAGTATTTCATCACACAAATGTTAATTACGCTCTAATCTTCATCAATAGTACCATAACACAACTGCTGTAATAAGTAATCTCTAGTCTTAACAATAAACAAGTGAACTTAGTCAGTCCTGAGTTTTCATATGGCTGTAGGACATTGGTGACTTTAAAAGATTAATCTTGACTGGTCTTAACTTGCTACTTAACTTAAGAATCTTAACAAGAATTACTTAAGAACTTGAACTAGTTACTTACTTAAGAGCATAACTCAGTTCTTATTTAAGAAACTTAAATATTGATTAAAAAGTCTTATAATTTACTTACACTTGTAATTTACTTGTACTTAACTTAAAAAGTACTTTTTATAAACTAACTTAACTTGTACTTCAACTTGTACTTAACTTGTACTTATCAAGTTCTTAACTTGTCAACTATATTTAGTTATTAAAAAACTATTCCATAGATAAATGGGTCTATGCAGGAGGCTGCGCTTTTTTTTGCAGAAGTTGGTTTTCTTCTTTTATGGATTTTGTTGGGGGTTTGTGACTTTGCTTGCTAAGTTTGGCGTTAGACATTTGTATGCTAAACCCCCCCCCCACCACAACAACTGCAGCAGCAAATACTTAATAATACTCTTATCGTTTGATTGTGATTGTGTTGTTGTTAATTGGGGTAGGTGTGTTGTCGGGGGCGATGTTGTATTACTATCTAATAAATGTTTGTTTTGTTGATTGGTTTGCTTTTTGCAGTCTGTTCCATTCTGATGTTTACCGTTCCAGCCTCAACACGTCCAGGATTTTTAGCTTAGTAAATTACTCACTTGTGGTACATTCACCTGTGGCGCATTCTGCTCCTGCGGACTGTCTGTGGAGCAGCAATCTTCTTCTCCTGATCGCTCATTTTTTTTATTGCGATTAAATTTAATATGATCAAAATTAATATGGATAAAAGTAATTAATCCATGATGAATGGACATAACATAGTCCCAAATCTGTAATACATGTCACATGCGAGAGTGTCTAGTGACTTGTTTAAACCGGATCTTGTGATAAGTCATATTTTAAATCTTCTTCTGAATCATACCGGAGCTTCTTACTTACTAATTCGCATATTAAACTAATCTTGTCTGTCCCACTGATCTAACATTTTTGATCCTAGAAGTGTTAGTACCATAGAGTAGTACTTCTCAACGTCTGATGGTAGGACAGTTGTTGGATCTGTTCAATTACTTAGGTTCAGTGTAAGTATTGTTTAGTTTTATCCACACGCAGCCAGAGAGTATAATCTTTCTTTTGGCAGGTGTCATACTGAGTAGGCTGCTTGCTCCTCCCCCCCACCCCCCCCCCCCCCCCCAACTTTATTTGTTCGTCACAATCCATTTTAAAAAGCAATAAAAAAAAAGTAATATAATACTTTTAAAAACCATTAGAGTTAACGTTGGTTTATTATGCAGTGCCTAAGTTGGTGTTTTAGTTTATTCACCCTTGCAAAAGGTTTGTTAGGAAAAAAGCGCCTAACCCATGGGAAAAAGATAGAAGATTCGCCAAAAACTAGTTGCCAACCTTTTTTTTAGCCCTTAAAACAAATAGCTTTATCTGATTAAAAAAGCACATAGACTGCCTTTCGTATTTGTTTATTTTAATTTTTTTTTTAGTTAATAAAAAGATGATGGTGAAAAAAAGATTATCAATACGATTTTTACCATTCTGCGGTAATTTAGGGGACCCTTAGTATAGGCTATAGCGTGTTAGCAAAGAACATCGTTTAAAATTGAAGCCGGCGGAATCTAGGAAGGTTAGACATTGTGGATGTTGTTAAGGTTATAGTTGTAATCATGCAGGGATTGTTTTTAATCAAAATGACTTTCATGTTTCACAGGGGATTATCCCAAATTGTTAGTTCATAGGTACAGATTAATCTAGAAAATATTAATTTATAAAGATGGCGGGAGTAGTTTATGATGGTGGGAGGAGCTATTGTTAACGCTTTGGCCCTTCTCTGGAAGAATTATATGTTTAGTAAATTGCGGGTCGATGAAGATGAGAGAACGTCATAAACAAAGCAATGGAAAGATTTAGCCAGTATGGCAAGAGACGCTTATGAAAAAAAGTCGAATTGCTCACTTTGAACATTTTTTAATAAAAAGTTAAGAGAACAGGGCTTGCAAGAGCACCATTTACAACGTTGATGAGGCAATGAATGAGTATTACTTAATGCGGAAAGAGTTTCTTCATCGCCACAGCCAAGAAACAACTGTCTGACTTTTATGAACCTCAGAAGAACAGAAAATAGCAGAATTGGCTTTAGTGTGGGTGCTATGGGAGCAATCTATATTCTTGCAAAACAATCTAAAAACCAATTAAAAATACAATTAAAATATGAACTAAATATATTATTATCCTAAAGGGGATTGGTGAAAGGAAGGCTGCTATTGAAAAACTGAGTAAACTGCTTGAGTGTCTGAATCAGATGCGAAAGACTTTGGGCTTCAAAACAAGCAATTTGGGCAAATATATCTTGCCTGCTCCCAAAGAAATAATAAGGCCTAGATTTGTTAAACTCAGTTCTAATGACACCACCAGATGGACTTGCTGTATCTGTTCCACATGATAAAGTTAAAGAAAAATGTTTAGTATGATCTGACGTTTTTGACATGGCTTCATGATACAAGACGCTGAATCTTTCAACGGATAAAAGCTCAACTGCTGTGGCTGTGGCTTTTAAACAAATATACATGGTGGCCCATTAAAGTATCCTTGGATGGTTCAAGTTGATGATGGAAAAGAGCTTAAAGGTTCTGTAAACCAGATGTTTTTAAAACATATGTTACAGTTAAGAGAGGGATCGAGGCAACCATCGATCACAGCCCTAGTAGAATCTTTAATATGAATCTAGGCTGAATAACGCCTTGTTTACTGTCAATATACAGAGAACCTTATGGATAGAGAACGAACACATACACTGAATGGGGTTAGGAGATTGCCATCAGTTCTTACGCGCATGAACAACGAAGATTTTAAAGCACACAGGCCTTAAACCAGTAAAGCGATCAAATTAAAAAAAAAATAGCTTAATGAAAGATGTGCAGGCGGACTCATAATACTCTTGCCGTAGTAGGACTAAAAGTAAGTTATTGTATGCTCCTGAGAGGGCAGAAGGCGATGTTAGGATTAGAGCCACAGGACCACCCATATGGAGCGTGAAGTATATGAAGTTAAAGATTCATGAATAACAACCCTCTCCTGTTTATTATTTTTATGTGAGGCTCTTCTTCTACGGTGCTATCTACGTGTAAAAGGCCTGCCCCTAAAAGATCCTTTGTTCGCGAAGAGCTGCAAGTTGTCCGCCAAACACACGTGATGAGTTAACAAAAAAATAGGTGTTTATTTTTTGACTAAATTATAATTTTTTTTTTTTGTTAAACTTTTTTTGGGCTTATTTTGGGTTTAACTGATCATGTGTTTGTTTTTCAATGTATCTCTTTATTTGCTTCTGTTGTCACCTGTCGTGAAGGTAAAAGTCTTTCTACACTCCTTTTGAGTTCAATTTTTTGCCGTCTATAATCATCAACATCGGCCATAAGCTTATCAAATTCTTCTTCTGTATCGTTTTCTCCTGTGAATGGATTTGCTTATTTCTTAAATCTTAATGAACAAAGTTTTGCTGAAGCTAGGGTACAATGGCAGTGTGCTTTTGTAATTTAGGAGTTAATTTTTTTTAAACAGCCACTTACAATCATAGAAACGCCTAACCCTAACCCGAGGAAACTACGAATGCTAAAGAGGAATGGCCGCACCAACCCCAGTGTCTATAACAGGCATCAATAAGGACCCAGCACTTTCGCTAGCTACAGCTGTTGAGCCCGTAATTCACATAAGAAAAGAGTATTTAAAGCTTTAGCATATTTCTTTATCGGTAACTCTTTTAATTAGCCAAGTCGCTTTCTATTTTCCTTGTTTGAAGTTCAGTTATTTGCTTTACCTAAACTGTTGAAAATGACATGTTTTAATTATGTTTATTTTAATATTAATCTCTATACATATCTTTTTATTATAATCCTTCTGGCAGCACACTTTTATCAACAGAGTAAAGCGCCAATTAAAATACAAACATAATTAATGAATTAAAGCTCGAGTGGATGTTAGTTTTGTCTTTGTCTACCATTTATTAGTACCTTTGGATCAGATGATGAAAGTGTTTATTCATCTCCGTTTTTAGTAATAAACAATAACATACTTAAAAGGGGCATCCAAGTTTTACAGCCTTTATTTGCTATATGCCCTACAAATTAACGCCTGTTCTGGCAACTAGTACTCTCCCTCCCTAGGAGTAATAATTAATAAGCGAATAATAATTCATCGTTCATTTGCCTACGGTAGTGTCTGTTAGCTTTGGGGTAAATTGTAAGCCTACGGTGTCGCCCCCACTTCAGATAAGGGACTGCTTTCTCTGTAGCACATATTTAGAAACCTCGCTTAGTTATTCAATCTGCTTTTTTCTGTTGTGTTCCTGGACCAGACTAAAGGTATGGGACTTCTGCATTCAAGGCCTTTCTAAAAATTGTATGTTCTTATCATTGTATCTTAGGGCTTCGCAGTTTCAAACTTTATAATTCCAGTCAATTTCAGGAAAGCAACCGCCCACGCCATTATCTCTTTTATGAATTTTGTATTATATTTACCAAAATGTTTTAGCCCTTAATTTCTTATCTTCTTCTAGGGTGTGATATTGCTGTCGTTTTTGTCTTCAAATTTATGTCGTTTGTAATAACCCCATATCTTGTGTATTCAAATCCATAAACATTTCCTGGCACTCTACTAAATCAATACTACAGCAGTGTCTGCTAGGTCTTTTAGCTCTACTGCAGTGATTTAGAGAAGCTGCGCTTTTGATTCTGGCCATCGTGACGTTCTTTTTATAATATTTAAAATTATAATATAAAACAAATTGTTTATAAGCAAACAATAATACACACAATCTACACAATAAACAACGTATTGAATGGGGGTCAGTCCGTTTGCATAGCTTAGCGGGCTTAGATGTTTTAACTGTCTTTTATTTTTTTTTAACTTCATTCTTTGTCCCTTATTATATAATTTTCACTTAAACATTCATCAAAAACTATATTTGTCCTGAGTGTAAATAATACAACCGTTTTTAACTGTGATCTAAAGTCTTTTATGACAGCATTGGATTTTTGAGTTAAGAGCCACACAGAAACTAAGGCGTGGGCGGCCGTAAAGGCCAGCTTTGACAGTGCTTTTCTTTTTTTAATAATGTCTCGTTTTGCTGAACATCATCATTAATAAAAAAGTTGTTTCAGTTCTCAAATAGCATTAATAGTAATGTTCAACAGTTCCGCTCAGTTTGTCGCTAGGATCAACAAAAATATTATTTCGTCTGTCCAATTAAACTTCTCTTTCTTTGTAAGACTTGTGTGCTAATGGTTAGTGCAGAATATAACAAGGTGTGTAGAATGGAAACCTGTATATTGTTTGTAAAAATCAAGTACGAGACAGTTTTCCCACACAGTTAATCCGCAGATAAGAGACAGTGCGGATCTTTTTGCTGAAGAAAACTTCAAACTATCCATCTGTTGTTTTTAGATATTTCTACTGCATTTTAATAAGCTACGTCTTTTAACCTGTTTCTTCAATGTTTTAAAATGAGCATCACCAAACCATAAAAACATGCATTTTTATTGGGACGTTACGTCTCTCTTTCTTGTGAAATATTTATTTTTTTACTTCTTGCCCTACCCTTTCTCCAACTTCAAAACAAATCTAATTGTCAAATGGGGATCTAAAATCCAACCACCGCCCATATTTAGTTATTAAAGTTGGTCTTCGAGTCTTTACATCATAAAGGCGAAGTTTTTTACATACGCGGATCAAATGTAGGATCCTTGCACTGCCTCCAGCACGAACAGCTTTTCTCGATTTCATCAAAGTGTTGGTGAGTAAAATGCCCCGGAGTCCTGAATACAAACTGATCAGACTTGCCATTTATTGCCCACTGTTCAACCTTCTCAATTTTTTGGATTATATAAACGCTTCTGATTCTCTCTGAAAAAGGAGTTGTTTCTTCAGTAAACTAGAGCAAAATTCCTTTTTAAAGGACTTCAGAGAATGATTTAGATGTTTGTTCCAGAGAGTGTCTCGCATTGTTTCTATTTTCGGTAGTGGAGTTGTATAACATTTTCATAATAAATAACATGTTTTACTTTTATCTGGGTTAAGAATGTTCTGGACAGTTCGGGGTTAGTAACAACATCAAAATCGAAGAGAAATGTCACTTACTGTGTATTTGGTTTCGGATCATCAGACAGAACGACAGAAACCGCTAGGATTAAAATGTCAGTCCATAAGTAAGTTTTTCTTTTTTAGTGCGCCTTGGTAATATGGCATATGCGTCTTTAACAGCTCAAATTCTAGGAGGGATGCAAAATCTGTTGCCAAATCTTCTGATACGCCTCATCTTTAACATCATTCTTTGCATCCCAGGCTAAGCCTGTGCTTAAGGGACCGTTTGGAGTTATTGCCATTAACTCGAATAAACTTTCTCTTTTCTTTCTTTTTTTAGGCAGCCATAGGTCAGAATAGAGGGCATAAATGTCTGACTCGCTTAGTTCTAAGACATTTTTGCCCTCCTGTTTTATTACTATATGATTAACGAATAGCCTACCCAAATTAGCAACAACAGTAGCATTAGGATACTGTCGATGTATATCTATTTTAATGATAGTTTTGCAGTTGCTGCATTTTAACGTCAGTTCCAGCGTCAGAGAAGGGAACTGACTTTAAAGTTTGTTCAGGATGAACTGTTTGATGGATATTTACAATAATTACAGTCTGCCTTATCCTTTTTCGCACTGGGGCTCCTTCTCTTTTCTGTAATGGATTCGAGGTCACAACGTATGTGTTCATTTTTTATAAACAATATAAGAATATAAATTAAAAATATGGGATGAAGATTATTGATTGGTGCCTTATCCTTCTGAAAGTAAGAAGAAGATGGAAACACATTGGGGCCTTCATTGCATGAAGAGCTTGAAGAAGCAAGCAGTTTAGGTCAGGGAGTAGGAATACGTCAAATTACGATTGCTAGATAGAATTGAATCATTATATAGCCATATGGCGGGAGAGCATCCAGAAGCGATGGTTTCCAATTTGCGATAGATAAAGATAATCATTTGAATTATTTAGAACCAGGAAAGGGGACCTTGTGCGGTTTACTAAAAAAACCGGACCAACCCTGTTTTTAAGCCCAAGCCACAATTCTTGGGAAAAACTCCTGTTGCTGACAAAAGGAAATTGAACTTTATTGAAGATTTAGGCTCTGAGGCTTGCTAGTCGTTTACAAAACCATGGTGCAAAGGTTGCCAACACGATCTGAAATAGAAATGACCTCTTTTCAAGATTTAGGCCAAGAACAGATGATGCAGCAACAGAAATTGAGACGAGTTTTAATGAGGAAACAGTCAGAAAAACATTAGAAACAATTGCGATTCTCCATGCCTATGCGTGAAATCCTGGGGCTTAATGAGCGTCTAAAGTCAATAAGGGGTGAACTAACAAACAATTTAGCAAAACTTAGTGAGCTGGATAGAGAGATAGAAGAAGAAAAAAATAAACTGGCTGATGCAGATGATAACAATTTAGGGCGAGAAGAAAAGGCTAGAATACAGCAGAAAATACAGATTTAATGCTACAAAGGGCGGCAGTTAGAAGTGCTGTCTACTAACAGAGCGCAGCTAGCATCCCAAACAAGCAGAATAAGAGAAACTATAACAGAATACTTTATGAAAACACTACCTAGCTGAAAGAATAAGGACTCTGTTCAGAGGATAGAACAGGGAATACAATAGTAGTATGTTAACAGACCGTTGGGTTTGCTATCTCTACACTCGTTCTATGCTTAACGAGTAGTGCGCCAACAGATGGGCCAGTAGCGCCCCCAAACGCCCATCAGCCCTGGTAAAAGTAGATTAGAAACAATTAGCATCATCTAGGCAAACACTATAAAAGAAGCTGGCTGCCAAAGTGCTTTGATGCTCTGCCTGGCATAATAGGCAGTGTTGTATAGTTGGGTTTTGTCCTACTATAGGCAAAGTTGCTGTTATATGGCTGACCATGTCTGTGACGTTAAGAGTGCTAGCTGCTGGTTTAATTTTTATGAAATAAAGTATGGCTAATCCAGTAAAGGGTTAAAAACACAAGGGCTGTCTTTTTTCGCTAGTGTGACTTGTCAGTGCGAGGTAGATTAACAGGGGTGTGCTTTCTGGCGCTGCTATCTGTCTGTGGGGCGCTTATAACTAGATCGCTTTTAGTCTATCATTCAGGGCTAAGTACGAATCTTTAAAATGATGGTGCAGGCCTGTTGTTTTAAGCCTTGAGATGTGCCCTAATTTTTTGATTCGTCTCCAGCTATGGGATTTTCATTGTTATAATCTGTATCAATGCCGAATCTGTAGTCTAAGGTCAGCGGTAGCATGTATATTGATCCAAGACCTAGCAACAAGACAACCTATGACCTAGCATGTTGCAAGAACGTCTTGATACCTTTGTATGCTGGCAGCAAATCACAGCAGAGTTAATAGCATCTTCTAAATTAGTCTAAAAATTTTTTCTAGCGTCAAACCCAGTAACTGATCTTACTAAGCTAGACCTTGGTCTGAGCTGTGCTCCTAATAGAACACCAACATTTGTCCTTATGGAGTAAATAAGTCCTTTGCACACCTGGCATTGTTAGGGCCTTACACTTTCATCAAAGATAATTATGCCCCAACTCATTAGATGTTTTTGTTCTATGGATCCTAATCGAACTTGTTTGTCCTGGTTGAAAAAAGTATGGCCAAGGCCAAGTTAGTCATAAGAAATATTCCTCTTTAACACCCCACAAATGACCCGGGCTGTGCCTAACAGCGGGCCACTTTGAATGCGGTCTAAAACTTTTTCTAAAATCAGTTTGAAGGATTAATGTTAAATTCGTTCAGATTCTTTCATATGCATTATATGTCCATTGGCTGTTGAAATGGGTTAAACGCGTTGTCGTTAGGTAGGATTACTATTAGTTCAGTTATGTATTCGCCAGTACTGGTAATAAACATTGAAAGTTAAATACTGACCTTCCAAGAAAGATCAGGATGGTTTACAATGGTTGGCATATAAACCACCGCAGCCATTAGTTGCGGCAGTAAATGCAAAATTTAACTGATTCTGGTAAAACATCATAGGGGCGGGATACCAAGCTGTGGAACTCTATCATTAATTTATTAGGGACGATTTAAATATCTAGTTATCGGGTTCCAAGCCTAACTGGAAAGCCATATGATCCATCTACAGCAATGGTTTAAAATTGCTGAAGTCCAAGAGTTTGAGGTTAAAAACGCTCCTACATTGTAGGTACACGCTTATCGTTATATTTAAAAGGTTCCCCATTTTTTTTAAATTAATTTTTTTAAATATTTATAAAAAGGATGTTCATCTATATAACCAATGCAAAAACGAGCGTGTGATCATAACGTACCCAATTGTCAATTGTGCGTCGGTAGTTGTAGGAAGCTCTTAAAGAAATTGGCTTTAAGTTAAATTTGTTTAACATATCTGAAGTGGAGCTTCAAAATAAACTGATAATAAAGTAACGATGTGGGCAATCAATAACACATGTGCAAATACCTGATGTTATTATCCACTTTTGTTTCTTTAAAAGAAGTACTTAGGCAAATTTGGCATATTGTTTAACAATTACGAAGCAAACCTCATAATTAACTGTAAATTTTCCCACTATAAGAAAGAAGTGGAGTATACTTTCTCCCTCAGGGCCTGGCCTAAAAGCCTTTAGGCTTTCACAGTAGTGACAGAGCTTATAGATTTTAGTACAAGCAAGAAGTTTAACAATTTTGAAGGTAATAAACCTTCCTGATTTTTCTCGGTGACCCCAAGTTGTAATGTTTCATTTACAACAGTATAAAACAGAAGCTAATTTAATATGATGGCTATCCATCTACATTTCTAAGGTTTTGCCATCACTAGGCAGTTTTTGCTATTAACGAATTAATTCATTGGAAAAAACATCAATTTAAAGAATTAATTAATAGGAACCTATAAATAACTCTTAGATGTAAAAATAACAAACCAAAATGGGAGAGCCTGTGTGTCCTGATTTATTAATGGTGTTGAATAGAAGACGACAGAAGCCCTTAATTTTTATGTCTCTTTAGAGAATGAAAATATTTTCGTACACGATCACCCATATGATTCTGCACGGAACCCCCGTTTCAATGTACAGATTACGTCGAATTTTAGGTTTGAGGTGTTAATTTTTTGTGAGAGCAGGTGTATAAATTTGGCCAAAACTGACCTGTGATGACGTGATTTGTATGTGAAAAAAGGGGGTTATGTGCAAAATAAGAATGGTGGGTCGTGAACGAACATATTTACATTCTCTTAGTGTAACTAGGACGATCGACATAACGAAGATCCAAAATGCTGAATTAAACACAGTCTCACGCTCAACCTACAATCAAACTTATTTCATGGTGGCAGCGGTAAAATACCTCAAGAAGCAGTATGGCGAAAAATTCCGGAGATGGACTGGTCAGTAGAGAACCTAGTGAGCGGCGGGTGCTGGTGGGGGCGGGCAATCTATTACAATGCAGACCAACGCAAACTTTCAGGAAGCCTGAAAACGTAACTAGGCCAGATAAGAAAGCGTTAAAAAATCTACGTGGCCTATGTCTCAGAAGGTATCAAACGATACACGCTTCTGGGCAGACTGATCAAGTCAAGAAAGACCCAGACCAAATTTTTGGACTGTTTGTATTTGAAGGCCAAGCTACAAGACAACATCAATTTCCGAGTTCACCGCGCCTGCAGTTAGAAGAGCGAAGAGACAGTCGGAAAACGAAACACTTAGGAGTGACCTAAGGACAAGAGCCACGTCATTCCCTGAGGCCTGATAACACGCAACTTGACATCAACGAGTGGGAGACAAGGAAAGCGTCCTTTGGCCAAACACAAGACCCGGCGAGGGGTCAGGGGCCAGCAACGGGGTCATGTCAGGGGCTGCTTTGGGACAAACGCAAGGGAAATGGCAGGCTATAACCATAACCAATGCAAAAGGACGTGTGTCAGCCAATGCAGCAGAACCCTGAACTCCAGAGACAGAACATGGACAACCAGCAAAGTGGATCAACCAATGACGCCGATCAGGGCGTATTGTCTAGGACACCTGAGACTATAGCCAAGAAATAAAATCTTGACAGACTATATTAGAATGTCCACCAAAAACAGTCTACAACACAAGTTTTTTTTAGCAAGTGTTTTAAATGCTTGGTTGTCAAGGAAATGTGTATGTTTTATATAATGTTTGTTGTAAGGGAGATGTTGTGAGATAACGTCCCTTGTGTGTAACTAGGAGGACTAT
>CM031610.1:23155506-23160506 GCA_018398815.1 Conus ventricosus
CCAACCGCTATGCGAAAAATAAACAAAACTTCCGATGGAGACCAGCCATTTTGGGCGGCGATTATCTCTGTCCTTCTCCTGAGGATTCCCCCTCCCCTCCCCTCCCGCCCCCTAGCCCGCCTGCCCTTTGCCCTCTCCAAGGGACCCAAATTTTGCAGCGACGCTACAACGGATATCGCACCACCTTTCCCTTCGCTCCTTCCCTGGATCGTCAGTTTTTTTGTCCCCCCCCCCCCCCCCCCCCCCCCCACTTTGAAATGAGGACCGCATTACCGTTAAGTAGCGGTAAAAGCTTAAAACAAACCTCTCTGGACCCGACTTCTGAGAGAAGACTCATGAGAGAGAGAGAGAGAGACGAGAGGGGGGAGCTGCATGCACCATCTTCAGCCCCATATCCCCCCCCCCCCCCCCCCCCCCCCCCCCCCTCGGCCTTTTCACCACCTCTCTTTATGCAAGGCCTATCACAAACACGATAGCGAAAGTCCCGAGAGTTGCCTGCCCTGCCAGGTGCAGATAAAAATGTTTGCAGACGAAGAATTGGTAAAGAAAAAGTAGGTAAGGGAAGAGGTATTCGGGAGTTACAGGTAGCGTATGTCTGCTCAAATCTTGTGAATGTGCCACAAGCTTTTATTCAAGTGGAGGAGAAACGTGTCAAAGTGTGTTTGATGATTGTAAAACGGAGTAGAGCTCCGCCGCCTCGGCTCTGACTCCGAACTCGACCGAACGTTTCTTCGGGTGTCGATACCGGATAATTCTTTGTTGTGTTGTGGTCATCTCCTTTTGGTTTGCAACGCACGAAACAGGACTGTTGCTGTAGTGTCAGCTGAACCGCTCACAATGTCAGCGTGTCTCGTTGCTGTGTGTTGCCATTGACTCATTAGTCAAAGCAGCTGGAGAGAAGCGACCGAGCAGACGACATTGTCAATTGATCCATGCGTAGACGCGTGTCAGGTGTCGCGTGTTGAGACCGATGAGGAGAGGGATGATGGTGGTGGCACAGGGCTGCAACTAGGTCAGAGGAGAGACCATACTTGTCATTTATCTTGTGTGAGTACATGCCTTTCTAATTGCAGGCTTGACATTTGATCAGAAAGTTTTTTAGCGGGCATTTGGTGTGTGTGTGTGTGTGTGTGTGTGTGTGTGTGAAAGAGAGAGAGAGAGAGAGAGAGAGAAGAGAGAGAGAGAGAGAGAGAGTGTATTAAATGAACTGCTTACAATATTTTTTGAGGATGTGTGTGTATGTGTGTGGTGATGGTGGTGGTTTGTGTGTGTGTGTGTGTGTGTGTGATCACAGCAAATGAATTACTTGTAGTTGGGTGCATGTTTGTATGAGCACAGACATTTGAGTGTATGTGTGTATTGATGTACATGTATCCATCTACATACACTCATGTGTATGCATGTTTCTGGTACTGAATAAGCATGTTTAATGGACCTGTGGTATTTTGACCCTTTTTTTTGTTATCTGCCATTTTCATAAAGCTTGTGTCAATTGAAATCTCTACTCATGCAAAACAGTGTGTAAAGAAAAAAAATTGCCAGTTGCTGCTCACATTACAGCTTCCTTCCATGTTCTGATTATTAATTTAAGGTAATTCAGCTTTATGGATAGAATGGAATTCTCTCGCTTGACATTTTAGTTAAATTACTGTTTTATTTCTGCTTTCCTTTGTGTTTCTTTGTGTGTATGTGTGTGTGTGTGCGTGTGCGTGTTCACGCGTGCATGATGGAAATGTGGAAGTCAATAATCCTGCCGGGCACAGAACATATAGTGGGTAATGAAATTGTAGCTGAAATAGACAACAAGACAGCGGTCTTACTGACAAGTGTATATGTAACCAAGGTCGATGGTTAACATAAGCAGTTCTCTAATTTGGACAGTGTGCAATCTCAGAAAGTTTGAGTCCGACCTGAATTCTACTTTGGGTTTTAAAGACCACATACACTTGATAGCAGGCAAATGGGAGCAGCTGTTTTGATATCATACTGTCGTAAAACTTCCACTTATATAAATACCACAAGAAAGGATGGCATTGTGTGCATAAAGATATGTGTTAAAATGAAGATTTGAAGAGAAAGAGAACATGGAACTGGACTTGGTTGTTTTGAAAATGGTCTCGACAACATCAGCAACTGACTGCACAGGGATAGAAATTCCCACGTATTGTTTTAGTTGTACTGGGGACATGTTGATAACGAAAAGTGTCTTGTTCTTCTTGAGTGAAAAGATGGTTAATAAGAGTAGCTAAGTGTTTTTAGTGTTGTGGCAAGTCAGCAGACTAAATTCAACAATGGTATGCTCTGCACATGTGTGATGCTGGTCTGAGAGGGAGAAATGAAGAAAATAGATGTCATTTCCTCGCTAACCAAGAACAGTGACTGCAGGGTTTACGAAATGCATCTTTTCTCAGTGAGACAGCATTCTGAAAGGGTTCCATTCAGAGAAAAACTGAAGTGGAGGGCAGGGAAGTGGGGGGAGGGGGGAGAGGGGGAATTTGGAAGGGGCGGAGTGAAGGGATGGGGTTAGTTTGGGGAGGGACTGGTGGTGGGGGTGAGGATGGATAAAAGTAGAGATGTGAAAATAAAGAAAGTGAGATGGAAGTATAATTGGTTTGCACTGAAGCTGACTCCAGTCAGAATCTTGTGGCTCTGTGAACAAGTGGAGGAGCATAAACTTCCACTTAAGTAAGACTGAGGTAAGATTTAATTATCCAGAACAGTCAAACAGGTGGACATTTCAAGCTGTGCTGCATTGACGTGAGTTTTAAAAGAAAAATAAGTCATCAGGTTTTTTTTCCAGGTATTTATGAACATGCACATGTCAAAGTTAAGTTTAGTCATATTCATAGCGCAGTCAACCGGAGACATGCTCAGTAAAAAGCGAACATGACTCTGTGTGCAGGGGATACTGACCTGATCGACAAGGAAATCATATAGATTAAAGTGATTGAAATGTTGCATAATACCTGTCATTTGGTAGAGGCATTTGTTTCTAAAAAAAGATTATTTTAAATAACAGTGAAGTGTTCTTTCATTTTATTTGTATGTTCAATACCATCATAACTGATGCGTCTGCTTTCAGACGCTGCGCATCGTCAAAAACATTCAGACATGTGTATTTCTACTGACTTTAGCATCACTGACATGAATTATGAAGATGTGATCACCGGTGTTTGAAACAGTGTGTCCAGAGCTGCAGGCTGTGTCACACTGTTCACAGTTTTGAATCTGAGGCAGTTATCTTATGATGAAGGAACTGTCTTCAGCTGTAATGTACTAGGATCAAGCCCTTGGCATAACTTAAGTGTGTCATTATGAGGGAACTGTCTTCAGTTGTAACTTACCAGGATCAAGACCTAGGCATAACATAGTGTATTAATTATGTGGGAACTGTCTTCAGTTGTAATGTACTAGGATCAAGCCCTTGGCATAACATAGTGTATCAAAATTATGAGGGAACTGTCTTCAGTCGTAATGTGCTAGGATCAAGGCCTTGGCATAACGTAGTGTGTTATTAGGAGGGAACTACTGCATTAAAAAGGAAGTGTTTTTGAGGTGACAGAGGGTGACTGTATAACATGGTCATCAGAATCCACTGGTCACTTTCCTCCTACAATTCAGGGAGAAGCATTGGTGGTGTAAAAGGGCTCTTATTTAAACACACGCACACAGTACTCTATCACATTTGTGCATGCACGCACACAGACAGACAGACAGACAGACAGGTACAAATGTGCACTCACATGCACAAATAGACACACACACACACACACACACACACACACACACACACACACACACACACACACACACACACACACATGCTTACACTTGTGTACAAATAACAAATTACTCGTTTGGACATGATATGAATTATGAAATTTTGTATGCACATATTAACGACACCAGCCCTACCATCAACACACACTCGACAACACACTCACACGCAAGACATCAAACAGTCACACACACACACACACACACACACACACACAGATTCCACACACACATGCACACACAACAGACACACACACACACACACACACACACACAACACACACACACACACACACACCACCACACACACACACACACACACAACACACACATCACCACAAGTTACACACACACCACACACACACACAGACACAAACAACACAACGCAAACACACACAAAACACAACACACATACAGGATGTGTGAATACACCAAGTATCTGTCAATACATTCCCTGGGTGTTTGATCTGCACGCTTGTGTTCAAGACCAGAGGAGTGAGAGGAGGAGTGGAGGGTGTGGGGGTGGGGGGGGGGGGGGGGGGGGGATGGGGATGAGGATGAGGGCTGGGTACTTGGAGTGGGGTGGGGTGTGTAGTGGGGAAGGGGGAGATTGGGTTTGAGTGGGTCAAGATGCTAACAGCTCCCCACAAGTGTCATGGGGGGAGATTAGAAAATTCTCTATCCCCAGTTCAGGATTTCCTGTCAGATAATTAAAGAAGGCACATGTGGACACACACACCACACACACGACACACATGTACACACACACACACACACACACACACACACACACACACACACACACACACACACACACACACAACACACGTACACACGCACGCATACATGCACACAAATACACACAAAGCACACACACACACAAAGACACAACAGACACAACACAAAACACCACACACATGCACACACACACAACACACACAACACACAACACAGACACCACACCACACACACACAACACACACACACACACACCACCACACAACACAACACACAACACACAACAGACACAGACACACACACACACACACAACAAAACAACACAAGCACACACACAACAACACACACACACACAGACACACAACACACAACAACACACCACACACACACACACACACAACACACACACACACAACACACACACACACACACACACACACACACAACACACACACACACACACAACACACACACACACACACAAC
>CM031610.1:23163006-23175506 GCA_018398815.1 Conus ventricosus
GAAGCTCTTTTGAACATGGAAAAACTGGACACACTCTTTTTGTTTCTTCAAACCGATCGGTTAGGCTTTGGTGTGGTTTGTCTGTGAAGAGGGTACCATACCTTAACAGGTGGTAGCTCTGACACGGATCTGTCTGATTGTAGATAAGGGGTTTCTGCTATCACCACACATTGTTCTGGCACTGATTGTCCGATTGTGAAGAGGGACGCTCTTTAACTGACTGGCGACCTGGCACTGTCTGTCTCTTGTCTCTTTGTGGAGAGGGCAGCCTTTTTTTTTTAAACCAGTAGTATCTCTGGCACCTTTGTCTGTATGGGAGAAGGTAGCATCTTTAACCAGTTGTGACTGTGGCTTTTTTTTTTAATCTATGTGGGAGAAGGTAGCATCTTTAACTAGTTGTGACTGTGGCACCTTTGTCTGTGTGGGAGAAGGTAGCTTTCTTTAACTAGGTGTGATTAAAGCACCTTTATCTTTGTGGGTGAAGGTAGCTTCTTTAACCAGTTGTGACAGTGGCACCTTTGTCTGTGTAGGAGAAGGTAACTTTTTTAACCAGTGGTATCTCTGGCACCTTTGTCTGTGTGGGAGAAGGTAGCTTCGTAACCAGTTGTGACAGTGGCACCTTTGTCTGTGTGGAGAAGGTAGCTTCTGTAACCAGTTGTGACAGTGGCACCTTTGTCTGTGTGGGAGAAGGTAGCTTCTGTAACCAGTTGTGACAGTGACACCTTTGTCTGTGTGGAGAAAGTAGCTTCTTTAACCAGTGGTACTGGCACCTTTGTCTGTGTGGGAGAAGGTAGCTTAGTTAACCAGTTGTGACAGTGGCACCTTTGTTTTTGTTGGAGAAGGTAGCTTCTGTAATCAATTGTGACAGTGGCACCTTTGTTTGGAGAAGGTAGCTTCTTTAACCATTGTGACAGTGGCATCTTTGTTTGGGAGAAGGTAACTTCTTTAACCAGTTGTGACTGTGGCACTTTGTTTGGAGAAGGTAGCTTCTTTAACCAGTTGTGACAGTGGCATCTTTGTCTGTGTGGGAGAAGGTACTTCTTTAACCAATGGTATCTCTGGCACCTTTGTCTGTATGGAGAAAGTAGCTTCTTTAACCATGGTATCTCTGGCACCTTTGTCTGTGTGGAGAAGGTAGCTTCTTTAACCAGTGGTATCTCTGGCACCTTTGTCTGTGTGGGAGAAGGTAGCTTCTTTAACCAGTTGTGACAGTGGCACCTTTGTGTGGCAGAAGGTAGCTCTTTAACTAGTTGTGACAGTGGCACCTTTGTCTGTGTGGGAGTAGGTAGCTTCTTTAACCAGTTGTGAACAGTGGCACCTTTGCAATGATTGGCAGAAATGTACTTGTTTACTCAACTTTGGCACAGTTCTGGTGTAGGAAGGCAGCCACTTCCACCTACTGTACCTCTGACACTGTTTAAGTTTCGAGTGGGTACACCCTTCTCACTGACCGTGGTTCTGGCACTGGGTTGTGTCTGATGGCTGGAGAGTATCCTGCTTTAACACACTTAGGCTCGGCACCTAAGTTTTGTCTAATTATGGAGCAGACTGCCTCGTTAACTGACCTGTCGCTCTGGCCCTAAAGTGTTTCTAATTAGGAGAAGGTTGGCTCATTAACTGATGTTTAGCTCTGGCTCCATTTGGATTGTTGAGAGAAGTGAGGGGGTGGGGGGTGGGGGTGTATCTTCTCAGACTGTAGGTCTGGCACTGTTGGTCTGAGTGTGGTGAGCATGTCTTATTTAACAGATGTAGCTATGGCTCTGTTGGTCTGATATTTAAGAGGGTGGCCTGTTTTAATGGACTGTATTTTTTAGTTCTAGCATTGTCTGATCGTGGAGAGGGTAGTCTCTTTAACAGACTGGAACTCTGTTGTCTAATTTGAAAGGCGTTTGTAGCATTGGAAAGAGCCCTTGGTCGGTTCGCCCTTTTGTTTTCTGTAGCAGAACTGGAAAGTAGGTTCTGTGACCAGCCCACTAAGGTCCAGAGAGACCCACTGTAGTGTGCCTCGCCTGTCATGTATCCATTTGCTGTGAAGAACATCTGCAGGATTGATAAAATGCAGTTCTTTGCTGCCTGCCAGTGTGATGAATTATCACCTGTCTGGAGGACCTACACACCCAGCTGCGCAAGACTGCATGCAAAAGTTGGAAATGCAGTTTTGAATTTTTTTTTTTTTTTTTCATTTTGCTGTCCTGTGCTTTCTAAGTGGCATTACTTGTGCTTATGTTTGCTTCTTCAAGCACAGCAGCACCCAGGTTTGTAACATTCTGTTGTTGCCCTTGCTTGGCACTCCACAGGGAGCAGTCAGTGGTCTTCATGAGGAAACCCACCGGAGGAGAATCTGCGCGTTCTCGACTCACCTTTGTGGTTATACAGAGGCTGAGTTCTAAAGACAGCTGTAAGAGGAGGTTAATTCTAACAGCCCCAGGCTAGTCTCCAGTCTGTCTGTCTGCTGGTCACGCCCACCAGGTGACATACCATTTCCCTTCCTGTGAAACTAACAGCCGGAAGCGCTCATATTTTCCCATACACCATCAGTGAGTGGATCTGGCTTCTACCTGAGGAAGACCTCCTTTGTATGTTTCAGATCCTGGTTCTAAATCCTTCTTCTATCACCCATTGCCTACATCTCCCCCTTGGCTACCCTTCTCCCACCACCTCACCCCACACCCACCCCCTTCTTCCCACCTCTTCAGTGCTTTGTACAAGTTTACTGGATCTTTAGCCCATTCTTTACCTTTCTTCTGCCCATCCCTTCTTCCCATAACTCCACCACATTGCTTGACGACGTTCACCAGCAGTACTGGAAGCTCCCCAAGTGCCCAGCAGAACCTCCACTATCTTTGTGCTGTTATTCAAGGCAACATGTTTATGCACTGGAGATGGGAACAGAGATCTAAGAGAAATGGAAGACTCGGCAGCTCTGGAATACATAATGACTCTAACGCAGATTTGATCCTAACTCTGTCCCTAAACTGAAACCTAGCCAAACTTCGCCTGACCCTTATGCTGTCCCAATGTCCCTATAACTGAAACAACTAGCCAAACTTCGCCTGACCCTTATGCTGTCCCAAACTCTAACCAAACTTACCTCTTACCTCTAACTCTAATCCTAACCTAATCCTGATTTCTATACAACCAGATTAAAACCTAAAGATTTGTTGGGGCAGAGGAGTTGTCTTCTCTTGTGCTCCGTCACTTTGGGAAAGAATATCTGCCCAGTGTCAGAACCGTCAAAAAGATGATGACATGCATTTGAAAAGAAGAAAAAGGAACCTGAAAGAAGTGTCTAAAAACCGTCAGTCAGGGACGTGGCATGAGACTCATTTCATGGCGGATGGTCATATTTCGTATGTGGTTAGAATCCCGCGGCATGTCGGAATGTCGGACCGCGCTAACGGCAAATAACAACGTTGACATTTGCTGCCCTGGCACTGTCATTGCTGCCTTGCCTATCTGAGGTCTCCTATCTCCTGTGCTATTCTGGCAGTGGCGTGTTTGGGGGCATCGTGGAAGTTGCATCAGCATGCCTCTCAGAGACAGCATGCCCTGTGCAGCATCGAGCCCTGGGGAAGATGGGTTGAGTTGTGTTTCCCTGTTTAGATAGAAAGGAAGCTGAAAAAGACAGAAATCTTCATGCTGTGGAGATGATGTGTCACCTACAAGTGCACTGTGTAGTAGAAATGAACAATTCCTCACAGCCTTTTCTTTTTTTGTTTTTGTTTTCCTCTTTGTGTTATCCTGTGAAGGAATGAAGCAGAGGCTGTTGTTCTCAGTTCTATTTCTGAGTGTGTGTGTGTGTGTGCGTGCGTGCGAGTGTGTGTGTGTGTGTGTGTGTGTGTGTGTGTGTGTGTGTGTGTGTGTGTGCTGTGTGTGTGTGTGTGTGTGTGTGTGTGTGTGTGGTGTGTGTGTGTGTGTGTGTGTGTGCGCGTGTGTGTATGTGTATGCTTGTGTGTGTGTGCGTGTGTGTGTGTGTGCGTGTGGTTGTGTGTGTGTGTGTGTGTGTGTGTGTGTGTGTGTGTGTGTGTGATAAATCCTGCGCATTGTGGTCTTGTAGCTCAGCAGATGTGGTGTAAGGTGTGTTGGCTAGTCTGCACGTAGTCGTCCTTGGTGAAACTGAAACAAGGGTGGTTGTGTGTGTGTGTGTGTGTGTGTGTGTGTGGGTGCTGTGTGTGATATGTGTGTGTGTGTGTGTGTGTGTGTGTGGGCGCGTGTGTGCTTGTGTGCGGTGCATACTGTGGTGTAATGTGTGTGTGTGTGTGTGTGTGTGTGTGTGTGTGTGTGTGTGTGGTGTGTGCAAGTTACTTGAAAACAGTTGAGCTGACCTGATGTGTATTAAGTCAGCCAATGTCGACAGTTCTGCTGAAGGTTGCCTTCTATTGATGCTTATTAGTTTATAATTTTATCTCGTAATGACATTCCACCCACCCACCCACTTGTATATTCTTCTCTCTTGTTTTTTTCCTCCCACCCTTCCAAGGGAACCAGAGGTGCCTCCAAATTTCCAAATAAACAGCACGAGGATAAGAAACATAAACAGAAAAGAAAGAAAAGAACCAAAAAGGAGAGAGTGAACAATTGTTCACTTGTATACATGTACTCCCTATGTGGGTCGTTGCTGGGTGCTGCACGGTATGGATGGATGCCAGCTGATGGTTGTATTTGAAGATTGCACTCAGATTCGCTCTACTCTTGTCTTCTGGCAAGCGTCGACCAGCACAGATCTTCAAATCATACAGGATTACTCCTAGGGTCAGTACACGTACAAAGAATAAGAAGTGAATGGTCTTGAGTTCTGTTGCTGCAGAACTGTTAGAATGCCATGTGACGCCATAGTCTTTCTCTCTGTGTGTGTCGAACAGCAGCACAGGCCTCAGGCTGTCGTTACTACAGCCAAAGAGGTTAAGGTTTCAGTGCAGTTTGTCCGTCTGTGAGTAAGATTGTGCAAAGTCTGCTGGACTGATGTTGACCAGACTTGGTGGAAATATGAAATGTGGTGCAAGGGCGAAGCCATTGTTATTTTGGTGAGGATCCGGATCAAAGGGCAGATCCAGGATCTGTTTCCCCTGGGGTAGAGGTCTACACTCTCTCAATTGCCTTAGTGTTGTTTTTTTTTCCTTTCTTTTGTTGGTTTGTTTTTCTCTGTCCGATCTCTGCTGCCACTCGTTACTGTAGAAAGAGTGAAGAGCAAACTTTAGAATAACGACTGTTTTAATTTTGAAGGAATTGACCCTGAGGTAGGGAAAATTCCAAAACCCAAGCAAGTTATGGTGAGGTTAATGAGACTAGATCACTTTGACATAATCACCTATTGTTACGGATGGATGGTTGTAATCGTGTTTGGAGTTAAGTTACCCACAGTCGTTTGCGTAAGTGTAATATGTGATTGTATAACAAACCAACCACATCCATGACTTCGAGCAACATGCTGCACACGTTCTTCTGAATCAAGTCATTATCACATTTGCCATTTTTTAAAAAGGAAGGTTATTAGTTCCGCAACACAATCCAAACAGATTACAGGTCAAAACATGATGCATTTCAGCCTCTTGGGTCGTCTTCAGGCAAAACAAACAACATCCATTACAATGAAAATGAAGAACGAGCAACCACTTATCTTCTCACATTCGCACAATGGGTGTTAATCCATTGTTTGGTTTTTCTGTTTTCAAGCATTCTCATTTTGCAGAGATCATCATGCGATCCTCTGGCGTTACTGCTGAGGACACATTAAGCGCATTTGTTCTTGATGTGATGATAATCATCATTTTCAAGCCATGCTTTGCTTCTGTTGCAGAGTCCAGCCTCCCACTGTCCCGAAAAGAGCCACCATGGCAAGTGGAGGTCCAGGAGGTTCTGCAGAGCTGGTGTCCTACCAGGACGCGCTGGAGAGCGTGTTGACCTGGCTCCTGGAGGCAGAGGAGGTGATGGACCGGCAGCCGCCCATCGCCGACGTGGTCAGCGGGGTCAAGGACCAGTTCAACCAACACGAGGTGTGTGGCTTGCATGCATGAGACCGTCTTCCATGGAATGAGTCGGACGTTTACGGTGGTCGTGCTGTACTGGGGTTAAAAGCTGGAGTCAGGCTTTTAAAGAACGGATTTATTTATTTTTTCATGTTTTGTTTATACATTTCTTTCTTTCTTTCTTTTTTCTTTCTTTATTGATTTATTGTTTATTTGTTTATTCATTTATTTATTTGTTTCTTTCAGCACAGTTCATTGAAACTTTGTTCAGTTTCGTAAAGACTTTTCAAAAGTTTTCTTGCCATCCCCCCCCCCATCTCATTGCACTTATCCTGTCTTATGTCTGCATTATGGCTGTTTTTTCTTTTTTTTTTTATTTAGTTTAGTAATGTTATTATTTATTTCAGGCTAGGGACTTTTTAATTGTTACAAGGCCCTGTCATAGCTTTATCTGTTATTTAATATGAACAGAATACTCTGTTAATATCTTGCTATTGATCATATTTAGACGACCTTAACCCTTGTGAACAGTGAATGTTGAATGTAGCTGGATGTTCAGAAAGAAGAGAGCCTTCACCGCAAGGGAGACGTAGATTAAATGTCTGTGATCCAGTGTTTGAGTTCTGATAATGTGCAGTCCTACAGTCACTGTCAGAGGCCAGGCTGGCTTAGTGTGTCAGATATTGCAGTGATGTTCGAAGGTCTCAGGTTCGATTCTCAAACAAGATGGCCAGTTGTGTTGGAAAAGAATTCTGGTCAGAGTTAACCTCTGTTCCAACTCCAACCCCTTCCTTGTCCCTCACATGAGGTCTCAAGATTGTGCACACTGAATAAAACAGGCTAGAATAACTCGGCTGTTAGAGCACTCAATTCATGTTCTTGGTGATCTGGGTTCGAATCTCCCTGGGCCATTTTGGTGCGGGGGTCCCTCACAGGTAACATTGGTTCTGACTCCATATCCCCAATAGTCCTTCGAATGAGACTATAAACTGAAGTCCGTGTATTCATGAACACACGCATAGCATCTTCCATAGAAGTAAAACGGTATCGTCAATTTTCAGAAGGTCAGTTTGGCTGTTGGTTTGGTTGACATGTTAAGCATAGCAGGTACCCTGCGTGAAAAATCTTAAAAAAAAAAAAAAGTGGAGGAAGAAAACTGAGTGACTGTGATAGTCTGAATCAGTGAAGGACACAGGGACTTGATTGAATGAAGCGCTGGTAGACAGCTCTTCAGTTAGCTGTACTCAGGTAGGCAGCTTAGTAAGTGAATGAGAGCTCGACTGTAAAGTGCTTAGAGCTTGGCCTGTGACCGAGGATAGATGCCATGTAAGCAGTCTTGATAATAACAATAGTAATAATAATAGTAATAACAATAATGATCTTGCTTGCTTGTTAAATCTCTTTCCGTCTTCTGGGCTGGTATGTATGAAGAACCAAACAACTTATTCGGGAATAACTCCAAAACATCGATTAGCTATTCGCCTTATTCCAGTGCTCATTTTATGAGATGCATGATGCATTCTCGGCAGAGGAATAGCTATTTGATGTCGTTATTTTTAGATCAGGGAATGCCGACGGTGTGCGCAAGCAACTTCTTGTTTCGACTTTTGTATATCACAGAATCACAGAAATGTATGGCTATAGGCTAATAGCCTTTTGCCCTCATAATCAGTATCCGTATATGTGCTTTTGGATCACTTTCTCGTGAAAGTCCCAATGGCTTAAGTCAGGCATAGTGTATACTACATTTATCATCATCTTAATAAAGATCCAACTCAGTGGAAAATACCTGGTCTTTAAACTTTTTGTCAATTTGATTTTTAAATGCGTTTACTATGGCGCGTTGATAGTGTCATCGGAAAGGTTATTCCACAGATTAATGATACGGTTAGTAAAAAATTTGCGAAACTGGTTAGTTGCAAAATTAGTTTTGGTTATTTTGAAGTTATGTCCTCGAGTCTTTTCATAGTTAGCCATAGTGAACAAGGAAGAGGTGGTGCAAGGATCATAAATATTGTGCATAATTTTGTATACTTCAATGAGATCACCTCTTAGTCTTCTGAATTCTAGGCTAGGCAACCTAAACAGAGTTAGGCGCTCCTCATAACTAAGATCACGAGTACTCGTTCTAGTTATACACTTGGTAAATCTTCGTTGAACACCTTCAATCATATTTATATGTTTTTTAAGATAGGGGCACCATACTGAGTTTCCATATTCAATAATTGGTCTAACTAGAGCTTTGAACAATGGAATCATAATTTCAGGAGATTTATTTGTAATAGTCCTCACAAGAAGACCAGCCATTTGATTACCTTTTTTCACATGTTGTTTATATGAGTCTCAAAGTTCAAATCTGGGTCCATGGTGACACCTAAATCCTTCTCAGCAATAGTACTTTCCAGTGTTCTATTGACCCCATTTTCCAGTATTGTGTACTGATAGTGTGGATTATTCTTTCCAAGGTGGAGAACTTTGCATTTCTCGCTATTAAACTGCAATAGCCAAGTATTTGTCCATTTCACTAGATTGTGTATACACAATTGTAAATGATCTCTGTCTTCAATATTTCGGATGGCAGAGTAAGCCTTGGTGTCGTCTGCAAAGATTTTTACTTTACAATCTACCTCCTCAGGCATATCATTTATAAAGTATATGAACAAGGTCGGTCCGAGAACACTACCTTGTGGTACACCACTAGTCACGTTGACCTTCGATGATTTACTACTGTTTACACTTACAAACTGTGATCTTCCTTTTAAGAAATCTCTGATCCACAATAGTAACTTGCCTTTTATACCATAGCCTCCCAGTTTATTTATCAGCTTTGGTGTGGAACTGTATCAAATGCTTTCCTCAAGTCTAGGTAGACTGCGTCAACTGGTATTTTCTCATCCAATGTAACTAACCAATCTTGTAAAGTAACAAGTAGTTGTGTGACACATGAACGCCCCGTGGTAAATCCAAATTGTTCTCTAGATAACAGGTCATGTTTGGTTAAGTGCTGGCAAAGAGCGTCTGAATAAAACCCTCGAAAACTTTACAGACAACAGATGTTAGGCTGACTGGACGGTAGTTTCCTGCTGAGTTCTTGTTTCCTTTCTTAAAAATAGGACGTACTTCTGCTTCTTTCCAATCTTTCGGTATTACACCCTTTTCTTGTGTTCTATCGAATAATGTCTTCAATGGGTAAGCGATGACGTTAGCCAGCTCCTTCAGTACTCTTGGGTGAATCTCGTCAGGTCCTGGGGACTTCGATGGGTTTAAATTCTTTAATGTTTTTTCCATCTGGTCGGTTGTGATCTCCACTTTTGTTAATTCTGTAACCTCTTTTTTACATGAAAACTCTGGAACGTTTATGTTACTTTCCTCAGTAAAAACACTGGCAAAGAAGCTGTTTAGTACACTTGCTTTTTCAGAATCATTTTGTGTTAAGGTACCATCTTCCTTTAGTAAATTAGCTATCGATTCTTTTGGTATGGTTTTACTCGTAACATAACGGAAAAATCCTTTTGGGTTTTGCTTAGATTCTTTAGCCAGTTTAGCCTCCTTTGCTTTTACATTTTTCCTTGTCCCCCATGTTACTTGGTTTCTAGCTCTTGCATACAGTTTGTAGTTTTCATTTGTGGGGTATTTCTTGTACCTTTTGAAGGCTCTGCGCTTAAGGTGAATTTTATCTAAGAGAGATTGGGGAATGGGGTCTCGTCTTGGTTTGTTGGTTGGTCCTTGTTTAAAAGACTTTTTAGGAATAAATTTGTCCATTGACTTAATAAGTACATTATGAATAATCCCCAAATTTCATCCACTGGTGCTTCATTGGTCAAAAGGTCATTCCAATTTATCTCTCCTACATGTTTTCTCATGCCTTCGTAATCTCCTTTATCCAGTTGATACTTCACAGAGTGACCAGATTCAGAGTATTCCTTTCTGACTTGAACATCGAAGTAAAGAGCTGAGTGATGGCTTTTCCCCAGTGGGGGCCAATGCTCAAGATTGATGACATCCTCATGCGAGTTTGTAAGCAATAAGTCTAACACATTGGGTGTTTGTAAACCTCTGTAATGAGTAGGTTCAGAAGTCATTTGGGTGATGTAATTTTGCTGTACACACTCCAAAAATTTCGTAGCTGGGTGGTCCTCGTTCTTACAACTTACTGCATTTCTCCAGTCAATTTCTGGATAGTTAAAGTCTCCTGTGATAATAATGTTGTTTTTAAAAATGCTAAATACATAATTTATTAGTTTAGTTAAATTAGAGTGGTCCTCGTACTCAGAATTGGGAGATCTATACACTACTCCAAAAATGAGGTGTTCGTTACTGCCAGGTAATGATACTCTGCAGAAAACCGAGGGAGAAAAGATTTTTTCAATTTCCATTATTCTGGATACCTCCCATCCCTCCTTTACAAATAAACTAACACCTCTTCCCTTGTGGTTTGTAAAGCCTGTATAGCCTGGAAGTACGAAATTTTCAATTTTATCTTTGGAGTTCTTTGGTATCACTTCATTTAAAGCAATAATATCGAAGTGGTGAATTTTACACAGTAGTTCCAGCTCATTTAGTTTGTTTGTCAGTGTGTCAACGTTAGCGTAATAGCATTTCAAAGAAGAAAACTTTTGAGAAGAAGATGAGTTTATAACTGTTCTATGTACAGAACATCTATTTACATTTTTTGTTTCCTCAGCACTGGGAAGTCAAATTTGGGCAGGGCTGTTTGACGCTGCTCCTCCCACGTCTTGCCTCCCTGATGAATTCCCAATCCTTCCAGTCTTGATGATATCGTCTCTATCAGCTCGGGTCATCACTTCTCCTTTGTGCCAGACCACATCCTCTCCGTTATCTTTCCTCATTTTGAATTGATCTCTTTTTGCTTTGTCTTCTTTTCTCTCTTTCAGGGTCTTGTCAGTCCGCAATGCCAACAGACCTGTAGGCGTCATTCTCCTTCAATGATCTGGCATTTCTTAAGATGCGGGTTTTGCTGTTGGTTTCATTTAGAATGACTTTGATGGGTCTGGGTCTGGGGTTGGGTTCAGCCTCAGATTGTTCTCTTTTCTTTCCGAGACGAAAGATACCGTTGGGAGCAACCATGCTACTGTCATACTCAGGATCCACTTGCTTGAGTATTTGGTCGATCTGTTTAGCATCGTGTGCGACAACATCTACCTGAGCCTTGCTCTCAGTCTCCTTCACGTTGAACAGCACAATGTTGTTCTTTCTTTCCTCCTTTTCATGCTGGTCGTCTAGGTACTCCTTCACCTGCACTCGGATTAGGTTCTCCACTCTATCTTCTCTTTGCAGCAGTTTCAGAATTGCCAGGTTCTGTTGTTGGAGGGTCTTTACTATTTCAAAGAGAGCCTCCAACTTTGCCCCCTGTTCTGCTATCTTGTCTCCTGGAGTGACTTTTTTGCACTCATCCTCGCAATGTTTGCAGAACCATTTGAAGCTTGTTGGATTGGCAGTTTCTAGAAAACTGTATTCAGAGGGGGACACATCGGTACATCCAGATGGACCCACCCTCCACACCTGTCGCAAATGATAGATTTGGCGTTCTTCCCTATTATCTTCGTGCAAATGCGGCAGGGGTAGGTACATCATCAGCATCCAGGTAAAGTAGAGGGAGGAAGAGCAAGATGAATAGCGCTCAGTTGCAGAGCTCCCACTCTTAGTACGGAGACTTATCTCCAACATTGGTCAATTGTGCTCGACTAGCTGCAGGTGCTTTTAGAGACAAAGCAAGCACACACTCTCTCTCTCTCTCTCTCTCTCTCTCTCTCTCTCTCTCTCTCTCTCTCTCTTCTCCCTTTGTTTTTTTTTTATACTTACCTGCACATTGATGGAATGGAAATTCTTTCTGTTCGCATACTCTTATTCTGGGTAGTCGTCCCCACTTGGTGCCTGGATTCCAATTTGAGTGCCATCAATGGCACCTATGGCGTTGGGGAGTCCATTCCTTTCAAAAAAAAAAAAAAAGGTTTTGTGCGTTCAGCTTCTTGCTGCGTCTGCTGAACAACCCAGTCCGGCACTCTGCGATACAGCGCATTAGTCACTGCTTTTATGGCCCGACACACTGAACAACCCAGTCCGGCACTCTGCGATACAGCGCATTAGTCACTCCTTTTATGGCCCGACACACTGTTGACTGATGCACGCCGATCAGCTCCCCACAGATGTCTTGAAACATGCCACTGGCATAACATCTGAGCGTTGTCATCACTTCCAACAGCGATGTTAGTGTTTCAAGTCAGTTGGCAAGTTCATCGTCGGCTGCAATTTCATCTGTGATTTTTATTATGTCATTTCCCCGAAATCTAAACTTTTGATATAGTTCTACATCATCAAATTTTTCAAAAGTGTGCGTCCTGTCTCTGAAAATCCTATTTCTGAGCAGATTTTGTCGATTTCTCCATCAATAAAAGATGATGGCCGCCATTTTTGTTCCATGTTTTCGATCCTTATTCAGGCAGGAATAGACCACATTGAATTATTCTGGGATAACGTTTTAGGAATTACCTATTCGGTTTCATGCATCCCAAT
>CM031610.1:23178006-23198805 GCA_018398815.1 Conus ventricosus
TGTGTGTGTGTGGTTGTTGTGGTATGGTGGTGTGTGTGTGTGAGAGAGTGAGTGAATGATGGATGTGATGGTGGAGTGCTTGTGTGAGTAGTTTCAGAAATTAGGTGTGGATCAAGAGGTTTTTGCTTTTTAAACAACAAAAAAATCATTGTAGAAAAAAGGAGGCAAACAACAACAAAAAAAACCCCACACAAAATACTTATGGGCATTTAAAAAATAAATTGCAAAAGAGTAATTGAAACCAAGAAAAAGAGAGAATGAGGAGTTAAAGAGAGAGAGAGGGAGAGAGAGAGAGGGAGAGGAGGGGGAGCAGGTATGAGAGGGAGAGGAAGAGAGAGAGAGAGAGAGAGAGAGAGAGAGAGAAGAGAGAGAAAACATTAACTGGCAATTGCCAGTAAAATGCCATTTGCAAAACTAGAACAGGGAAACTTCTTTGAGCTGCCAGACCCTGGCACCTGCCCCCAATTTGTTAGGACTGACAGCTAACCAGAAACAGGTGAATGAAAAGATCTGTAGATTAACTTGTGAATAGATCTAGTGCGTGCATCCTGGTCAAGTCAAATTTTCAATCCATGGCATTTGTATGTAGTGGAGGTGCTTAACAAGTAGCCTTACTTTAGGTCACATTAAGCCTTTGTCATAGTCTGGACACTGGGCCCAAAGTGCAGGCAGTCAATCCTCTCAAAAGAAAACACTGCTATCAGCAGTCAGTAAATCTCTCATGGTCTGAGATCTGAGCAATGCTGCCATGTATGAAAACCAACACTTTCTTCAACAGATGAGCAAAACCAGCTTCTGATGTTGTGGAAAATAATCATACAGGGTTTGAGTCTCCCTGTCAACTTTGCTAGATCTGGATAAACTGTAGGCCTGTAATGTGGAAAATATACAAGGTGTGAGTCTCCCATCAACTTTGCTAGATCTGGATAAACTGTAAGCCTGTAACAATGTGGAAAATATACAAGGTTTGAGTCTCCCCATCAACTTTGCTAGATCTGGATAAACTGTAGGCCTGTAACAATGTGGAAAATATACAAGGTTTGAGTCTCCCCATCAACTTTGCTAGATCTGGATAAACTGCAGGCCTATTCCGGAATCACATTTCAGTACAAAGAGACGTGGGCACAAAGATACGTTACCAAAACAGGCCCACAGAAACAAAAAACCATGGTCAACAACTAGGCCTAGATTACTGAAATGTGACTCGAATAGGCCTGCAGTTTATCCAGATCTAGCAAAGTTGATGGGGAGACTCAACCTTGTATATTTTCCACATTGTTACAGGCCTACAGTTTATCCAGATCTAGCAAAGTTGATGGGGAGACTCAAGGTAACGTATCTTTGTGCCCACGTCTCTTTGTGCCCACGTCTCTATATGCCCCAAAAAGTGGTCTTTTGTGCCAACGTCTCTTTGTGCCCACGTCTCTTTCCTAACCCTAACCCTAACACTACCCCTAACCCTAACCCTAACCCCTAACCCTAACCCTTAACCCTAACCTTAACCCTAACCCTAACCCTACCCCTAACCCTAACCCTAACCCTAACCCTAAACCCTACCCCCAACCCTAACCCTAACCCCTAACCCTAAAGACGGGCACAAAGGGATGCTTCGCTGGTTTTTGACTTTAGCTGTTGAGTGACACTTTTAGGCACCATGGTGAGGGAGCGAGAGAGAGAGAGGAGAGAGAGAGGGGGACAGAGAGAGAGAGGGAGGGAGAGAGAGGGACAGAGAGAGAGAGAAAAGGGCAGAGAGAGAGAGAGAGAGGAGAGAGAGAGAGAGAGAGAGACCTGTAGTTATTGCAGATTAAATCATGATGACTCGTTCTTACAGAGATGCCAATGTTTCTCTTTTTCATGCAGTTCCACCAGCAAAAAAATGATGAGAGAGAGAGAGAGAGGGGAGAGAGAGAGATAGATAAGAGAGAGAGAGAGAGAAGAGAGAGAGAGAACAAAAAAAAGATAATGAATAATAACATGAAATTTACAATCTGGTGACTAGATATTCAGGAACAGTTGTGTACTGAATTGGATCGAATAGAAAGGAATAGAATGTCTTCAATGAGGAAATTGCATCTGCTCAAAAAATCAGTGTGACAGGAAAAAAATGAAATTGGCACATGCAAAAGACCCCCTCCCTCCTCCCCCCAAAAAAACTCCCCCCACTCTCCTTCTTTTTTAATGTTTTGTTGCAACTTCTCCACCATCCCTCCTACTTCATTCCTACTTCCCCCACTGCCCCCTTTCCCCCTTCTCCTCCTCTCTTACCTCTTTTCTCCAGGGTTGTCAGGTTTGGGGTTTGTGATTGTCCTGAGGAGTGTGCATGCCCGCTGGATAAAGGAACTGACAGCCTGTTGTAGGGAGGGAAAGAGGGGGGGTAGGGACGTGGGAGGATAGGCAATTGATGGAGTGTATGGGGGAAATGTGTGTGCTGTGCTGTGCGTGTGTGTGTGTGTGTGTGTGTGTGTGTGTGTATTCATGGAGTTTTGGTATTGCTTTCATCCAGGCATGTTTAAAAATGGGGTCACGAAAAATAATGGGTTACAGTTTAGGACCCCAGTTTTTTTTAATACATGTAGACTTGGAATGAAGAGTACAGGAGCTAGAAAGGAGAGAAAATTCATTTCCACAACTTTTTCCTCAAAATGACAAATTTTCTGATTTTGAGTGTTAAGGTCATTAACACTCCAGTGTGTGTGTGTCTTAGACCATGATTTAAGCAAAACCAGCCACAGCTCATATGCAATATTTTAACACACACTTTGAAATGCAAACTTGAAGTGGCCTCCGAAGTGTCAAATAACTTTATCCTTTAGAAACTGAGAAACCCACAATGACATGAGGAACAAAAACAACCTGTTGTGATTCAATACACATGTGTGTAGTGTAGTGTGTGTGGTGTTTTGTGTGGGGTGTGTGGTGTGTGTGTTTGTTGAGTGTGGTTGTGGGGTGGTGTGTGTGTGGGTGTGTGTTGTGTGTGTGGTGTGTGTTGAGTGTGGTGTGTGTGTGTGTGTGCGCAAGAGCATGTGCGAGCGTGTGTTGTGTGTGCATGGGCAGTAACATAAACCCTGTTGCTAATAATGGAATCAAATAAATAAAATGAAAAAAAAAAAAACCACACACACAAAACACAAAAGACATGCGACACCCTTCCCCATCCCCCACTTCCCCACCGAGAAACATCATAGAAGACCCACCACAACACACTCCAATCCCAGCTGAAGTAATCCCTTCAAACTTCTAACTTCAGCGCGCATCTTAGCTAACGCACCTTACTCTACAGAGTCCTGCTAAGGCTTGAACCTTTAGCACTGTTTGCTCTCCTGATGTGGCTGCAGCAGCTCGCTGAACTCGCCCTCTTGACACTTCAGCAAACACTGTTTGTGTCTCAATCTTCACCTGGATTGTCGGCTGTTGTGTGCCAGTTTTCTGCCCTCAGACAGAGTGGGACTGCCTTTGAAGTTAGGATGTGCATGTACAGCACTCTGAAAACCAAACCAAACCAAAGTAGAAGCCATAGTGTGGTGGCTAGCGTTTGGATGTGTCGGAGGTCATGGTTCGAATCTCATCAGAGCCATTTACTTGTGGCATTTTTCGTGTCAGGCCAGCGCTGGCCCAGAATTTGTGTGTGCTAAGGGCTCGGGCGGGAAGACTGGAACCGGAGAGTCGAAGTTCAACCAGGTGATGGATGTGTCTTTGAGCAGTGGTGCTAGACTGGAACCAGAGAGTGAAGTTCAACCAGGTGACGGATGTGTTATTGACAGTGGTGCTAGGATTTCCTGACTGGCGTTGCAGGTGTCTGTTATCTCTTGCACCTTGTCGACTCCAGGATGTGTTTTGTAAGGAAGCATGGGGTATGTATCCCTGAAGTGTGGGTCAGAGTGGAATTGCATGGCTTCAGGTACACCGTCTTTATCCTCAATGATCTTTGTTAGAAAAAACATCTCACCTTCTTCGGCCTTTCAGATTTGTTTCTATGTGACTGTAGTTTTGATTTTCCCTTCATGCCTGTGGCTGAAGTGTGTTCATGTCAAGGTATCAGTATCTGCAGAATCACGGGAAATGTCGTTGGATGGATATGTGATGGTGGTGCCCTCTGGAGGGAGACACTCAATCGTGCTGTCTCTGTGAATGCACACCACCCCAAAGTGATTCGGCCGCTCAGCTGTGCAATGCAGCGTCAACCTGATGTTGACTGTCTATGTGGTCTGCGGTGCTGGGATTAACACCTGTGCAGCTGTGTGTGGGTGAGACGAATGAGCAGCGTGGCATGGAGACCAGCATTCACAGGGGGCATGGAAGTTTAGACAGCAGCCTCCACCTCCACCCCCACCCCCATCCTCATATTGCCTTCCAAATTACCCAGAGAAATTCTGTTCCAGGGGCTGTGATTAGGTGTTGAGATCTCTGTGTTCTGCAGCCGATGGAAACGCCTCCCAAGAACTGTTAATTGACATATGAAGAGAGTGCAAAGGAGGGTAGGCAGTTTCTCATTTGTGAGGTAACGGTTTAATTGTGCAGGGCTGGTGACCCCTTCTCAGGCATTCTTCTTCTTCTTTTTGTACTCCCAGTTCTTAAAGAACAGGGAGTACTTTAGAATGGGAACGAAGAAATGCTGTCTGTATGTGTGTGTGTGTGTCTGTCTGTCTGTCTGTGTGTCCGTGGTCAAAATGTGTTCCACTCGCTCCAGACAAAACTACTGGGTCGATCTTTCTGAAAATTTGCAGGTATGTTCATTATGGGTCAAGGATGATGCCCGACGTTTTAGTTTACCGTTACAGCCGTTACTAACTCAGAAGGTACTTTACCGATCTTTTTGAAAATTTGTAGGTATGTTCATTATGGGTCACGAGTAATGCCCGATGTTTTAGTTAACCGTTATAACTGTTACTAATGGCTGTAACAGCCTGTAACGGTTTTTCTTCTTTATGGAATATCTCAGAAAGTACTTGGCGACCTTTATGAAAATTAGCAGGTATGTTCATTATGGGTCACGGATGATGCCTAATGTTTTAGTTTGCCCCGTTATAGCCGTTACTAACGGTTGTAACGGCCTGTAACGGTTTTTCTTCTTTATGGAATATCTCAGAAAGTACTTGGCCAATTTATAAGCGGTTTGGATGAACTTGTGACAAATCGGATCCTCTGTCCATATGTAAGTGATGTAATGCTGAAAATGGATTAAACAACTGTTAAAAAACGTTATTCTGCCGTTATTTCTTATATATAGGTGGATTTTAATGAAATTTGGTATATAGAAAGGTTATCACACACAAATGGCACTTCTATATAGTGTTTTAAAATTTAGAACGTTAAAAACCATTATTCTTGACATATTGTCCGATTTGGATTAGATTTGATATGTACACAGGCTTTAGCCAGTGAGGACTAAAATACGGTTTCAAAATGCATAACGTTATATAACCGTTAAACCGTTATTTTGCCGTTTATTTTTATATATTGGTGGTTTTAATGAAATTTTGTATATAGAAAGGTTATCACACACAAATGGCACTTCCATGTAGTGTTTCAAAATCTGGCCGTTAAAAACCGTTATTCTTGACATATTGTCCGATTTGGATGAAATTTGGTATGTACACAGGCTTTAGCCCAGTGAGGACTAAAATACCAGTTTCAAAAGTGTATAATCGGTTATATAACCGATAAACCGTTATTTTGCCGTTATTTTTTATATATTGGTGGATTTTAATGCAATTTTGTATATAGAAAGGTCATCACACACAAATGGCACTTCCATGCAGTGTTTCAAAATCTGACCGTTAAAAAACCGTTATTCTTGACATATTGTCCGATTTGGATGAAATTTGGTATGTACACAGGCTTTAGCCCAGTGAGGACTAAAATACCAGTTTCAAAAGTGTACATCGGTTAAATAACCGTTAAAACAGTTATTTTGCCTTTATTTCTTATCTCACAAAGCACTTGGCCGATTTATAAGCGGTTTGGAAAATGGGAGTACGCTTAAAGCTTCGCATCTTGTTTCTCTCTCTCTCCATTTGTGATTGCAGGAGTGCCATGCTGCAGTTAAGTGCCATGTGGTATGTCATGCTGTACACATGGAGCTTTCAGACCTGTGGTTCCAGACTTACATGAAGTATACTGTACACCTTTATGCAAATGGAGCTGTCACACCTCTGGTTCCATTAATTCATGGAATATACTGTCACTATTGTACACACAGAGCTGTCAAACTTTGGTTCCAGACATACATGAAGTATAGTGTCCACCATTGTACAAATGGAGCTGTCACACCTCTGGTTCCATTAATTCATGGAATATACTGTACACTATTGTACACACAAAGCTGTCAACCTCTGGTTTCATACATACATGGAGTATACTGTACTCCATTGTACAAATGGAGCTGTCCGACCTGTGGTTTACATACACTCATGGAGTATGTTGTTCACCATTACACAAATGGACCACTGTCAGACCTCTGGTTCTACGCTCTACTAGAGTATACTGTGCATCATTGTACAAACAATGTTAACTGAATTGCCTGTCTCAGTGAGGTGCATGTTTTCGCACAGTCTGTTGGTTTGATGGTTTGATACTATCCATTTACAAGTTAAATCCAAATCCACTGATCTGATCGTAACAACATTTACTGGAAAGATCGACTGTGGCTCAGGTAGGACCCCTTAAATTTTGGGTCGGATTGGTGGGTGTGGATCCGGATCAGACGAGGGATCCTGGATTTCCTCTTTCTCTGATGGTGCGATGCAGCCAGTGATGGACATGGAGTTGATGTCGTCACCATGATGCTGTTCGCTGCATGCAGACAGGATGTTAAAAGAGAGCACGCAAAGGGCAGATCTGACACAGGCCAGCGCTCTCTGTAGTGCACTTCTCGCTCATTCTGTAACTGAAAACGCATCTTATGTGAGTAGTGATATGTGCAGACACAGAATAATGTGGTAGCCAGTCCCCCACCCTCACCTCCCAACCTTTTTTTTTTTTTTTTTTTTTTTTTTTTTTTTAGCAGTTTTTAGTTCGGTGAGAAAGGCTGGCATACACTGAACATGATCAGATGGGAAAAATTTTTTTTTTGCTGCTGACAGCTACCGCTTTGTCGCGCCTGAGCGGCTCAGTTTGAGCACACGGAGAATGCACGTCATCGTCTGGCAGCTCCCCTTCAGCTTTTAGCAAAGAAACTTGCTGAAAAAAAAAATGTTTTCCACTGTATGCCAGTCTCAGCCTGGAAAATGCTGAAATCTTTGATAGGAAATCCTTCAACTGCAGTGTTTTGATGCAGAGGTCTGCAGTATATAAATTGGCCTTAATTTTTTTTTTCCCAATATGTTATTTTGTTTAAAAAACATATTATTTGTTTAAAAAACATATTATTATCATTAATTGCTGTGCCGTTTTTCTTTCCCTGTAAGTAGCATCACTCCCATACCTCTCTATTCCGGCTCTTTTGGACCAAAGCCACACCCGAGCTCATTCAGTCACAGTCTCAGAGCCAGGAGTACACAGGGAGCTGCTAGGGTCAGCTCACTGTTGTGCAACCCGTCGGAGGAGACACTGCACTGCTACGGAGTCGACGTTTTGTGAGTGTTCAGTGATGCCTGTTCTTACACCACTTACTGAGCTCCGTACTGACCGGCATGAGGAACGTTTGCCCTTGTTAAGGAGACGACTCTCATGTCCATCCAGCAGACGTCTCCTTGACCTGGACGTCACTGAATACTTTTTGTTTACATGAAATAATTGCAGACATGACATGGGACAGAAATGAACTTTCTCTCTGAGAGTAACCAATCAGAGTATGTTACTATTTTTAGTGATTGGGCAAGGGAAAACATCGGTGGACTGTCAGAAAGGATTCTTCTGTTTTGATGTCTTGTTTGTGAAGATAACATTCGCTTTGCTTGCATTGACTGTGAAGCTGAATTAGAAACTAGATTGTGTAAACGTTGTTTTTCCATCGCTCTGTCTCATTACTGGATAGATATCAAAACATAAGTTGGGCTACGTGATTAGCTGAATTGTGATTGGTAGGGAGAGCCTTTGGTATTCTTCATCAGTTGCACTGTCTTTATTGTCATTATGATGATGATAATTTATCATCTTGATTGTCTCTGGGATGATGATGATTTACTGCCTTTGGTGTCATTATGATGATGATGATGATGATGATGATGATGATGATGATGATGATGATGATTTTTCACCTTTAAAATCATAATGAGGATAAATTTTGATGACGGTGATTTATCATTTTGATTGTCTCTATGGTAATAATGATTTACCATCTTTATCATCATAACGATGATGATACTTTATGGTCTTGACTGTCTCTGGGATGATGATGATTTTCCGGCCTTTATCGTCATTACGAAGATGATGATTTACTGCCTTAATTGTGAGTAGGATGATGATGATGGTTTACTGCCTTAATGTCATAAGGATGGTGATGACTTACCATCTTTGTTGTCGTTATGATGATGATGATGATGATTTGTGCTTTCATTGCTATTGTGATGATGACGATTATATAGAGGACACAGTGCACTGCTGAAGCACACAGAAAGAGAGAGCAGAGAAAGCCCCTGGCACTGTAGATGCTTCTTACCTGACATACACCTACCTCCACCTGATGTTACCTGCTCTTCCTCTCTCTCCCACCAGCCATACCCCCATCTCTCCCACCATAGCCCCCATCACCTACCTCCATACCCCCCCCTTTTAGCATTGCCCCCCCCCCCCCCCCCTTCCTACCATCCTGCCCGCCCCGCCTACTCTGTGTACATGGGAGAGAGTGCAAGGGAAGGCTGGAATATCTGTGCCAAGAGATAGAGTTGCTTCATGCTCTTTGTGGTGTGTGTGTGTGTGTGTGGGGGTGGGGGGGGGGGGGGGGGGGAACACAGGCCTGTTTGTTGTGGCTGTAAACCACTATGTCTTTTGTGAGAGGGAGGGAGAATAAGGGTGTGTGTGTGTGTGTATGTGTGTGCGTGTGAATGTGTGTGTGGGTGGGGGTGGGGGAGTGGGAGCTGGGGTAGGGGAGAGAAAAGGAGACAGAGAAGGGAGAGTGCTTATACCGACAAATCAACTTAAAGGGTTTGGCACAAAGATAATGATGATGCTGAGAGGGGGTCTTGAAAAAATTTGAATAATGAAGTTTTCAGCAGGTAGAGGTCAGGAAGATGGACAAATAAAAGGGCAGAGAGAGAGAGAGAGGGGAGAGAGAGAGAGAGAGAGATAAGAGAGAGATATAAGATAAGATAATGTTGCTTATAGCCCAGCCGACCGCAAAGGCCACATCAGGGCTGGATAAGAAGAGAGAGATAAGATAAGATAATGTTGCTTATAGCCCAGCCGACCGCAAAGGGCCACATCAGGGCTGAGAAGGTCTTTTTAAATGGTGGCATATTAAAATGTATTGTTATTGATGTTAATCATGCATATTTTAAAGACTCCAGCTTTGAAAGGTTTATTTACAAAAATTAAAACATGGTTATTTTGAGAGAAAGTGCCTGTGTGCAAGTGTCTTGAAACATTTTTTTTTGAGTTTGTATTTTCTAGCGTAGTTGGAAGAGAATTCCAGACATATGGTCCGCCGAATGAGCTAGCCTTGTTTTGTGTTGATCAGTGCGTGGGTTGAGGTAGGAGGGTTTCTGCCAAAGCACAGTTCAGTCATGTAAGCAGGCTGTCGGTGTAACAAATCTGAAACAAAAATGATACCTGGTTGAATTTCAAGTTGTTAGATTAGAAGGATGCTTCATGCTCTTAAGTTTTTTCACATGCTGTGACAGACACATCTGGTGGAAGCAACATTGCTGATTTTCAAAGGAGGGAATTCAGTGTGTGTGTGTGTTGTGTGTGTGGTGTGTGTGTGTTGGTGTGTGTGTGTGTGTGTGGTGTTTTCCTTGTTTTTGTTGTTGTTCAGTTGGCAAAAGTAAGCCCAGAACATTTTTTTTCTTTGTTTAAGGCATCGCTGGACCCATCCTTTATTGTAGCTTATCAATCACTTGTTTTCACTGTGAATCATGTTGAATTATAATAAATATCATTTATGTAGCACTGATTTAGCATCTGTGCAATGCATTACAAAGTAAAGACTTCTGAAAACACAAAAACACATGTACGCATACATACAGTTATCAGTGATATTTGTCAACACAAAGAAAAACGAGCCTGATGAAGTCAGATTTATGGAGGAAATATAAGGCATCAAACGAAAAAGGTTGACATATGGATAACTGCACAACTGCTTAATTTCCTGTTGATCAGCATGTGATACACTGAGCCGTGGAAATTTTGGATTTGTTTCACATGCATCACATTGAGCCAGAGAACATAGAGCATCATTCTTCAAATTATAAATGATGTCATGCACTGCTCTGTGTATAGAAACTGGTGAATTATTCCTTTGATTTGTTTTTATGAAACGTTCTTCATGATTAGAGAAAAAAAAAATCAGTGATTTGGAATTACTGGTTGGGTTTACTATAAAAATAGGTCTGCTGTAAACAAATGAACAAACAAAACTCTTCAACAAAAACCACTTAAAGACTGAAACACTTGCACTTGCAATTAACATGTTATCATGTGTGTGGGTCGGTATGCACACACGCATGCTTGCGTGCACAGATGTGCACACAAACACATGCATACATGGGCATGTATGCATGCATGCATGTACACACATACAAACATACTTTCACTCAAGCATGTAAGCATGCACATACACACAACACACACACACACACACACACACACACACACACACACACACACACACACCACACACACACCGCGCGCGCTGCGCGCGCAAACACACATCCACAAACAACACTCACAAACAACACACACACACACACACACACACACACAACACACACACACACACACAACACCTCACTCACTCACTCACTCACTCACTCACTCACTTGTTACACACACACAACACACACACACACACACACACACACACACACATCACACACAAATGTGTCAATACGCACACAGACAGACAGACACACACACACACACACACATACACACACACTCTCACTCACTCACTCACATCACCACTCACACGCACACACACGCACACACATGCAACACACACACACACACACACACACACACACACACACACACACACACACACACACACACATAACACACATACAACACACACACACACATCACACACACACAACACAGCTCACACATAACACACATAACACACACACATGCACACGCACACGCACACAACACACAGATTCTAACCATCACAGTGAGAGTGAATTCACGGCACAGGATGCATTTTCCACTCAGTGTGTACCGATTCACATCCACAATATTCTCTCAACAGCAGCCAATCAACATCCCTGCTGGTGTTTTAACCTCCACTTCTTTCCCCCCCCCCCTCCTGCCCCCCCCATCCCCCCCCCCCCCCCCCCCACACACACACACATACATGCACCTTCCTCACCCCTCTCACCCTCATCCCATCTGTTTTCCAACTGCTCGAAGAATATTTCCGACAGGTGCTACTGACAGGTAAAACAGCAGAGAACAGACTGCGAAGGGTGGAGTGCCTGCACAGATGAGGGAAAGGGAGGTGTGTGTGTGTGGGGTGGGTGGGGGGGGAGGTGGGGGGGATGGTGGGATGGGGGGAGTGTGGGGGGGGGGGGGGGGGGAGTGGGAACTAACTGAGTGAGGGAAGCAGTGAGAGGGAAAAAAGGAAAAGGTTCATAGGCTGAGTGTGTCCATCCGTTAGACTGAAGTAGATGTGTTGAAACAGAATGCGGGATCTGTTGCTGGGTTGTGATGGTTTCAATTTGATTGGTGTTTAGATATGAGGGTTTGCGTGTGTGTGTGTGTGTGTGTGTGCGTGCGTGCATGCGTGTGTGCGCGTGTGTGTGTATATGTTTGTGTGTGTGTGTGTGTGTGAGGTGTGTGTGGTGTGTGTTACAGGATTTAAGTCAAGTGTGTAAAGGGAGTAAGAGAGAGAGAGGGGAGAGAAAGAGAGACAGAGAGAGAGAGAGGGAGAGAAAATGGTGTGTGTGTGTGTGTGTGTGTGGTGCGCGTGTGTGTGTGTGTGTGCGCGCGCGTGTGTGTGTGTGTGTATAAGTCAACATGTGACTTGACTTGTGTGAAACTGTGTGTGTGTGTGTGTGTGTGTGTGTGTGTGTGTGTGTGTGTGTGTGTCTTGGTCTTTGTCTCTTTCACACAAACACACACACACCCATACACACACACCACCACTATCAAAAACTTATATCAAACCTTATTTGATCTTTTGGAGAAGATTGAGCCATCCTTTGCCAGTGGGATGGGCGACAGGAAATATAACACTGTGCTGCTCTGGTGGTAAGGTACTGAATCATCTTCCCTGAAGACAGAATATGGGCGTATGAATGGAGAGATTGAAACAATGATTGCATACATTTAGGCCTTGCCAATGCTTAATCGCAGAGTTCCAGCGGAGAGAGGGAGGGAGGGAGGGAGGGAGGGAGGGATTTATTTCCACTGTGTAAATAAGATTGAAAGGGGAAGAAGAGAGCGAGTGTTTGTTGTTGTTCTCTCTGTTTCCAGTGTTTGTTGTTGACTTGTCTGAGAGGAAGTGAATCAGGGATTTCTTTCTGCTGTGTAAATAAGAATGAGGGAAGAGAGAGTGTTTACTGTTATGTTGTTTATTATAAATTTTTATTGAGGGGTTACCCATGCTTTCAGGATGGTTGTTGTCTCACGCCTCTACTCTGCATCTGCAGTTTAGTTTTGCTCTTCCATCTGCAGTTTAGTTTTGCTCTTCCATCTGCAGTTTAGTTTTACTCTACCATCTGCAGTTCCCTCCGGGGGTTGCGACCTTGTCGTGGTCGGAGGGCTTGCGCGGTCCAGTGATCCCTTAGGCTTTGCTGGCGGGGGCATCAATACTTGGAAATAGGCGGGTTTTTTTTTCAAACTGCTTCTAGGTCCGAAAAGCCAAGATGCTGTCTGGCCTAAGCATAACGTGGTAAGGAGTTGATGCCCCTGGTAGGGCTTCCCATGTCAGATAGGCTAAGGGTGAGGATCCTGACTAAGAGTAACCCGCCTTTCTCCTTTTCTTGTTTTCTGCTCCCTTATTTGGCCCTTTTCTATCTTCGTCTCCCTTCAAGTCTTCTTTTCCACGCTCCTTTTCTCTCTGTGGTCTCCTTAAGATCCGCCGCGTTTGCCGTGCGGTGCGACCTGTGTCGGAGGGGAATGAGATCCTGGTGATTGAGAGGGCCAGCGCTCTCAACACATCACTTTGGCTCGGACCTCTCCTAGACAGGGAGTACACTTTGGCCCGGGTGTACTAATCGGCTCCCTTCTTGGGGTTGGGTCAAGACAGACAGTTCCCCTGCTGGCCAAGTAAACCCCTGCAGTGCTCAGCTCTCTGTTCCCGGGAGTTGAGCATGATCAGGGGGGATAGGGTTGGTGGCTTCTGTTTGTCGTATGTCTCTCCCGAAGCCTGGAAGGGGTCAAGACATTGGTTTCTTGGCCCTGGCCCCTTAGTTGGACTCCAAGGGGGGTGGGTAAGGGAGGGATGAAACACAATAAACTAAATATGGCTTTTTCAAAAAACTACCCCCCCAAAAGGAAGAGGAAGGCAGTATTCCCTATTTCAGGGGAATTTGAAACAGACAGCGATTCTGACAGTGAGGTAAGACAGAGGACAGGTTTCTGGGCTTCCTGGCTCGTGGTGGAAGGGACAGAGCAGGAAAGACCCCTTTCAGCTCTGAGCCCTTTTGCTATCCAAAAGGGCTTTCATGGTATAGCAGGTGAACCTAGGTCCATAAAAAGGTTGAGGAATGGATCGTTTCTTATTCAATGTCGATCACAGAAACAATCTGAACAGCTGTTGAAAGCAACAAAACTAGTGGATAGGGAGATCAGGGTGACTCCCCATAAACAGTTGAATTCGTCAAAAGGTGTGATTCGCTGTCGAGAGTTAGCAGGTGTCTCGGAAGCAGAGATCAAAACAGAACTGGCGTCCCAGGGTGTGACGGAGGTGCGCAGGGTGTCGGTAAAGAAAGGTTCAGAGAGAGTGGCCACCAACACCCTCTTTCTGACATTCTGCAACCCTGTGTTGCCTCCGGTCATCAAAGTCGGTTACCTGAATGTTCGTGTTCAGCTATATGTGCCGTCCCCGTTGAGGTGTTTCAGGTGCCAGAGGTTTGGCCATGTCAGAGACCGTTGTTCTGGTCAGGAGGTGTGCGGTGGTTGCTGCAAGGCGACCCACGATGGCCGTGCAAGGATCCGGCACATTGTGCTAACTGCGGTGGCGACCATCCCTCCTCTTCCAGAAACTGTCCTCTTTGGATTCAAGAATCCACAATACAACGCTTAAAACGGAAAAGAAGATCTCCTTTTTTGAAGCCCGCAAGCAGGTTGTGGGCAGTCAGACTCCAACAGCTTCATATGCTTCGGCCGTAAAGACAGTTCCCAAAGTTCCCACTCGGTCAGTCTGCTGCCAGACTGATGACTTCACTTTTTCGAAGACATTGCAAGGACGAATTGTCAGCTCTGGTGGAAGCAGGTCCACCACCTTCCAACCCAAAGTGACTGCCCCTGGTGGAGGCAAAAAATCCGCCACCCCTCAGACTGCCCAGCAGTCTACAACATCTGCTGCTGGGCAGACTAAAAAACCAGCAATTCCGCCTCGAACTCCCCTATCCAGTGCCCGTGCGGGCAAGGGAGTTCCACCCAGTGTGGAGATGGTGGAGATGAAGAAAAAACCCTCCACCATCTCCCAAATCCAGACCTCCACCATCTCCAAACTCCAGGCCTTTGTCACCTGCGGGCAAGTCTGCCAGCAGGTCCAAAGACCAACACAGTCCATGAAACTAAATAATAAATTCTCTCCATTGGACGCAGACGTTGAGGAGGAGATGACCTGATCTCTCTCCTTTTCGCCCTCTGCACCATGGATAATACAATATTCCATTGGAATATCCGTGGTCTAAATTCCAACTTCGAGGAGCTGCAGCTTCTGTGTCAGTCTCTAAAACCTTCCGTCGTGGCTCTTCAAGAAACTCAAATTCAAAGCCAGAAGACCTTTACTCTTTCTGGCTTTAATATTCTTTCAAAACCTGCACAACCATCCACGTTGGGACTGTCGGGCGGTGTTGCCCTTCTCATACACAAAACATTGCTGTATAGTTCTGTTGATCTGTCTACCTCCCTTCAGGCTGTAGCTGCGAGAGTCACTCTCCACAAGACTGTGACAGTCTGTTCCCTTTATCTTCCACCTTCTGTCCCGGTTTGTCGTCAGGACCTTGTCAGTCTGATAGGTGAACTTCCTCAACCTTTTTGCTGTTGGGTGACTTTAACGGTCACAATCCTCTTTGGGTAGTGTCAGTACGTCATCCAGAGGTCTGCTAATTGAGGATGTCCTTTCGGATTTGGATTTGTGTTGTCTGAACGACGGATCTGCAACTTACCTCCACTCTTCCACAGGTTCACTTTCGTGTTTAGATTTGTCGGTTTGTGACCCCTCGCTGGTCCTGGACTATGAGTGGTCTGTCCATGACGATCTGCACGGAAGTGACCATTTCCCTGTCTGTTTACAACCCGTAATAACTGAACACGTCTCTGTCTCTCAACATCTAAATTATAAGAAAGCAAACTGGGATCTATTTGCAGCCACTATTTCTACGGAATTCCAGGACACTGATTTTCTTCAGAGTCCGGACCCAGCAGACTCACTGACTAACACTATGATCAAGTGTGCTAAAGCTTGTATTCCAGTGTCTTCCGATAAACTTCAAATGCCAAAAACACCCTGGTTTGATTCAGACTGCCAACAAATTTCCAAAGTTCGTAAACGGGCTCAGCGTCAGGTGTACCAACGACCTTCGGTCCCAACGCTCGAGCCCATCAGAAAACTCCCTGCTAAATCAAGACACACTTTTAAAATCAGTAAACGTCGGTCCTGGAGAAGCTTCTGCTCCAGGCTGACATCGAAAACTTCCAAAAAAAAAGTGTGGAACATCATTAAGAAAATCAAAGGGAAGAACACCTGTCCCACTGTGAACCATCTCAAGTTTTCGGATTCTTTAATAACAGAGAAGAAAGCAGTTGCTAATCTGCTGGCTTCAACCATAGAAAAGAATTCCTCCTCTTCTAACAAATCAGCCACTTTTGTCAAAAATAAAATCCTTAAAGAAAAATCACCCTGCAACTTTTCGTCAGACAACATGGAAGACTACAATCTTCCTTTTACTTTAAATGAACTGAAATCTGTCTTACTCTCTTGCAGCGATTCCTCTCCAGGTCTAGATGAAATCCATTATCAACTCTTGAAACATCTTCCGCAAATAGGTCTGAACATCCTGCTACAGGTATACAACCATGTGTGGACTACTGGTTTCTTTCCACCTTCTTGGCGGAAAGCCCTCATTATTCCAATTCCTAAACCTGGAAAAGATCTTTCTAACCCATCAAACTACCGTCCCATAGCTTTGACCAGCTGTATCTGTAAACTGATGGAGAAATGGTCAATGCTAGGCTCATGTGGAAACTGGAAAACCGATGGCCTTTTGGCGAAAGAACAGTGTGGTTTCCGCAAACATCGGTCTACAGTTGACCATTTGATTCGTCTGGAATCTACACTTCGGAACGCCTTTTTGAACAAACAGCATGCAGTGGCAATTTTCTTTGATTTGGAGAAGGCCTACGATACCACCTGGAAGTCGGGGATACTTCATGATCTCCACGATCTGGGTTTTCGAGGTCATCTTCCGCTTTTTATTCAAAATTTTTTGGCAGAACGACAGTTTCAGGTCCGGGTTGGCACCACTCTCTCTGATGTCCACGAGCAGGAGTTGGGTGTTCCACAGGGGAGCATACTGTCTCCTGCCCTCTTTAGTATTAAAATCAACAACATTGTTCAATCAGTTCAGCAGGGTTCAGACTGCTCATTGTTTGTGGATGATTTCGCTGTCTACGCAACTGGAAGCCTGTACCCGAGTGTCCAGCGCAGGCTCCAGCTTTGCGTAGATAAAATCCATCGGTGGGCGGATGAAAACGGTTTCACCTTTTCTCCAACAAAGACGCAGTGTATTCACTTCCATAATTTCCGTCAGTTTTTCCCAGATCCTGAACTTCAAGTAGGGAAATCTCCCATTCCAGCTGTAAAAGAAGCCAAATTCCTGGGAGTTATTTTTGACCAAAAACTCAACTTTCTCAGCCACATCAAAAACCTCAAAACTTCTTGCCAGAAAAACACTGAATTTCTGCGGGTCGTAGCGCACACCGACTGGGGCGCTGATAAGAAAACTTTGTTGCACCTCTACAGAGCCCTGGTCCGTTCCAAACTGGACTACGGTTGTGCTGTGTACGGCTCCGCAAGATCGTCTTACCTCAAACTCTTGGACCCTATCCACCATCAAGGCTTCGTCTCTGTCTTGGAGCGTTCCGCACCACCCCTGTGTACAGCCTGTACGCAGAGGCGGGTGAACCTTCATTGTCCAACCGCAGGCTGAAACTGTTGTTGAATTATTATATCCGACTGTTCTCGGAACCAGAAAACCCTGCTTATGACTGTGTCTTTGATCCTCCGTTCCAAAGTAAGTTTGAAAGCAACCCTAAATGTATTCCGCCGTTTGGTCTGCGTATGCAGCCTCACGTGCGGAATGCAGGTCTAGACCTAGGAGTTGTGTCGGATTTTCCAAGTTTCCGGATCAACCTCCGTGGACCTTTTTCACACCAGAGATTCGTTTCGATCTTGCAGCTTTTCGCAAAGAGTCTACCAGCTCTCTGGCGTACAAGGCTTTGTATGCTGAGCTCTGTTCCAAATTCCCATCCTGTCAAAAAGTTTTCACTGACGGTTCCAAGTCTGAAGATGGAGTGGCCTGTGCAGCCTACTGCCCTGGCGCTCCTTCTCACATACTGTTGGAACATATTCATTCAGATGCTTCTGTCTATTCTGCTGAACTTACTGCTCTGGTACTGGCTTTGAAGATTATCTCACATTCTTCGAAGAGGGACTTTCTGGTTCTGTCGGATTCGCTGTCAGCTTTGGAGGCCATAGCTGGCCGCAACCTTCAGCATCCAGAACTTTTACTTTTTTTTGAACTTTTAGCAAGTTGAAGGCGGACGGTTACAACATTACTCTTGCTTGGGTTCCAGGTCATGTTGGCATCGGCGGGAACGAAATGGTTGATCGTTTAGCCAAGAACGCCACAAGAGAGAAACTGTCCAACACTTATATCCCCTGCTCAGATGTGAAACCAAAATTAATGATTGTGTGAGAGACCTCTGGCAGGAGGATTGGAACACACAGACGAATAACAAACTCTTTCAGATCCGTCCAAACCTTAAGGACTTCCTCCCATCCACGTCGGGAGGTCGTAAAGAGGAAACGGTTCTGTGCCGGCTGCACACCGGCCATTCGTATTTTACCCATGCCTACCTTTTAAAGAGTGAAGAAGCTCCGTGGTGCATTCCATGTCATGCGCCACTCACAATGAAACATGTTCTTTTAGAGTGTTGGGACTTGCACGATGTGAGACATAAACATTTTACGGCAGAGTCCATGAAGATCCTGTTCAGGGATGTCCCGCCTGATGTGATCCTTGAGTTTTTGAGAGAGATTAACATTTTTCATCTGATTTAAGATTTTACGGAAGAAAGATTTTTAACGAAGTTTCTGGTACGTTTCTAGACGATGTCATTTAAAGAGATGTGTGAAAGGTTTTTTTTTTTTTTTTTTTTTAAATGACTGGTGAGTTGATTTTAACGTGGTGACAGCCCTGATGTGGCCCTTTGCGGTCGGCTGGGCTATAAGCAACATTATCTTATCTTATCTTATCTACCATCTGCAGTTCAGTTAAATACTGTCCATCTGCAGTTCAGTTTTACTCGACCATCTGCAGTTTAGTTATACTCTACCATCTGCAGTTTAGTTATACTCTACCATCTGCAGTTCCGTTATACTCTACCATCTGCAGTTTAGTTTTACTCTACCATCTGCATTCAGTTATACTGTCCATCTGCAGTTTAGTTTTACTCAACCATCTGTAGTTTAGTTATACTCTACCATCTGTAGTTTAGTTATACTCTAAACCCGCTGCAGTTTAGTTTTACTCTACCATCTGCAGTTTAGGTATACTCTACTATCTGCAGTTGAATTTTATTCTACCATCTGCAGTTCAGTTATACTCTACCATTTGCAATTCAGTTATACTCTACAGCCCTGATGTGGCCCTTTGCGGTCGGCTGGCCTATAAGCAACATTATCTTATCTTAATTATACTCTAACCATCTGCAGTTCAGTTATACTCTACCATCTGCAGTTCAGTTATACTGCCCATCTGCAGTTTAGTTGTACTATGATTATTATTATATTCCACTAACCACACACAGCCTTTTCACAGCCATCACCATACAAAGAAAAATGCCCTGTCCTAAAAGAACATGGGTCTCCGGGATAGACTAGCATTTTATAGGTACATCATACAAAAAAAAACCCAGAATTCTATGGACATAATGAAAGTTCCACCATTGAAAAGCGACGAAAAGCGATACAAAATTGAACAGTTTGATAATAGGTTACCAAAAGTTACAATTTTTTTTTTTTTGCCATTACATTTTCACAACAGAAAAGTTTCGGGGAATTGTGAACAGCCAGGAAGATATCCATAATTATCCATGATTATCCATAATTATCCATAATGAAGTTGCTTTTCCTGACAACTGTTTATCTTTGTCCCAGCAAACAGTCCCTGGGATTGGCAGCTCCAAAAAATTTTTTACATTCTACATTTGTAAATGTGATTTAATGGCAGTTGCCAATTGCCAGTTAACATGATCGTTGTATATATGTGTGTATATATATGTGTGTGTGTGTGTGTGTGTGTGTGTGTGTGTGTGTGTGTGTGTGTATGTGCATGTGCGCATGTGTGTACGTGTGGTGTGTGTGTGTGTGTGTGTGTGTGTGTGTGTGTGCGTGCATGCATGTGTGTATGTGTGTGCATGCATGCGTGCATATGTGTGTGTTAATTCAAACAATAATAAAGTCATAACTGTTTATCAAATGTACATCAGATGTACAATGTGGATAACTAATCTGTTGACATCCTAAAAGCTGAATCTAGCCAAGGAGGGGGAAAAAAAGATCTTAATAAGACTTAAAGCTTAAATTTCCCAGCTTAGAACAGGCGTCGCACAGCGATGGGGGGTAAGACTCACATCTACGTAGGCAATGCTGTGAGACAACCCCCCCCTTCCCCCTCCACAAGGTGCAGGTTCAAATCTGGGCGGCACAATGAAAAGAGATTTTGACAGCAGAAGGGTACCTAGAAGTCATGCCCTGGACTGAGCCTGGCCCCCTTTGGAGAGTAAGTTGAGGGCTGAAACTCTTGTCTGATGGGAGTTTCTTCTCTGGAGACACTCTTGTTATCAAACTGTCCTTCTTCCTGCATTGTTCTCCTCATGGCAGATAAACTAAGGGCAAGGTTGAGGGCAGGAGACATCCCCCTGAATGTATCACCCTCAGACTACAGTAATGAATGAAAAAGAAACTAAATTCAAAACATTTAAATGCAGCAGAAAATATGTGTAAAGGTGATGTGTAAACAGAGGCTGTATAATGGGCAGCTAACATCCATTCTGAACAGGGTGACAGTCTCAGTATGCAGTCATCAGATTACAACAACAACAAAAAAGCACAGCCTAATGTTACATACCATGAAGTTAATGTTCAGCTGTCACATCATGCACGAACAGATTTTACTGCTTCTTTCTTTTTCAGGAGGAGGCTCTGTGTGGGCAGCTGGGCTATAACGATTTATTGATTTG
>CM031610.1:23199805-23209805 GCA_018398815.1 Conus ventricosus
TACAGACCCCAATTGTTAAAATCACCAAGAAGAATGACTTTGGATAGCTCTTATATACATCACCCATCATGTGTACAAAGTTGTCATACCAAGGAAAGTGGCAGCGGGATTCCTGTACACATATCCAACTAGAAGAGGGGCTGAGTTGGAGGGTTTGACCTGCAGCCACATGCATTCAACATCATCAGGCTCAAGGTCACGCCGCCTTTTTGTACAGTGAGCGATGCTTTGATGAATATATATTCCAAGTCCTGTTTCACCAGAGTGATGTGCATCGCGTCGGACAAAGTTATAGTTTGTTATGGATAAAGCTGTATCAGTGAAACGGGAGTCAAGGCGAGTTTCACTAAGACCAAGCAGATGAATAGAAGGGGATTCGTTTAGAAGAAAACAGACATCATGAATCTTATTTGGCAGATGATTAAAACATTTAGGTGACCAATGCGTAATCCAGTATCAGTATTAATTACATTACAATGGTCCATTGTATTAATTCTAGAGAAAAGTCCTGAGCAATAAAACAAAATAGATATACTGTTACAACAACAATTAAAATATAAAATCAGCAATCATAAAATATCCAAAAACACACAAAATCCAAAAAAGCAGGGCAATGAAGTTCAGTCCAAAGGACAATTCAAGTATGTGTATGATAACAGTATTCAGGAAAGTATGACCAACCAAGACAAATGTCGCTTTCAAGCTGTCGGGTCACAATAGTACAGTCATCCACAGTAACTAAGCAATACCGGGGAGAAGGGGGGGGGGGGGGGGGGGGGGGGGATTAAAATTTAAAAAGGAAAAAAAAAAAAAAAGAAAAAAAAAAAAAGAAGAGAGAGAGAGAGAGAAAACCCTTACTAACCCCCCTCCACCCCCAGCATATCGTGTGTAAACCTACACCCATTCCCACTCCCCCACCTACACAATCACAGCCAACCGCGTCCTGTGAGGTCGCCATTAAAATTACGTTTAATCTAACGGGGGGAGAGAGAGAGAGAGAGAGAGGAGAGAAGAGATGAGAGAGAGGAGAGAGAGAGAGAGAGAAGTTATATGTTAGTGAGTTCCCTCAGAGGAGTCAAGTTACCACTTTCCGCGGTCACTGAGGAGAAACAATCAGGTTTCGAAATACCGGTATCTGACAAGGAGTTATATGTTAGTGAGTTTCCTACCCATTGGAGATAAAGAGATGAGTGAGGTGAGGAAAGAGTGGAGTGAGTGTGACCGAAGTGTGAGAGAGAGTGTGGAGAGTGAGGTTTGTGACAGATGAGAGACGAGGAGAGAGGAGAGAGAGAGGAGCGAGAGAGAGAGAGTGAGAGAGTGAGAGAGACCCGAGAGAGAGACTGCGGGCCTGAGAGAGGAGAGAGATGGAGAGGCACAGAGGAGAGAGAGATGAGAGAGAGAAAGACGAGGGAGTGAGAAGATGTGTGTGAGAGTAATTAGTATAAATTTTCCTCCATCGCACAAACCACACACCCCACCTTTTCGTGTCGCTGATGTGGTTTGTTATCTATGAATCAGCAGGAAGACCACAATCTACCTCACCAACCAGACCACACATACAAAACAACAACCAGACCACGACCACCACGGACCTACCAAAGTTGTGTCCACGTGTCGTTGTGACCAGATTCAAAATGGACAAGAACTATACATTTGGTTCCCATCGATAAAGTGGTCCTCAACAGTCGTGAGTCACAATAGGCTTGTAGACGTTAGAGAAAGCAAACACAGTCAATCCACCTCAGATCAGGCACCTTACAGTACACAGCGAACAGTGTAATTTGGCTGGTTTATCTTCGGCAATAAGATCATACATCCGTACTCGTGCACGGTGAGTATAGTCAAGTTTTTTGCTTTGAATGAACTAGATAAGAAATCAAGCTGTGCTAGGAATAGGCTCATGTCGTTGTGACACGAATTTGCCGAGTCTCAGGTGGAATGGGATGGTGTTTGCTTTCGTTCTGACTTACCGTCGGATTGATTGAAGGGGCGTCAAAGGCAGATCAAAAAATTAAGAAATCTTAGTGGTGGTGCGTAAAATAGATCTTACTCAAACAAAGCCGCGTGCACACACACACACACACACTCACCACACACACACACACACACACACACACACACACACACCACACAACCACAATCACACACATCACACACACACACTCACAAACAACACACCACACACACACACACACACAACACACACACACACACACACACACACCACACACACACACACACCACACACACATTACTAGCCCCCAATAAACAAAAATAACAGACAAACAGACGTGCGAGGATACGGCCTATTTCGATGCACAATGCCAAACAGACAGATGGTTTTTCCCAGAAGTCTTCATCACAAGACACAAATGTCATAAATCCAAAAAGCACAAATCATTACTCCGTTCGTAGCTGTCAACAGACAAAGAGAGAGAGAGAGAGAAAAGGTGGGGAGACAAAAGGAAAAAGAAGAGAAGGGAAGAAGAAAAAGAAGAAGAAGAAGAAGAAGAAGAAGAAAGTAGAAGAAGAGAAGACGAAGAAGAGAGAAGAAGAAGAAGAGAAGAAGAAGAAGAAGAAGAGAAGAAGAGAGAGTAAGAAGTTGGAGGAGGAGGAGGAGGAGGAGGATGAGAGGAGGAGGAGGAGGAGGAGGAGGAGGGGGAGGAAGAACGAAGAAGAAGAGTAGAAGAAAGTAGAAGAAGAAGAAGAAGAAGGAAGAAGAAGAAGAAGAAGAAGAAGAGAAGAAGAAAGAAGATAGGAGGGAGGAGGAGGAGGAGAAGGAGGAGGAGGAGGAGGAGAAGCCCGAAGAAGAAGAAGTGAACAAGACAAGACAAGACATGACAAATTCTTTTGGTATTTTAACGAGAATAATTGATAATGCACTGCTGTTGCTTTTTTACATCCAAGTCCTAGACCCTGTGTAGGGTCAACAATTATAAATTAAAAGGCAACAAAGGAAGCCCCTGCAAAAGTGACTAGAACTAACAATACATTTGGGGATTAAATCTTTTAATAGGGAAGGAAATTAAAATAAAAAAAAAATAAAAGAGAGAGAGAGAGAGTGAGAGCGGAGTAGAGAGAGAGTCGGAGAGGAGAGAGAGGATGATGTGAGAGAGAGAGAGAGGAGAGAGAGAGAGAGTGAGGATGGAGAGAAGTGAGAGATGAGAGGAGAGAGAGACGCAGGAGCGAAAAGAGAGTGCGGGGTAAGCTGAGAGAGAGAGAGAGAGTGGAGAGTGAGAAGGAGAGTGAGACGTTAGAGAGAGAGGTGAGGAGAGAGAGAGAGAAGAGATAAGAGACGAGAGAGAGAGATTGAGAGATGAGAGAGAGGAGAAGGAGAGAAGTGTGGAGTTGGAGAGGGTGTGTGAGAGAGAAAATGTGAGAGGTGAGAGGTGAGAGAGCAGAGGAGAGAGAGGAGTAGAGGAAAGTGAGATGAGTGGGAGAGATGAGAGAGAGAGGAGAGGAGAGAGAGTAGAGAGAGAGAGTGAGAAGGGGGAGATCGAGAGGAGAGGAGAGAGAGAGGGGGGAGGGGGAGGGAGGGGGAGGGAGGGAGAGTCAGGGGAGGGAGGTGAGAGAGAGCGAAGAGGATGAGAGAAGAGTGTGAGAGAGAGAGAGAGTGAGAGTGAGAGAGAGTGGAGAGGAGAGACGAGTGAGAGAGGATAGAAAGAGAGAGGAGAGTCGGTGAGTGAGAGGAAGGTGGAGAGAGTGTGAGAGAGAGGAGTCTGATAGACCGTATGGAGAGAAGAGAGAGAGAGAGTGGGTGGGGGAGGTAAGAGGCTAGTGTGGGTGCGGTTAAGAGAGCATGTTTAGTACAATTGACATTCAAATAATTTCAAACTCGAGATACAAATATCATTTTGAAACAACGGGGGAGGGGGGGGGGGGGACATGAAATAAAGCACAAATAAAAACGGAGGTGGGAAATGCATATTGATAGCAGAGTCGCACGGGTAGGAAGGGATATCATTATGGATAAAAAAATAAATCAGTATTCCAGCAGAAAATGTGGAGAGGAGAGGACTGAGTTAAGAGAGAGAGAGAGATAGGAGAAGGAGAGAGAAGTGGTTTGAGAGAGAGAGAGAAGACGTGTGTGATGTGGTGGAGAGAGGGAGAGAGAGAGAGGAGAGAGAGAGTGAGAGAGAGTGGAGGAGAGAGACGTGAGAGAGAGAGAGAGTGAGGGGGGAGGGGAGAGATGAGAGGAGAGTGAGAGAGAGAGAGAGAGAGAGAGAGAGAAGCGAGAGAGTAGGTGAAGAGGAGGATAGTGAGAGATGAGAGAGGAGGAGAGAGGCAGAGAGTAGAGAGAGAGAGAGAGAGAGGTGTGAGAGTGTGAGTGAGAGATGAGAGAGAAAGTCACATAAAAACTCAAGCTTTTAGACTGATTTGACAATGAGGGCAGGTGGTAGTAGGAAACACACACGCACACACACAAACACCCAAACACACACACACACACTCTCACACACACACACACACACACCACACAACACACACAACACACCACACCACACACACTCACAATCACCCACACTATATATGACATAACGTACTAATCAAAATAACATTACAGATATGGCATTTCAAGCACAAAACACTTTCTAAAATAGTCAGGTACCGTACTTCATAGCGAGAGGAGAGAGAGAGAGAGGAGTGGAGGAGAGGAGAGAGGTAGAGGATGAGGAGAGAGAGAGTGAGGTGAAGTGGATGAGTGAGAGTGAGGAGAGAGTGAGAGAAGAGAGAGTGAGAGTGTGTGTGCGTGTGTGTGTGCTGTGTGGGTGTGTGATAGTGTGTGTGTGTGTGTGTGTGTGTGTGTGTGTGTGTGTGTGTGTGTGTGTGTGTGTGTGTGTAGGGAATGGCAAAAACTGTAGTGATTATGGGCTTTTGGAGCAAGCAAAGTATCATTGTAGGGTCTCGGATCTGTTTGCCGTGCATGCCTGCATTGTTGACATGCGTATGTGTGTAGTGTGGGGTGTGTGTGTGTGTGTGTTGTGTGTGTGTGTGATGTGTGTGTGTGTGTGTGTGTGTGTGCCGCGCGCGCGCGCGCGTGAGTGCGTGAGTGTTGGTGTGTGTGTGTCTGTGTGTGTGTGTGTGTGATTGTGTGTCGTGTGTGTGTGTGTGTGTGTGTGTGTGTGTGTGTGTGTGTGTGTGTGTGTGTGTGTGTGTTTTTGTGTGTGTGTGTGTGTGTGTGTGTGTTGTGTGTGTGTGTGTGGTGTGTGTGTGTGTGTGTGTGTGTGTGTGTGTGTTGTGTGTGTGTGTGTGTGTGTGTGTTGTGTGTGTGTGTGTGAGTAGAAGTCGCGCGTAGAAGAGAAGATAGAAGAAGGAAGTAAACAGATGGAAGTGCACTCAGGCCAAATGACCCGGAAAACGGGTTGCACGTGGAGTTCTCCACGTCTGTGATCGCAGTAAATCTCATCTTCGTAATGACTGACAGACAGACACACACACAAACACACACACAACACACACACACCTCCACACACACACACAACACACACACACACATCAACGAGAGAGAGAGAGAGAGGAGAGAGAAGAGAGAGAGAGATGAGTCGAGAGATAGAGAGAGAGAGAGAGAGAGAGAGAGAGAGCTCGAAGAGAGAGAGAGAGAAGAGAGAGAGAGAGAGAGAGGAGAGGAGTGAGAGAGAAAGACAGACTGGAGTTCGACAAAAGGACAGGCAGAGAGAGAGGAGAGAGAAGAGAGTATCAGATGGGGAGCGGGAAGAGAGGGATGAAGAGAGAGAGAGAGAAGAGGAGAGTGAGAGAGAGCGAGAGAGAGAGCCATGTGAGAGAGAGAGATGAGCGAGAGAGAGAGTCAGCGTCGGAGGGAGGAGAAAGAAGAGAAGAGAGGAGATGGAGAGAGACACACACACACACACACACACACACCAATCACACACACACACCACACACACACACAAACAACACACACCTCACACAACACACACACTATCTTTAGTACTCTTTGTGTGGTAGTAGCACATAAGGCCTCGACCGAAGCCCGCCACTGATGTCGGTCGGCTCGGAAACTCGTTACCAGGACGGCCCCATTTGTCCAAAACCCATTTTCCTTCATCTCCCCTCCTCCAATGTTCTTCCTACAAGTTTCCTTGGGGCGTCCTCTTCTTCTTCGGCCATCAGGAGTCCCTCGTTAGGGCGATTCTGGAAATGGGCTGTGTCTACACCCACCACACACACACTGATTATATACACACGCGCGCACACACACACACACACACACACACACACACACAACACACACTCACACACACACACACATCACACACACACACACCCACACAAACACACACACAAAAACACACTCACCACACACACACACTAACGGTGGCAGGCAGACATACAGACAGAGACAGAGTTAGAGAGAGGGAGAGAGTTTACAAGGTAGAAATTGCAAGGCCAACTTTCTCTCCCGTACAAAAAACGGAAGAGGGAAGAATAGAGAGAGTGAGGGGGGGAAGGGGGCGGGAGAACGTGGGTGGGTAAAGGTGATTATGTGGGGTGTTAGAAGCATCTACAGTGCCAGGGGGCCTTCTCTCTCAATCTTTATGTGTGCGTCAACAGTGCACTGTGTCCTCTATATAACTGTATTTATTCATAATAACAATGAAAGCATACATCTCATAATTCATCATCTCACGAACGACAAGTGTAAGTCATCACTCGATATTCATCAAAATTTATCCTCATTGTGATTTTAAAGGCGAAAATCATCATATCATATCTTCATCATCATATCACATCATCATCATCATCCTCATCATAATGACACCAAAGGCAGTAAATCATCATCATCCAGAGACAATACAATTCCAAGATGATAAATTATCAATCATCATAATGACAATAAAGACAGTGGCAACTGATGAAGAATACCAAAGGCGCTCCCTAACAATCACATTCATCTAATCACGTAGCCAACTATGTTTTGATTTCTATCCCGTTAATGTGGAACAGAGAGCGATGGAAAAAACACACGTTTACACAATTCTAGGTTTCTAATTTCAAGCTTCCACAGTAAAATGCAAGCAAGCGAATGTTATCTTCACACAAACAAAGACATCAAACTGATGTAATCCTTTATGACCAGTATAACGATGGTTTTCCCTTGCCAATCACCAAAATTTGTAACATACTATGATTGGTTAATCTAAGAGAGGAGTTTCATTTTGTTCCTAAGTTATGTCTGCAATTATTTCATGGTAAACAAAAAGTATTCAGTGACGTCCTGGTCAAGGAGACGTCTGCTGGATTGACTGAGTGTCGTCTCCCTTAACAAGAGAGTTATTACTAATTTATTTTCATCGGCTACATGAAACATCAGGTCAGTCGTTTCTTTTTCCTTTTTTTTTTTTGTCATTGTAGATAAAATTTCGTAACTCGGTTGCTGAATCCCTTCCAGAGGGCTAAACATTCACCAACTTTAATTGCCGCTTTCAGTCTCGGCCACAATACACTTGGCTATAGGCCTGCCACGTGCAAGCACATGTTCCGGTTCGGAACCTGAGAATGGTCTCCACACGATGGCCATGCTCTCAGTACGGATTCACGAGATGAGAGAAAGAATTTGATTCATGTCTCAGATGCATAGATGGTCTGTTTCAAGAAAATGGGCATCATATGGTTGTCATTGTCCATCATGACAGGTTCACACGGTTTAGGGCTACTCCCATTGTGTGATACTCCGATACTAACTCTACCCACCCCACCCCCATCCAATCCCCCTCCCTATCCCCTTCCCCCCAAGAATTCATCACCCGAGAGTAGGCATTACTACTGCCCAAGCCCTCAGACTGGATTCAGAAAACGGTCATTTTCCGGGCCCTAAACACTTTTTTTAGGTGTCTGAGCACGGAAGTAGTATTTATCATTCTGTAGAAGCAGTAAACTGGGGGTAATATCCACAGATCTTAGCATCATTTTTGAGAACAGTGGCTTTTGGTTTGATGGAAATCCTGTCAATGCTTGAAAGCCTGTCACCGTTTCTCGGTTTGACCACAGACACGACAGACTGGAGGTCAGAACCAAGAAGCTGCCCAGTGTGTCACATATACCAGTGCGGTCCAACGAAAGAGAGATGATTAGGTAGGCCTAACCAACATATAAAAGGTTGCCGTTGCTTTCCTCTGCCATCACCCAATGGAACTGATTGAACTTAACCGAATGTCGCCATTTTAAAGTTCGCCATGCAGAAGAACAAGAACTCATGACCATCTGCGCGGTTTTCAGTATGCCAGATGCCCGACTAGGAATATACCATGGAATCTTTCAGTACCCGAGCATGTGAAAAGAAGCATGCAAGATGCCTGCATGAAACCGTGGACTTCTGCGTGGCGTGTAAAGAAGTCAGTTAGGTCTGCAGTCCCCACAACTCACCCAGTCTTAGCTGCGCTGTAAAAACAGACCATACATTGGCAATGTCAGCAAAGTTTCGGCTTCGTCTTGGCCCTTGTAGACCTCACCTGGCTATCAAGATTTTTTTTACGGTGGAAGAAAGCGGAACACGGACAAACGTCGAGATGCAGCAACCATCTGGCAGAACTTTGCCTGTGGACTTACTTTTTAACTGCACCATAGAGACGTCCTTGGACTGTGGGCATATCTCGAGTTACGGATAAACAGAACGTCATAGAGGAGAGGAGTCCCCACAAAGCTGTGTGCAGCAGGGCCATTTCCTAAATCGTTGATAAGGGGAGAGGCATCCACAGGAGCAATGACCCCACAAGAAGTCAAAGTGAACGAGAAAGAAACGCGACCTTTGACACCGATGCAAGAACAAGCAGAAAGAGATTAAGTTTCCATAATCCAGCAGGCACACAGGCAGTGACGAAAGTCAAGGTCAGTATCCGACGACCTCACCACCAACGGCAAGACGTTCTGGTCCTGTGTGAGGCAGCGGATTCAAAAATCAACACACGTTGTTCGCTCTGGTGAAGAATGCTGATGGCTTCCTACAAAGGATAGCACCAACCAAAAGCAGAGAATCCGTTGAAAGCTGCTGTGGTCGCTTCACACCGAGGACTTAAATCTTTCATTCTAAACATGGGAGGGAAATCTTTTCCAGTTATGGATGACACCCTGGTCGGTGAAAGAGGGAGTTCTGCATACTGCTGAAAATTATGCTCGGACCATGCGATGGAGCAGACTCTCAATATACCTCATTCCTTTCATATTGAAGAGCAGAGGCTGGATGAACTGGACACGCTTTTCCTCACCAACATGTTCCAACTCTCGCTACACACTGCAGGAATTCCAAAAGACTGGCGGCATGCCAGAACATTTGCCGACGTAGGAGACAAAATCATCGTGCCACTTAGGTAAAGGAGTGAATGTATCTAGTAGCAAATCATCAATCATTTTTTTTCTAAATCCATTAAGCCAAGATCCTCGCATGCGGTCGTTCTCAGCTCAGCTCCATTATGGCTTTATGGAGTTTTTTGACAAACAAGGGATCGATCCTCACCAATTCCACGGACATGGCTTTGGGAAGAAGTGATTCTGGAAAAAAATAGCCCCCAGCTTTTGGCAAATTGTATGAGATCGCAAACAGCTGGCTTAGGGGTTTCAGGTCAACGTTATCTCACTGGACTTTTTGGAAAGCTTTCGACAAGGTTCGCCATGCACGCCAGCTCATAACTGGACTGTTATGGACTGCAACAAAGCGAAACACTAAAGTGGATGCCACACGCCTAAGTCAATTCCCAACCCCCCCCCCCCCCCCCCCCCAGCAAGTTGCAGTGGACAGAAGCTTTTCATCTCCAATCGACGCAGTCACAGGCGTTTTCATGCAGGGTACGTCCTTAGACACTACTCTTTCTCACCTTCATGAGTGATCTACCAGACTGGCGTTAGGATTAGTGCACTTAATTCTTTGCAGATGACTTTCTCTTTTTCACCAAGGAATAATTCCAACGGGAACGACAGGCCTGGTAACTCACCGAAAGATCTCACAATCAAAGCGGGTAAAAAAAAAACAGTGGCAGGTGGATTT
>CM031610.1:23213584-23333584 GCA_018398815.1 Conus ventricosus
CCATCTCCTTGGTAGCCCTCCTGGTTCGACAGCAGTCTCGTGAGACCAGCGCCACCTCCACCAGCTCCTCCTCTGGTTTTGGCGTGCTTCATGAACGTTTCTTCCATGGTCTTGTCCACTGCACAGCGATTGCCAGGAATGAAGGACCTTGCCACGCTGAAAGCACCTCTCTACAGCATCTCCTTGGCTCCAGGATCATGATGTGACAAAGTCAATGTTTGCCAAGAAGACTGAGAAGAAGGTCAGGTAGCGTGCATAGTTTTGTGCACCGAAACTGAAGAAGAAGACATTTGGAACATCGTTTGTGCGTACAGCAGTAAGTCGGTGATTTTGACAGCCTCAAGGAGCACTAGGACAAGCCATACATGACCGATGTACGACAACCAAAATTGTGCAGTTGGTCCAAAGGCTCCTTCTCTGACTCTATCTCTGAACTGTTCGTACTGTGCCATGAAACTGAAGATAGCTTCATCTTGCTGAAGCTCAGTCAACTTCTCTTTGGAGAACAACATGAGGCTGTCTGGAGTTTGATCATGCTGTCTTCTGACAGTGTCGGAAATGACGTGTCTTCATCTCTGATTTTAAGATACCTTTCCAGCAGCAAGCCTTCTAGACTCTCAAGCATTGTCTTAAGGCAGAACAATGCTTATTCATATGTTTGTCAGACAGCACCCCTTGCCCAGAACCAGAAGAGATCAGACCTGCCTTCAGAAGGATATCTCCGAACACAGAACCATCCAGCTTTTCCCCAAGCACCTTGAGGTACGCACAGGCAAGGTGGAAAGCACCGATCAGAATAATATGCTTCTTGTACCGGTCAGGTTGGTTCCCGACGATCGGGTAGGCTTTCATACAAACCCCAAGATCAAACGTAGTGATAACGTACTCTTGTCCAACCTCTCTCGTGGCTTTCACTGCAAGTCGCAAGCACTCCTGGACTGTCTTGTACTCGGTGATTGGGTGATGGATCACAGGGTAGTAGTCCAATGTCGTCTTCTTTGCCGGGTTCTGCCCACGCTGTGAAATGAAGCCAGCCCACGCTGGTATTTCCTGATCTGACATGTTGCTGTATTTCCAGCGAAGAATCCAGTGGAGGTTTGAACTTTGAATTTTCTTAAGAGTATCTTCACTTCCACCAACGGTCCAGTGCCTAATTGCAAAAGGTGGGCTTTTCCGCTGGTTACGAAGCATTCTGGTAAATCCTCTTGTGCCAAATGCAGAGATTGCAGAAGAAGATGCTGTCATATCCTACGTTAACGTATGAGAAGAGTCGCTTTCTACTTGTGCCAAGGGAAGCGACTCAAAATAATCAGATTGTTGTTGATTTAAGTACAGTCTGGCAGATGTCGCCATGAAACAGAATATCTTCCAATGCCAGCATCTGAGAACAATCATCATCAACACACACACACACACACACACACACACACGGCATGCGCGCGCGCGCCCGCACGCACGCACGCATGCCCCCCCCCTCCCTCCCCCCCCCCCACGCACACACAAGTATGCGCTCATACTTGGAAAGTGCACATTAACTTTATTTTCAATAAAAAGTCCAGTATGAATTTTTAAAGAATTAAATTTGCGTCGAAGCCAGATAGGGGGTAGGGGAGATAACCCGGCAACAGAGGGCGTCAGCATAGGCCCATGGTGATGTGGCATAGCTCAAAAGAATCACAAGAGACTGTTCTTTAACTGTGGTGTATTTTGTTTCTAATAAGTTGCACAGTTTTCGAGAGAGATAGTTTATTGCAAACACTTTGGCAAATTTACAGTTCGCAACGTGTGATATACGGTGGGTACACACGTAGCTTTACTGCGGTCACCTTATTGCATATATTATCGTTCTGATTATTGCCTATAGTGCAGAAGGCATTACTGTCAACAGAAACATAAAGGAAATTCTCGTAGTTTAAATAACAAAGACACAGGTGATCACCAAACTTAGGGAACGTTTCGGACCGACGAAAAGCAGGACGGCACCTGAGATGGGTACCCTTCAAAATTAAGCCACAAGGGACAGTGCGTCCCAAGATTTTTTATGTTAACATGATTTTTCGTGATCTATACACTCTAAAGCACCAAAAAATACATGTGACAAATTTATTAGGGGGGGGGGGGGGGGGGGGTGCAAGGTGGACCGTTTCTCATGACGGACTACTTTGGATCCCCTGGTGGCTTTGTCAATGTCCGATCTTCTCTCTCTCTCTCTTTCTCTCTCTCTCTCTCTTTTCTCTCTCTCTCTCTCTCTCTCTCTCTCTCTCTCTCTCTCTCTCTCTTGTTTCTGTTTTGTTTTTGACTGTTTTTTCTGTTTTGAATCAATTAAAAAAAAATTAAAAAAAACTCTTGCCTTGCAAATATGTGAACACATGGTACAGAAACCGATTATGGTACCTGGTTAAAATGTGAATGTTTGGCTGTTTAAAATGTAAGCGGTGTGAGTCGTATGTAGATGTGTGAAGTGAGGTGCTGTAAATCTTTGTAAACTGTCTCATTTTTGCAAGGAGAAAAATGAATTAAGAGAAAAAGAAATGGCCCAGCAGAGATTTGAACCTATAACCCTAGGATCATCATGAGTCCAACCTCTACCAGACATGCCTTCCACACCCCACCTACTCCCCTAACAATTTGAAAGAAGTTGTACTGACTGTCGGTACACTAACTATAGGCCTTCTGGTCTGTGTTCATCACATCCTATGTTTGAGATGCTTCTCTTACAGGTGGGTTTTCTTTGCTCATCTATTTTGTTGCAGTAACATTGTATAAGCCGATGAAATCTTTTAATGTTTTCTCATCATATTCCCCAAATTAATGTGTTCCTTTCGCATCTCTGCATAGAGAATGTTTCCAAACAAAGTCGCTATTTTTGTGCATTTTAATTTCCAAAAAAAAAAAAAAAAAAAAAAAAAAAGGGGGGGGGGGGGGGAGGGGGGCATTTCATGTGTAGTTTCTCTGTATATATTTACAATGTCTGTGCTTGAGAATTTGAAAGGCTTTCAGGTCCCGCTATCTGTTCTTTCATGTGAATCATAGCCTTAAAGTGTCCCTCTTCCAGCTCATTCCTTCAAATAGTTATGTGGGTTTATGATTTTTTTTTTTTTTTTTCAAAACTGCTGTGGCCTGTCCCCCATGGCCCATGTCTGAAACCCCTTACTTTAAATGTCATTTTCCCATAAAACTACTTGACCAGTTATCCTGTCTCCCTCGCTCTCTCTCTCTCTCTCTCTCTCTCTCTCTCTCTCTCTCTCTCTCTCCTCTCTCTCTCTCTCTCTCTCTCTCTCTCTCTCTCTCTCTTCTCTCTCTCTCTCCTTCTCTCTTTCTCTGTGTGTGTGTGTGTGTGTGTGTGTGTGTGTTTATAGGTGAGAATTCTGCTGTACTTCCCCTTACCAAGTTGTACACTATGTTTTTCATGTCTGGAAAATAGAATTCAAATTTAGTGATAACATCTTTTAACTAGAAATAAAGAGAAAAGCACTTTATCTCATCATCCGGGTTTTTGGTTGTTTGTTTGTTTGTTGTTTTTTAAACTTGAAAGTAATTGAGAAACCAGACAGGTGCTTTTCTGAAGGAAAAGGAGACAAAGGGGTGGTGTGGAGGTTTTGTGTAGAGAAGAAGGGTAAGGGAGGAGGGAAATAGGGTGGGGAGGGGAAGTAAAGAAATCTGTTCATTTTCTCCTTTCACATGGGTGTCACTTTTCTTTCGATGTCAGCCCTGAAGGGAGTGTACACGGGGGGGGGGGGGGGGGGGGGGGGGGGGGGGGGGGGCTAGGCTATGAATTAAACTGAAACTGATGTAGGAGTTATTTTAGGCACCAGATCTGTGCATTCAGCATTGACGCCTGCCGCTTTGATACAGCTGAATTTGGGCGGACAACCGACATTTGATTTTGATTGGGGCTAAGGCACATAAAGAGGTGGGGGCTTACAAAGGTATGCATTATGAATGTAAAACATTCACAGTGAATAAAGGCATACGATAAATAATAGATCAACTGACTTACCAAAAAAAAAGCAGATCAACTGGAAAAAAAAAGAGTAAGGGATCAATTAATACCAGTGGAAACAAATTTTAGGCTACTAATGTTACAGTTAACTAGGAAAGATGTGGCTTGTGCCTTGGTCTTATTTCAGAGGTTAAACACGTTAATGATTATTCATTACATTTGTATATGTAAATTCAGCCAGCTGTACTTACCTATATTTAGAAGATAAGATAATGTTGCTTATAGCCCAGCGGACCACAAAGGGCCACATCAGGGCTGCTATATTTAGAAGGTTACTGTAACTTGTGTAAGGTTTTAGAGGGGAATACAGCAAGTGAAAATTCAAAGAAGAGCAAAGACAGAAGTGGTGTTGCACCAAACAAAGTGTAAATTTCAAAACAAATGAATTGCATTTCAGCCTGTTTGGTCTCCATCAGGCAAGGCAGGTAACATTGAAGACAAGGGAAATGGACAAATGGTCAGTCACTTATCTCTTGGGACTGGATGATGAAAGTGACCGACTGTCCTTCGTTTGAGGTATGTTTCTTGCCTGAAGAAGACCAAGAAGGTTGAAATGTGTCGTGTTTGTTTTGTAATTTGTTTATTCTTTCATTTTGCGGCACAGTACTTCTGTCATTGCTCGGGCTGCTGTACGGTTTATGTAGCTGTAGATTTTTTTTTTCTTCCAGTGCGTAAAAAAATTATTCGAACTGGTCACAAACACTGTAGTGAATAGAATGTTGTTTTTTTGTGTGCACGGGATGACGTGAGCAGAGAGAGGAAGAGGAGGGGATAGTGACTGGGTGGTGGTGGTGGAGATAGGTACTAGGTGGGAAGGGATCACGAGATCAGCTGAGGTAAAGACTAATATAAGGATCGGCTCAACAACAGGTTTACATTACTGGAAAATCGGCACTCATTCATGCATACGTAAACGAACACACATGAATGCACAACACACACACACACACACACACACACACACACACACACACACACACACACACACACACACACACACACTACCCCCTCCCCCCCCCTTCTCTCTCTCTCTCTCTCTCATCACATCGATATCGATATAAAATGTTTATGTCTAATGACTTCAGTTGTCCATTATGCACTGAGAGCCAAGTAAATGAGGTGCATTTTGTTCTCTATTGCCCAGGACTCCGACGTATACGTGTTAATTAAGCCAAATATTATCGACATCCTTCACTGTTCAAATTGAGTGTGTTAATGTCACCGACTTTACCCGAAGACGTACCTCGCCTTTCTTTGTTTCTGTATAAAGGATTGAAACTTAAGAGGTGTTGCGACAGACTGCAATGTACACGATTACATTTCATATCATTGTTGGTTCTAATATGAATCTGCTACGTATAATCCTCATCCAGTTACATGTTCACATTCCCCTTCATGCTGGGCCGAGGCCAGATACGAGTAAACCATCTTGAGCCTCTGTGTGTGTGTGTGTCTCTCTCTCTCAGTGATAAAGATAGGAATTGCATTCGAAAAGAAGAAGTGTGAAGAAGTGTGAAAGAATGGAGGGCAAAAGACCGCGGCAGTTGGGCGAACAACCTCTTCAAAAGAATACGTAGTTGCGAACTTGCTAAAATGGGCTAGATCATTCCTCGTTGGGAGAACGCAGAAAGTTGTTGTGGAAGGGTCGTCATCCCATTGTAAACCAGTCTTGTCAGGTGTACCACAGGGAACTGTTCTGGGGCCCTTGTTTTTCTTAATTTATATAAATGACATAAGTAGAAATCTCTCTCCTGGAACTACTATAAGGCTTTTTGCAGATGACAGCTTAGTATATAGAACAATCAGAAGCAAGAATGATACACGCATTCTACAAGAAGATCTAAACGCTTTACAAGAGTGGGAAAGTACTTGGAAAATGGAATTTCATCCCCAAAAGTGCCAAGTGTTGCGTATATGTAACAAACGCTCACCAATTTGATCAGATTATTCTATCCATAATACTATTCTTAAAGAAACTAATGCTGCAAAATATTTAGGCGTGATTATAGATAGTCGTCTCAAATGGAATGAACATTACAATTTAGTATGTAAGAAAGCAAATAACATCTTAGCTTTCTTAAACAGGAATATCAATGACTGCCCCCAAAAGGTTAAGGATGACTGCTACAAAACACTGGTTAGACCAGTACTGGAATATGGTTGCTCAGTTTGGGATCCTTACCATCTAAAGGACATTGATAACCTCGAAAAGATTCAGAAGAGAGCAGCACGGTTCGTAACAGGGAACCACATCAGAGAAAAGGGGAATGCTAGGAAGAACATGAGGAAATTAGAATTTAAACCCTTAGAAGAGAGAAGAGCTTTTGTCAAACTAACATCTTCTTCAAAGGCAGAGCTAAAGTAATTGATATTCTAATGGAACAACTAGTATTGAATAAAAGTAGCACCAGGAGTGGCGGTCAATGTTATACCATACCTGCATCAAATATTGACAGCCACTTACATTCTTTTTATCCCAGTTCTGTACGGCTGTGGAACTCACTGCCGGATGCCATCAAGATTGCCACAAATGCAATCTCATTTAAAAAATAAATTGATTCGACAGTTTTGAGATCTGCATATTGACGATTTTCTATTTTTACTTCCCAGATATTTTACTATTACCTGGGCCTGAATTTGGCCATTGCTTTTAACTTCTTGAATATCGAGTGCGACCCGTGTTGCCAAATTTGCTCCAGGGGCCACCAGTCTGAATCGCACTGTTTTATGTTATTTTATTTTACTTTTTAACATGCGCGCTGGTGACCTACTCGTTTTTTGATGTGAACCAGTATTTTAGGAAGAAGAGAAGAAGGAGAGGCTACCCCAGCAACAGATTGGCGCTTCACGTGGGGAAAACCGTGTTCAGGAAACCAAAAGTTAGCAGCACTGGAAAGAAACAAATCCAGTTAAAATAGATCTCCAGTGACATCGTAATGAGTATAATTTGTAAATACTAATATCTTTGAGGAACTCCATAAAGTTTAGAAGAAAGAAAAAAAGAAAAGACAACTTGCCTTTCGCACTGCTTCTGATAAATACCAAAAGTGTCCTTTCTCTCTCCCGCTTGTCGCTTTGTGTAGTGAATGTCAGGTGTCGTTTCTCTCTTTCGTGTGTAAAACAATCACGGCCACAAAAAAAACGAATTCATGCAGGCGAGCACAAAATCGACTAGAAGCTAACTGGTTGATTTCCAGCTGGGGTAACGATCACAGAAGACTGAACTAGCCAGTACTGCAGCCATGTTGCCTGCCGTGTATTTAATTAAAGAGACACGCACACACACACACACACATGCACACAATAATGACGTAATGGATTTTCCCGATGTCTTGAAATAACGCGATGTGCAACCAATGGAACGAGAGGGCGGTGGCATGTAGTCCTGACGAGGGATCATACCACAGACACCACAGACATAGAATCATCCGTGGATCATACCCACGGACGGTCTGTTCGTTTTCTCGGAACCGTTGTGCTGGGTTGTTCTTGTGATTTTCAGTTGCTTTCTGACGTAACTTGCTACCGTGACACAGGTACACACCAGTTTAAACTTATTCAGTCGTTAGAGGTCAACATCAATCAGGTTTAAAAAAAAAAAAAAAAAAAAAAACGCCACTCATATTCCATATGGTTTTAGAATCTGTTATTAAAAAATCAAATGCTTTGGATTCGACTGGCAATAACAAATCAACTTTTCATGTTTAGTGCATGATATCAATCATTTAATCACAGTAAAGAATAGTAATACAGTAGTAATAATTCAAATGGACTGTTGACATTTTTCTTAATTAAGTCATGTTCCTCCAGAGCCTTTTTTACTATGTTCGTACACATATTTGTGTCTTTATATGTATGTTTTCATGTATAATTACTTTTAGTGTCAAACATATGATGACATTTGTTTGTATCTTAATGCTGTTGTTTCCTAACAAAATGAAATCCAGGTGCCATGCTTTTGTATGGTATTATATGTTTATGATTTGGTTTGTTTTGTTTGTTTTCGTGTTTGTGTTCGTTTGTGGTTTTTTTCCTTTTATCTGTTAAAAATTGATCAAATGGAGTTACTGAAAACAAATAAACAAACCAAACAAAATATACTCTACTGATTAGGGGGTGTTCTAAAACATAAGAAAGGCCATAAAAAAGTGGTAATAAGTGTGTCCCAGTGAAGCTTCTCCAGATGCTGTAGAGGTCCTTGGAAGTTGGAATACATGTGACCAGGAGCCCCGTCATCGACCAGGCACATCATTGGCAGGGATTCTCTTTGGCTAGAGGAAATTTTGGTTGACGAGGGAAGTGAACTGCTCCAGTAGAGCAGCACTGGCTACCAGTACCTCCTCCGGATGCCTGTTATGCTGTGGAACTGTGCTATAGAAAGGGTTCTGATGGCAGAGGGACCTGTGAGAGCCGGGGGTAGGATATTCGCTGGTTTCCTTTCTGCTAATGGGTGGTTGGGGTACTGGCAGTTGGTTTAAAAAACTCTTAATCAATTTACAAATAAACAGAATACATTCACAGTCATCAGGACAAATGAGCAACAACAAGCTCTAGGCTTATACTGTGCTCAAATATAACTATGACAGTATATTGGCAGTTACAATATATTTACAGTATACTGCACATTTCACCACATAGTTGGGATTTTGTAAAGGAACATCAAAATGACAACAGAAGAAAAAATATAAAATTAAACAAAATGAAAATGGGAGGGAGTGGAAGCAACAAAATCCCATCATCAAGAAGAAGAGGCGTGAACAATTTACAAACAACAGAGGTAATTTCAGTGAAATAACATAAAGTAATTCAGGGTAGAAGCTATGTTTTTACTTGGTGTTGACGGTTGTGAGGTTGTGGTAGAATTTATGCAAGGCGGTCAGTCTTTTTTTTTTTCTTGTCTGGAGAGTTGGTTACTTCAGCTCAGTCAACGGACTGTCCATACTTAAGGTTTGCCTTAAGTACATCAGACCCATCTAGCTGCTCAACCTAGTGGTTGTCTGCACTGATGCTGGAGAAAGGGTCCCATACTCCTTTAAAGGTTTTACCAGGGCCTTGGTGGTGGTCTCTTTTACCTGGGTCCTGAGTCCTTTGTGATGACAAAGCCTCCTTATCATTACTGCAGCTGAGAACATCTGGTCATATTCAGGGCTTGGCATTTATGGGGACAAAAGGTTATCTTCCTTGAGAGCAAGTCTGCCCAAGGCCTACTGTGGTTGCTTCTCATCTCTGACAGCACCGACATCCCTGTTGCTGTCAGCAAACAGGTGTTCTGTTGAGAACAGTCCTTGTGGAATGTATAGTAGAAAGAGGTTGGGTCCAAGGACTAAGCCCTGGGGGACTCATGAGTCTGTTGGGTTGAAGTCAGATCTACAACCGTCAATGACGACAGCCTGTCTTCTGTCATGCAGCAAGTTTGTGGTCTACTTAAGAATTTCCATGTGATGCCATAGATCCTGTGGAGAATGAGACCATGGTTCACATTGCCAGATGCCTTTGAGAAGTCAGTTATGAGCATGGGCTCCTAGCATCCGCTCTGTAGTGCTTTTGCTGCCTCGTCCACAAATCTTTGTAGCTTGGTCTTACAGGAATGGCCCCAATGGCAGTTGTATTACTTTTGATACATTGTTGACTGCTGAAACATTATCTTACTCTTAATTGCTGAAACATTAAATTTCCAAGTTTCGAATTATTTTGAGGTGCCATGGAGCAAATCACCCATTGCATGTGAAAATGTTGGGTCAATTGAAAATATTTACCAAGGATGTTTAGGTTCTCCCAGTGATGGGAAAGGCTGCATGGCCTTTTAAAAAAAAAACCCAAAAAAAAACCCACCTGTACCTGGCAGTAGGTTTTAAAAGTTACTTTGTGCCCATTTGAGGTCTTGGTCACTAGCTACATATGTGTTTAACAGAATGCCAGCAAAATACACATTGTTCAGGATTACTGTCCTAAAATTTCTTGAAAAAATTAAGGACCTCTAGCTTTAGCCCTTTTTTTCTTGTTACTTCAGGTACTTTATTTCAAAACTTGGCATTGTAACAGTTTAATAGGTGCTTATGGTGTTAGTAGAATCCAACTGTTAATACAAAGTTTCATAATGGTATTCTTTATTATGACAACCTTATTGAAAGTCTGAAATCACCAGCCGCCGTGGCAAAGTGGTTAGCGTCGCGGACTCCGGCAGGGAGGTCGTGGGTTCAAATCCCATCAGAGTCATGTGGGTTTTTCTGCTCCGACCGGCTCCTACCCAGAGTTGAGTTTGCTGCGGACTCAGTTGGGAAGACTGGGACCACACAGTCGAGTTTAATCCACTTAATGGATGCGTTTCTGAGAGTGTTGCTCAAATTTCCTGACCAACACTGCAGGTGCCAGTATCTCTCAGGCCTGGTTGATGCCGGGATATATTATGAAAGGAAGTGTAGAGTACAGCCTGTCATGTAGTCTCAGACCGAAATGGAAATCCATAGCATCATCTTAATCATCCTCATTCTCATTGATCAGCATAAAAAATTTTTTTTTTAAAAAGTCTCAAATTCTGTGGCCCTTCGCTTCATGCCCTGCTCTCATGGTGACCTCAGTTTCAATGTCCTCTCCACGTCTGTGGTCTTGGTTTGGTTCCATCGGGGTCACCGGTATCGGCGAGTCCATGGGGCTGTCATTGGACGGACGTGGTGGCGCCCTCCGGAGGGAGAGCTCACTCACGCCGGCTCCGCGACTAAGCAATTATTGTCGTCAGTAGGGGGCTTAGTAGGTGGTGTCCTGCACATGTTAGATCAGAACAGGCACCACTGAACACCACCGAAGTGACTCGGCAGCAGTGCAGTGTCTTCTCCGGTGAGTTGCCTCTTGACGGCTTGACATTGACTGCTCCTTGTGGATTGCCGGTGCCTGGGCTGCGGCGGGGCCGACCGGGCTGTGGCTGTGGACGGGGTGTCAGAATGAGCGGCGTGGGTGCAATGCCTCTGAGGTGGCGCAGAGGTTGGAACAGCAAAGAAAAAAAGAAGAAAAAGAAAGTCTGAAATTCATCAAAATGGCGGTTCATCTACTTTATTCAATATGTCATAAGTTTTGATGAAATTCAGGATCAGGATCAGGATCGGGGCGTTGTATTAAAACAACGTAGCCTATTTAGGCTTTTTATGCCCCTTCTATTTTTGGTGTCTTATTGGTCCGGTCGTTGACTAGCTCAGTCTTCTTTAACCATCAAAGTCATATCTAATTTTGATTATTAATTCATGTTTATCTATGAGGTTTTTGAATGTATTTGTACTTGGTGCACGTTTGATGTTAGTTGTTAATTTATTCTAATAATTGGTGACTCTGTTAGTAAATGCAAATTTTCTCAAGTTAGTTCTGGAACATTGTTTGAATATCTTATCTTCACTGTTTCTTGTAGTATTTATCTGTGGAGTACAAAAAAAGCATGCTTTGTCAATATCAAAACCATTAAATCTATTATATAAAGCTCAGTTTGTCTGTCTGTCTGTTCGCTTATACACGGCCACTGTTTTAGGCCGATTGCCACCAAATTTAGTATCAAGTATCCTTGGTGTCCTACAAACAGCAACGTCGGGTTGGCAGTCATGTGACGCATTGCGTTGTGTTTGTGTCCACAGACGTAAAACTGCACATCGGAACACTACATGACAGACAAACTTGCCAGGGCGAGACAGGGTCGAAGCGCGTAAGCGCTACTATCTTATATGTCAGAATCAAGTCCCCTCTTACTCTTCTTGCTTTTATTGTTGGGAGAACTTTTGTAAATATTTTAATCTTTCTTGGTATGAGTAATCCTTTATACTATGGATCATCTTTGTTGCTCTTCTTTGAACCTGTTCTAGAGCTTCTGATTGTCTCTTTAACATTGGATACCATACAGTATTGCCATATTCAAGAATGGGTCTCACCAATGTCTTATACAATTGTAAGAAAGTGTCCTTTTCTATAAATGTAAGGGCTGTTTTTATTATTCCAATCATTCTGTTAGCCTTGTTAATACTATTTGCAATGTGTTTATCAAATAGCAAGTTTTTGTCTAAAGTCACACCTAGGTCTTTCTCTTCCTCACATTTAGACACTTTTATTTCCTTGTCCCCAATTTTCATTATATAATCATTTTGTGGGTTTGATTTACCAATATGAAGTACTTTACATTTTCTGCATTAAAGTATAGATTCCAAGTATCAGACCACATTACTAATGTTTCAATATCCTTTTGTAATTCCTGATGCAATTTTGGAGAATTATAAAGTTTTGTGTCATCTGCAAAAATTTTACATGTACTCTTTAGTTCAACAGGGAGATTATTTATAAACACAGTAAATAATATTGGTCCCAAAATACTGCCTTGTGGTATCCCACTAATGACATCAGCACTACGAGAGAAAGAACTACCAATCCTTACCTTTTGAGTTCTTTTTGATAGAGAGTCTCTAACCCACCCACGTACATTGCCTACTATTCCATAAGACTCCAATTTCTTTAGTAGTCTTTCATGTGGTACTGAGTCGAACGCTTTTCTGAAATCTATATTTTCTCCGTTATCAATCTCCTTTGTAAAGTCTTCCATCACTGCTAGGAGTTGAGTCATACAAGATCTGTTTTTATGAAATCCATGTTAGCACTCTGCATATGATTTATTTTCTGTCATATGTTTAACAATAGCCTCTGTAGTAAATGATTCTAAGATTTTACAAATAATGCATGTTAAAATCACTGTTCTTTAATTCCTTTGGTCTGTTCTCGTACCTTTTTTTAATACTGGTATAACTGTAGCAGTTTTCCAGTCTGAAGGCACTATCATCTCTTCAACAGATTTAGTACAAAGTATATAAAGTGGGAAGGCAATCTCCTCATTCAGCTCTTTTAGCAGTCTTGATGGAAAGGCATCAGGACCACATGCTTTATTTGGGTTCAGAGATTGAAGTTTCATTTTTATTGATTCCACAGAAATGTCTACATTTTCCAAAATTATACCTTTTGACCTTGAAGCTGGACTTAGAGTAGCTATATTATTGATGTTCCCTTATGAATACACTAGAAAAAATGAATTCAAATATCTGCCTTTCCACTATCTGTCTCTACTGTGTCAAACCTTCTTTTAGTTACTAAAGACTGACTCCTGGTATTCATCTTTGTTTAGATTGTACATACTCCGATAATAAGATAAGATAAGATAAAGTTGCATATAGCCCAGCCGACGCAGAGGGGGCCACATTTCACAGGGCTTGTACACCACGTTAAAATCACTCACCAGTCATTGAAAAAACAAAAAAACAAAAACAAAAAAAACTTTCACACATCTTCGATAAAATGACACGTCTACAAACCACCCCTAGAAACTTTGTAAAAATCTATCTGCCTTAAAAATCTTAAATCAGATGAAAATGTTAATCTCTCTCAAAAAACACAAGATCACTCAGGCGGTGACATCCCTGAACAATGATCTTCATGACTCCGCTGTAAAATATTTGTGTCTCACAACGTGCAAGTCCCAACACTCAAAAAGAACATGTTTCATATGAGAGTGGCGCATGACAAGGAATGCCCACCGAGCTTCATCGACTCTTTAAAAGGTAAGAATGGTAAAATACGAATGGCCGGTGTGCATCCGGCAATAGAACCTTTCCTCTTTTACACCTCTCGTTCCTACGAAGATGGGAGGAAACTCCCTTAAGGTTTGGACGATCTGAAAGAGTTTTGTTATTCGCTGTGTGTTTCCAATCCTCCTGCCATAGGTCTCACACATAATCGTTAATTTGGTTTTCAACATCCTGAGCAGGGATATAAATGTTGGACAGTTTCTTCACTCTTGAGGCGTTCTTGGCTAAACGATCAACCATTTCGTATCCCGCCGATGCCAACATACAGGAACCCAAGCAAGAGTAATGTTGGTAACCGGCCCCTACAACTTGCTAAAAAGTTCAAAAAAAAATAAAAGAACTGATGCTGAGTTTGCGACCAAGCCTATGGCCTCCAAATCTGAAAGCGAGACCGACAGAACCAGAAAAATTCCCTCTCGAGAATGCGAAATTATCTTATCAAAAAAGGGCCAGACCAGAGCATTAAGTAATCAGCAAATAGACGAAAAAAAAAAAGCCCATCTGAATGTATAGTACCAACAGTATCAGAGAAGGAGCCCCAGGGGCAGTAGCTCACAGGCCACTCCATCTTCAGAACTTGGAACCGTCAGTGGAAAACTTTTTGAAATGAATGTGAATGTATTCGAACAGAGCTCAGCATCAACGTCTTGTACGCCAGAGAGTCTGTAGACTCTTTACGAAAAGCTGCAAGATCGAAACTAAACTCAGGTGTGAAAAAGTCCACTGAGTTGATCGCGTAAACTTGGAAAAATCCACACAACACCAAGGTCTAGACCTCATTCCGCACGTTAGGCTCACTACGAAGACCAAACGGCGGAATACCGTTAGGTTGGTTTCAAATTTGTTTTGAAACCTGAGGGTCAAAGACACAGTTCATAGGCAGGATTCTGCGGTTTTCAGAAGAACAGTCGGATATAATAAATAAAGACATTTTACAGCCTGCGGTTGAACAATAGGTTCAAGCCGCCTCCTGCTACATGCTCAACACAGGGGTGTGTGCGGAACGCTCCAGAGACAGAGACTAATGCCCTAGATGGAGGATAGGGTCCAAGCTTTTGATTGGAAGAGGGATCTTGCGGAGCCGTAGACAGCACAACCGTAGTCCAGTTTGTAACGGATCAAGGCTCAGTAGAGGTTAGCACAAAGTTTTCTATCAGCGGCCATCAGCGCCCCAGACGTTTTGCGCTAAACGCCCCGAAGAATATTCAGTGCATTTCTGGCAAGAAGTTTTGAGGTTTTTGATGTGGCTGAGAAAGTTGAGTTTTTGGTCAAAATAACTCCCAGTAAATTTGGCTTCTTTTACAACTGAATGGTGACTTGTCCAGACAATATCAGGAACTGCAAGAATCTCGCGAAATTGTGGGAAATGAAATGACTGAGTCTTTGGTACGGGAGGAAGGTAAACCCGTTTTCTTCGCCCACTGTTTGGATCTGTTGACACAAAGTTGGAGTCGACTGCTGTACACTGACACACCATGCTAAGAAGACTCCAACGGCATACAGCGCAAATTCATCAACAAACAGAGAGGTGACTACGGAGCCCAGGCTTAATAACCGATTGGACAATGTCATTTATTATAATGCTGAATAGGGCGGGAGAAAGGATGCTCCCCTGAGGAACACCCAACTCCTGCCCATGGATGCCAGAGAGTGTGTGCCAACACGCACCTGTGAACTGTCCGATCGGCAAAAAGTCCTGAAAGAACAGAGGGCAGGGTGACCCCGAAAAACCAAGTCTGTGCAGTCCATGAGGACTCCTGCTTACCACGTGGTGTTTTGTACGCCTTTATCGAGGTCGAAAAAAGATAGCCGACCACATGCCTGCTTGTTAACAAAGCGTAGCGGCGATGTTTTTTCCAACGGATTAGATGGTCAAGCACAACCGTCTAGAGGTACATCCGAAAACCGCACTGTTCACTGTCCAAAAGACCACGGGTATTCCCAGCTTCCACAACAGACGGGAGTTGACCACTTTTTCCATCAGCTAACAGAGTCAGCTGGTCAGAGCACTGGGCGAAAGTTGACAGGTTATGGTAGTCCTTCAGGCTTAATTGGGGGAATGGGAATGATCAGGGCTTTCCGCCAAGAACGCGGAAAGGACCCTGTGGTCCAGATAAGGTAATAGACTTGGAGAAGAGACTGGCGACAGCTTTCTGGAAAATGTTTCACAACCTGAATAATGAATGTCCATCCAGACCAGGGGCAGAAATCAGTGCAGGTATTGTAAAGCAATATGAAGTTCCAACGATATAAAAAGAAGATTAGTGTTTTTCAGAGTTTGTCTGATGTAATTGTATGAAGATTTCTCTCTAATCACTATGTTACTTAAAAACGACTGCAGATTTTTGAAGATGAGATTATCTGTTGATGGTTGAGGCCCAACGATTTGCAACAGCTAATGTTTGTCAAGATTGGCAACAGCTTTTGTCAGTGATCATAGCATCACAAGTTCCAGTGATTAATAGGAGTGGGGTAGGAGTATCTTTCTTCCCTTTGATTTTCTAATGAGTTCCAAACTTTTTTCTTGAAGTTTATAGATGACAGCCTGACATCATAAGTTATCCTTCCAGGCTGACGTTTACTGTTATGAAAGTTGTCTCGATTTCGTCACGGAGTATCTGATGGGCACTAGCGTAGGTACCTAGAAGGTCGATGGTATACCCCACGCGAGCCCGTTTTGGCGAACTAATGAAAATATGTTTGCAGTCAGAATTGCACCAGGGTTTTTGGGCCATTTGGAGTTAGTTCGGAAGACACTGATACAGGTTTTTTAGCACAGTTGATCAGAGATAGTCAGATATTCAGCTGGGTCTGCGGACCTGAAAAAAATCAGTGTCCTGAAATCTTTTGAAATATGTTGCAAAAGATCCCAGATTGCTTTCTTATAATTGAGAATAGTTGATAGACAGAGGCGGTTTCCAGTTAATAAGGGCTGTAAAGGAACTCTGAACAGGAAAATGGTCACTTCCTCCGTGCAGATCGTCATGGACAGACCACTCTTAGACCAGGAACTCAGCGAGGGGTCACAAACCGACAGAATCTAAACACGAAAGTGGAACCTGTGGAAGAGTGGATGTATTTGCGAACGTCGATCAGACAACACTAAATCCAAATCCGAAAGACAACCTCATTGGGGCCGGACCATCTGATAGACGTACTGTCACTACCCCAAAGATGATTGTGACCGTTAAAGTCACCAACAGCAAAAAAGGTCGAGTGAAGTTCACCTATCAAACTGACATGGTCCAGCCGACAAACCGGAGACAGAAGGTGGAAGATAAAGGGAACAGATTGGTCACAGTCCTTGGGAGAGGACGCACGCAGCTACATCCTGAAGGTGAAGGTAGTCAGAGCGACCTGACTATACAAGCAGAGTTTTTTGTGTATGAGAAGGGCAAACACCGCCCGACAGTCCCAACTAGATGGTGTGCAGGTTATGAAAGAATAATAAAGCCAGAAAGAGTAAAGGTCTCTGGCTTTGAATTTGAGTTTCCTGAAGAGCCACGACGGAAGGTTTTTAGAGATTGACACAGAAGCTGCAGCTCCTCAAAGTTGGAATTTAGACCACGGATATTCCAATGGAATATTGAACAAACCATGGTGCAGAGGGCAAAAAGTCGAGAGATTAGGTCATCTCCTCATCAACGTCCGCTTCCAAATGGATGTGAATTTATTTCTTAGTTTCACTGGACTGGTTGTCTTCGGACCTGCTGGCAGACCATTGCCCGCAGGTGACGAATGGCCTGGAGTATGGAATAGGGGTGGGAGCTTGGGGTTGGAGGATGGTGGAGGTTTCTTTCTCATCTCCCCCATCTACGACATTCAGTTGAACTCCCCTGCTGCACGCGCACGCTCAAGAGGAGTTACGAGGTGGCAGGTGCTGGTTTTTAATCAGCCCAGCAGCAGATGTTGTTAGACTGCTGGTCAGTCTGAGGGTGGCGGATATATAGCCCAGCAGCAGATGGAGTTAGACTGCAGAGCCTTGGGTTCCCCCCCCCCAGGGGTGCAGAATTTTGCCCCCACCAGGGTCACCCACTTTTGGGTTGGGAGGGTGGTGGACTTGCTTCCACCAAAAAGCTTAAACTGTCTTCCGTGCAAAGTTTTAGGAGAAAATTAAAATCGTCATCTGGTACAGACAGAACGTGTCGAATACTTTTTTACCCCGAAGCGTATGAATATGCTGTTGCGTCAGACAGCCAACAACAAGCCCTGCGGGCATCAAAAAAAACGAGATCTTCTTTTCTGTTTTGACCTTTTGGGATGGTTACTCTTGTACCCATACAAGGGCAGTTGCGTGAACAGACCTGTTTACTCCGATTTCCGCCGGAGATTCCACCCCGTTTTCGTAGGTCACATCCGTGTCTCCCGTCATAGCATCGATCTCCCGATGTCCATTAGGTTACTTCTACCGGTTTGCGCCGTCAACGCACTCGGCAGTTTAAACAAGGCACTTCGAAGAAACCCCGAGGTCCGCTCGGCTGCAAACGGAACTAGGCCTAGCCTAAGCGACGCATAGATTAGGTTAGCATCACACGCCGGCACACACATGCTGCCCTCGCGAAGCAGTTAACAAAGAAGCTTGTCACTCCTTTAGTGCGAAGAGGCGCGAAAACTGTAAATCAGCATTCAGATGGCGTGCGAAGAAGCGAAGCATCCATGAAACTGACAGGTGATATGCCACTACTGTAACCCTCACTACAGATGGCGGTTCTGATTAAGGGTTATGGGGTTCGAGTGAATGCCAGAAAAGGGGGGGAAGGAAGGGGGGGTTGAGGGGGAGGAATAGGGCTATGTACAAGCTCACAGAAAAAAATCCACACACCAAGTATTTGTCTTTTCTTTTAATTTCTCTTTAAAGATTACAAACTTTTCTCCCTGCTACTACTCTGTCACAACTCCAAAACAAAATTTATATGTAAATCATGCAAACAGCCCCAAAAAATGTTTATTTATTTTATGTACCACGGATCTTTGTTAACAGATATATTGCGGCAAAAAAAGGATTTGAGTGAGAGGCAAAACAATTAAATCAGTGTCCCAGGAACATACAAAAAACATAACCTTTATATTTTACAAGATAATGAAACTGCTTGCAAAAAATATTCCCTATTTCCATTCCTCACTGCAACGAACTACACACCCCATCATTTCACATTCCATCACCTGGGAATTAGCAGTAATCACCCACAAAAAACCACATATATTCCAATATTTCATACTAAAACTATTAAAAAACAACAACCCTAACTCTGATGTGTGACCTACACAGGAAACATCACACACTCGAGGCAGATTATGCTGAATAAACCACAGCACTGAACCTTTTTTCCAAGGGTTACACCACCCATATCCCATATCCAGTGTGTGGGCACAAAAAAATGTTAAAAGTTTATTATGTGTATGTTCAATTATGAGACTTCCAGTAGACTCCCAGCAAAACTATACTAACTCTCCATGATGAATGACACCATCATTATACACAACTAGTTTTGAATCAGCACAAACAATGACCATACTATGTAACCCATGAGTACCAATCTCATCACTACGCTGTAGAACTTAATGCAAGAAGACAGTACTCCCCATTAAACACTCACAAGAAAACCAGCTTGCCTAACCCGCAACATTCTCTAGGCTCTGAGTTTTATCCAACTATACAGCATCTTGCCCACTTATACTATTAATCTCCTAAAAAAAACATGGTATTTCGAAATATTAATTATCTAGCATTTCCAAAATAATATAAACCCCGATAATTATAACAGGTTGCAAAATCATCATTAACAACAATTGTCATGAACAGTAGTAACATAAACAAACAAAAAAACCACCAAGTCATACGCATTCATAAACCATCGATCACGTGACCGATACACATCCCGTCGCGGAACTTCTGACGTACCATTTGAAAACAACGAACTTTATAATCATCGCATCCTTCTGCGTACAAAACATTATAATTATCCACAATAACTACACTAGTTTCCTACTCAAATATAATTCATATCTAAAACATAACGACAATTATCCCACAACAAACTACATCGCAGAACAGCCAAATTCTCCACACTTCAAAATACAGTCACACCTTTCCCACGCCCTTACACATTCAAAACCTCGCAAAAACGTTAACATACCAAAACACCTCCACACCCAACATCATAAAATTAACACTCAATAATATTAAACGACCTCACCTGTTTAGGAAACACGATTTTTTATTTTCTTTCTATTTTGGGGGGAAACTCACGCTGGACAACCCATCAAACCTGGCTTTTTTCTAACCACATGCAACCGGCCAAGCTACAATAAAAACATGGATCATTATTCAGTGTAAAAAAACAAAAACAGCACCCCTCAACATCAATATTTAGGAAACGCTAAAACAAAAGTTCTATCTGTTCTCAATAAACAATTAATTCCTGGAACCGAACTTAAAACAAAATACATATCAACTCTCTTTTTTTTTCTTGACCTGTAAATACTAGCATCTTCATTTTCAAAGGAAACAAAACCCTTTTGACTCGCTAATTAAATGTTAAAAAATTGGATTATTCCCCTCAAAGAATTAATATCCTGGTAACTACTAATCAACAATTGGGAGGTTTACACTCCACCCCTCCAAAATAGAGCTGTTTCCATTTTTAGAATAAAAATGAAAAACATCAACAACACATAATGATCCCGACGGCGTAAATTTACATATGGAACAACAAATAACAATAATACAAGCACTAGAAATTTTCCCCACTAATTTCAACAGTTAATATCTGAAATATGATACCATGCAGTCCAAATTATCAAAATCCAAAATTCAACACTGCATAAATGGTCAGGAACAAAGTACCCCAAACAAACCATTATCTCCCATGACCTGAGACCATTAATGGCTCAATGCTCTGCCATTCACATTCACAGTAGAAAGAAACTCGTGGAGAGCTGGTTTTTTTTATGGCACATTGCTCACATTGGCACTTCACAGAAATACACCCACAAATATCTCTTACACCACTATAGTCCCTGTAAAGAAACAAGGAAAATTGAACTAATTCCATATATGGAGGAATTGGACCATATCTTCTCTGACTTAACCAAATTGATCAAAACAACACCACCCCCCTTCAACAAAGGATGCGAAGATCAACGATCTACAGGACCTACGGATCCTCCTTGACCTTCTCAACTGGTTCTACTCCTTCCCCTTCACTTTGGGATTGTCAGATCGAGAATCATTCCCTCCCTGACTCACTATTTTTTCTGACTCTGTAGGAAACGCATCTGTGGCTTTCCCCTACCCAAAGTCCCCACTTGAAACTACATCTTCCTCACTCACAATACATCGTTGCTGCATCTTCCCTTGATGCAATCCACTGATACCCCCGGGCACCCTTCTGGTTCTCCAACACTGTGTGATCAACCTTCCTCACCAACATCTTGTGACTTCTCATTCCGGCATCCAGCACCTGCCATCTCCGTCATTTGAAAACGTCCTTGTCTCTCGGCACACAACACCGGTTCCTACTCTGTTCCTCACGGTACAAAAACCGGGGCAGTTTGTGTCGCATGCTTGGTGTGAGGCAATTCCACTTTCACTTCTATGCAATCTTCCCCAATCACTCCAAGTCATTCGCACTAGGCTTTCCTCTTTTTTTTGATTTCACCCGCATTTTTCTTGTCCCATTTGTATCTGTTATTTTCTTCCTCAAAATAATCCTCACTTAGCATTCCTATAGGCAGTAACACATTCTGTGCAGAGTACGCACAGGTTCAGACACCCTTTTCAGCTTCACTGTGTACACAGGTAAACAGTCCCAATTTGGAGACCACAATAAAAAACATCTCACATCGCCATCTATCGCAAACTTTGGAACCAACCTGGGTCCCAATCTCCTCACCAATACCCTGGTCCCCGGGTTTCAAATCTGCATCATGTGCCTTGGCACATACCGTACATTGTATTGCTGGGCTGTATTTTCTCATTTGTTTCTTTCACGATGGTATGCCTCTCCCAACGCAGTTTACTTCCCTCCATACTGTTTTGGTAGTTTGAACACCCGTTTGTTGAGTTCGATGCCGTAAAACCAGGTCATTAGGTATCCATGGATGCCGTTCCAAAAAACAAATAATAGGGGCTGTAACCAGTGCATTCCAAGAACGAAGAAATTGTACGCCATGGATAACTGGTTCAAAAACTTCCTCCAGTCTTTCTTTTGGTCATCCTCCCCAAGTGCTTAACATGCCAATCAAAGTACGGTTCCAACGTTCAACCTTGTTCCCTTGGGGATGATATAATTGAAGTGCCGTACCTTGTCAATTCCTGCTAAACCACACACTTCCTTCAGCAATCGTGACACAAAAAATTCCTTTCCTTGGTCTGTAAATATTTTGGCAGGGGAAACCATACATCAAAAAAAACTTGTTCCCAAAGTGTAGCTTCTGCACAGTCTTGGCTGACTGATCTTTGGTAAGGAAAGCTTGATCAAATTTTGTAAAAGATCCATGACCACTAACAATACTTTTACTCCCTTTAGCTCAATTGTCAAATAATCAATAGACAGGAGGTTTCCTATGGGTATGTTGATGTTAAAGTTTTGCATTTCGGCTCTCTGTGGCTGTGCCTTGCTTTTCTCATACTACGCAAACAGTATCAATCTTCGTTTTGAGGTCAGTGGTCCATGAAGGCCAAAAGAAGCGTTTCCTTGCTGTCGCAATGCATATCCAAATGCGTGTAAAAAGAGTTTCTTCATCTGACACCCCTCAATGGCTCCTTTCGATGGGAAACGTGTATAACAACTGCTCGATTCCATCGCCAATGGTGAATCGAACCGTCTTCCCTGAAGATCACCGCCATTCTTGGGGAAGCAGAATTTGTGTTGTTCTCGGATGTAACCTTGAGCTCGGGGTTTCAAGTCGGTGATCTCTTTAGGATCCATTCTGAGTCCTTCTCCAATGGGCGAATCAACACAATTATATTCGGATCACTCAACTGAAATTTCGCCACTGGTCACCCCGAAAGGAATCCTCCTTGCGTTCTATCTGATTCACATGGCTCCAATAAGTCGTCCGAGTATCGCACTTGTATCCCTCATCAGCTGTTCAACTCTGGCAAAAAGAAATTTGATGGCCCCTTGATTGTTTTCCCTCCATTCAAAGCACACCCTTGCTTGCTGGGACGCCACTGGCCCCCTGGGACTCTCCTTTTGCCTTGGAGAATCGCATGTAGTGTGTCCCTGAGATAAAATAATACTTGGGGGGGGGGGGGAACCCCCCCCCCTGCATTCCCCCGTTTGACCATGCTCCCTCCCTTGTCCACCAAGAACTTGATCTTTTCTTGCATTTTCTATCACTCTTCATCCTCTTCCTCTGGCCCCCTTGGTATTCGTGAGAGAACCATCCGCGTCCTGGATGTGTGGAACCCTTTTTGGTAGAGGTTTCTAAAGTCAAACAGTGACAAACCCGCCAACCATCGATGACTCCGTGGCATCGAGCTTCGCTGACTTCATGACATAGCAACAGTGGGATTTATTGTCCGTGTATACTGTCACTCTACTCCCAGTAGACGTAGTCATGAAATTTGTCTGAGAGAGTCCCACTTTCAAGCCAAAAACTCTCTCTTATGTCTGTGGATAAATGCTTCGTGTCTTGTAAGCCCCCGTCTTGCATACGCTATAACTTTCTTTTTCCCCTGGTGTATGGGGTGATAAAGGAACTGGCACCTAAACCAATCCACTGGCATCACAGAGCAATTCAAAAGGCCTGGACTTGTCCGCTAACCCATAAACTGGATCTGTAGAACAGTATCTGCATCAATATGACAAAAGCAATCCTGATGCTTACTCTCCCACAAATGTAAAATTCAGATTCTAAGAGTCAGTGCTGGTTGGGTCCCTCCTTTCTACTTGATTCTTTGCTTTAGCTGTCTGTACCCTGCTTGTCAGATCAAAAAGCGGTCGAGCGATCTGGTCGAACTGCGTAACAAAACGTCGGTAAAACCCTAACGAATCCAAAAGGTAAAAAAAAAAAAAACACGATTATGAATGTCCTACACCGTCTTTGGCACCGGCCACTTCTTGGAAGGGCTTTTAACTTATCTTCTGGGTCGTCATGATACGTCCATCGATATATGAATCCCAAATTCCTCACTCAAGCCTCCAAAAAGGACAATTTACAGGATCCAGTTTTAAGTTTGAACATTTCTCAGCTTACCGCCGAGAGGCCACAAGGGTCCGTTATCCCTCACCTCCAATTCTTCTAGTGACTGGCCATGCACCGAATTTCGTCGAGGAAAACAATCCCAGATCCACTTGGTTCATATCAGCGAACACCCTTTCCATAATCTTTGGAAACAGGCTTCCAGAGTTCTTCAAACCCATGGGCATACGTAACCAATGGTAGGTACCTATAGGCGTTGTGAATGCTGACAACCGCAGGGCTCGTTCTGATTAAAGGGCCCTGGAAATAAAGCTTTTGACAAATCCATTGATTGAACAATATTGTGCTCCGTTAAGTGTCAGGAAATGTCTTCAATCTAAGGTATCGCAAAATTGTCTTTGATTAGGCGGCTAATGATCCTTCGGTAATCCACACACCATCCATATTGCGCCTGACTTACTTTCCTCACCACGATCACAATAGGTGAACTTAGTCACTTACGAAGAGCGATAACATTTGCATCAAGCAGTCCCCTTGAAATGCTTGTCGTAGTTCCTCTAACCTGCAGCCTGGGGCCAATGGTGCCGGGTCGCTCGCGATAGTAAGGTCCCGGCTCAGGACAATGACACACACCCGCTTCATCCCACTAATACCCACATCAAAATCGAGCTGGATGAACACATCACGACATGACTCAAACCCGATTTTCAAAAACGCTGTCTCCATTCATGCGGGGTGTCTTATCCCAAAATGGAACACAGAAGGTGACTTGTCAGAATGTGAGAAACAATCATCCTTGACCTCCTCCACATGCGCATCAGCTCCCTGGTCCTTTCAATTGTCAACTCCCCATGTGTTAAAAACATGCAAAGCAACCCCAACAGCATAATCTGAATCAAAAGCAAACACATCAGCGATACACTGGTTTTTTAGCAAAACTAATGTCTTGATCTGAAACATTTCTGGCCACTAAGATTCAGAAAAGACAAATTTTCCAACTGGTACCTTGCATGCAACAAACCTAAACCTTACTTCCAACACATATACTTCAGGAATCTTGCACCAAAACAGCAACTAAGGGGTTGGGGGTGCATTTGATTTCCCTCCCCACACCCTTGACAGACCACAGTCTCTCCTGCAGGGATCAGCAACTGATCTTTCAGACGCACCATCACACACCCCATTCTCCCATTATTGGTCATGTTCTGCCATGTTGGCGTACATGAAACCACCTCACACCAATAGGAATGGCGTGAATAAAGAAAACCCTGTCAGAATGTTCTTTGACAATGTGTAGCAAATACTCTAAGAGTTGTTTAGTCCCAACCAATCACTGGAGTGTGAATGCAAAATCGGTGTTGGACATACCAGTGCAACAATTTCAACTGAAACTAGGTTGTAACCCACAACGTCGAGTGGCAAGCGTCCCTGTAACCCTCACAAACTCCCATGATAGATACAGCTAGCCCCCCCCTGCAACCAGTCACTTTCAAGCCACCCCGATTTGGTCCATACTTTAAGTTCAAGTAGACAGTAGATGCCGATATCAAGGATCTAGAAACAATGTCACCTGTGAACCACTGTCAAGGAGACAGTTCGCTGACACGCAGTTTCACGCGTTACTGGAGCACTGCAACTGGGTCCCCCCAGTGCTTCCATGTGCATGGGCACACTGTTTCTTCCGTTCCAACAATTTTCAAGTTCCGTGCAAACACATGGACCGGCAGTATCGAATCGAGTGTTTGGATACAATTTTTCACTGACAAATGCACCCGCGATTTTTCTCACCCATCACCACAGCTGACTGCAACCTGAAGTCCTCTTGGAAGGGAATCCCCAACCGAGGCTAGATAGTGATCTTGCAGTCTGGAGAGCCTTAATGACGGTCCATCCAATTCGACTAGTTTTTCCGTGGCAGTTCAACTTGGTATTTGGTCGCAACCTTAACCGACTTCAAGGTTAACATCCCCTAGACTATGATGTCCACTGTCAATTTTTGCAACAACTGCTTGTGCGTGGGACGAGAGTCAATCCAGGCCGCGGGATGCCCCCTTACCTACAGCTGTCCTCCGAATCCCGATTTCCACTGCAGCCTTTTGCGCCTTTCCTCCACCCATTTTTGCGACAAGGTCCCGGATTTGGTGGATTTTGCGTACTCCATTAGCTTGATGTTGCCCCAGCTGGCCACAATGAAAACAATGAAGTTTATATTTATCCGTTGCGGATTTTCTAGATGGGGAAGGAAGTGACCTCTCCAACATCGTGCAGCCACTTTATCAGCGATCTGGCAACGAATATCATCAGGGATTTCATTTCCAGTATGAAGCACATGTTGGAGTACTGGCGGTTGCTTTCCACCTCCCGCAGCTATCAACACCTCTGCTATCACCTTCACGTCACTGAAGCACCTCTGCAAATTCTGGTTTTGCTGACCCTGGAATTCCGAAAACGTTTCTCCAGCGTCGAGTACCAGAAGAGGAAAGTCGACTGTGCATACCATCGACAGAAAGTACGGTAAAGCTTAGTGTTAAGCTGTCGCCCCCGAGTCAAATCTGCATACTGGTCGATTTCAGTAATTCAGCATAGCTGGAAAACGTGCCCTCAAAATTCTGAGGGGAGCTCTTTTGGGCCAATTTTTCGACACGCGAATGTCAGAAGCATCTCTTCAGGATCAGCCATAGATCCGAAAACCTTTTGCATGGTACTTCAACAACTTTGTTTGTACGACAGTCTTTCACCGTTCTCTTATGCAAATTTCCCCGTAAACTTGCTAACAAACGTGTATTCCAGTTCTCGTATAAGGGGGGGGGGGGGGGGGGCACTGGTTCTTTAAAAATGACTGAGGCTTGCTCTAGCCACTTGTCGATGTCGCACGATCTCCCTCCCCCAATGGGGGCTTTCCTGTGAAAATCTTCAAATGATGAGGTGATGGAAGCTTCACCCCTACGTTAACTGGCGTAACGGGTGCAGCAAGTTGATCAGATGTGGCCGTTCCCTTCGACAGCCGCCGCTTCAACTCCACCCTCCTCTTTGATGGAGCAATTGTGAGTTCACACAGTTTCTTCTTCAGCTGTTCACACCTCAGTCAGCTCATCGCACTGGATGTTGCAGGATCCCCTTCCTCATGCTCGCCCCCGGTTGCCAATACTCACCCCCTCATCTTATTGTCGACTATAATACTGTCAACACGCACGTTTACCCACTTACCCTAATGCTTTTTTTTTTTTTTTCATCTCTAGTGCTTTTCATGTATTACCTATAGTTTCAGGCATTCGGCCCACATGGGCGCCATTTAGTGGTAACCCTCCTCTTCATATGGCGGTTCTGAATTAAGGGTTATGGGTTCGAGGAATGCCACAATGAAACAAGCTCACAGAAAAAAATCCACACCAAGATTTGTCTTTTCTTTAATTTTCTTCTCTTTAAGATTCCAAACTTTCTCTTCCCTTGCTACAACTGTCACAACTCCAAACAAAATTTATATTAAATCATGCAAACAGTCCCAAATAAATGTTTATTTTTTTTTATGGTTACCGAAGAATCTTTTGTTAACAGATTTATATTGCGGCAAAAAATAGATGTGAGTGAGAGGCAAAACAATTACATCTGTGTCCCCTGGAACACAAAAAACATAACCTTTATAAATTAACAAGATAATTAAACTGCTTCAAAATAATATTCTATTCCATTCCGCCTACTGCACGTACTAACACTCCCCAACATTTCCACAATTTCCATCACTGGGGAATTATGCAGTAGCACCCACAATAAACGGCACATATATTCAAATAATTTCATACTACAACCTATTAAAAAAACAACAACCCACTCTGTGTGTGACCTACACAGAAACATCACACACACGAGGCATGATTATGCTGAATAAACCACAGCACAGGGAACCATTTTTTCCAAGGGTTACGCCACCCTAAGATCCAGTTCCAGTTTCACAAAAAAGAAAAAGTATAGTTATTTTTGTTTCAATTGGGGTGCCCTTCCAGTAGACCACCCAGCCAAAACAAAACAACCACCATGATGAAAAGCACCATTCATTGATTATTTTTAAAAAAATCCACAACTAAGTTTTGAATCAGCACAAACATGACTAAGTTACTATGTAACCACATGAGAACCAATCTCATCACTATCTGTAGTACTTCTATGCAAAGACACTCCCATTTAAAACTCACTAGAACCATGCTAGCCTACCCGCAACATACTCTAGCCACAGAGTTTTTATTCCAACTTCTTCAGAAACTAGCCCACTTATACTATAATACTCTAAAAAAAAACATGTATTCAGAAATAATTATTATCTAGCATTTCCAAAATATTAAAAACGATAATTATAACAGTTGCAAAATCATCATTTACCCAACAAATATGACATAAACAGTAGTAACAGAAAAACAAAAAAACACACCAAGTATTACTCATTCATAAACCATCGAGTCAACTGACCCATTTTTAAAAAAAATTTAAAAAAATTTGACGATACATCCCGTTCGCTTGGACTTCTGACCCATTTTGAAAACAACGAACCTTTAAAACTCGCATCCTTCTGCGACAAAAACATTAATAATTATCGCCACAATAACTTACCACTAGTTTCCCTACACAAATAAAATACAGATCATTTATCTAAAACATAAAGACAATATAACCCACAACAAACTTCACAACGTCAAAAACAGCCAAATCTCCACACAGCTTCCAAAATACATCACACATTTCCCTCCCCTTATAACACAATCAAACACTCGCAAAAACTTAACATATACCAAAACACCTCCTCCCCAACATCCAAAAATTAACACTCATAATATTAAACCTCACCTTGGTTAGAAAACACGATTTTTTTCTTTCTATTTGGGGGCAACTCACGCTTCTTCAAACCTGGGCTTTATTCTAACCAGCATGCAACGGCAAGCTACCATAAAAACATTGATCAACTATTCAGTGGAATAACAAACAAAACATCAACCCCTCAACAACATTAATTAGGAAACGCTCAAACAAAAGTTCTCTCATGATATCTCAATACCACACTAATTCATGAACCGAATCACACACAAAAAAAATCACAACTTCTTTAAATTTCAAGACCATAAAAAACAGTCAACACAAAACAAATGGAAACAACCCCCTTTTATTGACTCAGCTATTAACTGGTCAAATTATGATTATGTTCCCCTCAACGACTTAATATACCTGGAAACTCACTAAACAAGCAATTGGGAGGATTAACACACACTAGGCGAGCAGATAGCCAAGGACGTAGTGGAAAAAACATCGCGAAAAAGAAGAAAATATTTACAACGATACAAACGCATCGTACTCGAAAGATTTTCCGGGATAAGTGGCATCACCCAAAGGCGCAGAATATTGCGTTTTTGCGGAATTGCATATGTATCCCTACGTAAATTGTCCCGGCGGACAGCACGTACATAAAACTCCACATTCCAGACAGAGAACAGGCAAGTCGAACTCCTCAAGCAGCGGATGTGGACGGGATAACTCATTTTTTATGGCCGCTTTCACCTTGCTAAGAGTAAAAAAAAACAAGCGGAACTCCAGATCACACGTTCCGAGCAACAAGTGTGGCGTGAACGCTGAACGCAAACTTCTCTCTGAAGAAGCTGAGTCTGGCTTATCCACAGCCTGAAGCTGTGAGATCCTTTCAGTCAAGTCTGGTTCCCCACCATCTCCACCACCTACCCACCCACCTACCACTCCCTTCTCAGATGAGATAATAGTAAATAACCCAAGTCTGTATTTTTACCTATCCCACCCCCCTACTTCAAAGTGAGAAGACATTCAAGGACGTGGTTTTTCCTCCTACCCCATCCCCCTACTTCAAAGTGAGATGGCAATCAAGCACTGCTGTGGTTTTTCCTCCTATAACCCCCTACCCCAACACCAATGACCCTAAGTTCTGAGTATGAGAGTATGGGGCATTATTTCTTCTTCTACTCTTCCTAAAAAAACTGTTCACTCACAAACGAGTAAGGTCACCAGCGCGGCATGGTAAAAAGTAAAATAAAAAGAACATAAAACTAAAACAGTGCAACTCAGACTGTTGCCCCTGGAGCAAAAATTGGCAACAAGGGTCGCACACGAAGTTTTTTTGTTTGTTTTTCTTTCTTTGTTTGCTTTAAAACATTTTAAGCTTACTTTTTAAAGCTGTCCAATATACTGCTCAATTAATACAGCTATGATAGATATTGTACTCTTTGCCTAAGAAAACTGCCGTCGAAGAAAAAAACGCCGCGAAAAATCTACTGAACATGACATGCAAAACTACATACATGGTAGTCCAATCTAACGAGCAAGTGAAATAGGGGGGGGGGGTAAACAGGTCCCCTGCGTGAAAGGAGGGGTGGTCGCTCCCCCCCCGGCATTTGCACAATGCGCCGGGTCTTTACATGGCCCAACATGGGTTGCCGCAACAAACCCCACACGCGCATGCACCTCCAGCCCCAGCCTCCTGCCCAAACAAAACTGTCTCTGACCTGACCAAACTTATGGCATTTGAAGCAAACGGCATGGAGAGACAACGAACATACATTTGTATACGACATTCAAATACTCTACTTTGATGACAGTGAGGGTATCACATGTATGCAGAAAGTCAGAAAGAGGGAGTTGGTGGCCTACTCTTTCTCAGCCTTTTTTCAACAGACACCCTAAGCACCTCAGTCCCCATAACCCTGGATGCCACTCCGCCTTGAAATCGCCTCTGATACACCTCGAAGATCTGGTGCAACAATGACTCCCTAGAGAAAATCCACGCTGTTTATGGTGGGTCACCCGGATCACTCGGTCACCAGCATTGGTAGCTTAACCAGCAGCTGCCTCTGAATGTTTTACATTTACATAGGATGAGAAATGTGGCCGATTCTGATCTCAAATGTGACTGAGGGTTCTCCTGCAATACCTTGGAAAGCCCTTCTGTAATTGCCAAATGCTTAAAGGCAGAAAGAGGTTTGTCCCGTGCTCCTTACTTTCCATGATCAACACAAGAGGACCAAAATCCAGACAACTGCCTTGTTTCCCATTTACAGAATCATACTCACCATCGGACTCCTGTGACGACCTTTGCGAAAGTAACTGAACTTTCCTTTTTTAGTCAAGGCAAGATCTTGAATCACTGTCACCGGACCCTGCGGGACATCGCTGACACGCGTTCACCGTTTGGAGCTCTGCAACTGGGTCCCACCAGTGCTTCCATGTCATGGGCACACGGGTTTCTTCCGTTCCACATTTTCAGTTCCGCCAACACTGTCCGGCTGTAGTCGAATCGAGTTTTGACATTGTTTCACTGTCAATGCACCCGCGGATTTTTCTCACCATCACCCAGCGATGACCTGCACCCGATTTCCTCTTGGAAGGGAATATCCCCAGACCGAGGATAGATAGTGATCTTGCTGTCTGGAAGAGCCTTAATGATCGGTCCATCCAATTCGACTAGTTTTCCCGGTGGCAGTTTGTCACGGTCAAAATTCAACTCAACCAAATTCGTGGTCAATCGCCACCAGCCCAGTTGGACCTAAGCCCTAACTCAAACATTCTAGGCGTCAGGAAGACGGGCCCATAGGTCGGGTCCGGCCAATTAAGCCTAGTGGAGAGGTTTCACCGAGACAGTCCGACCCACCTAGACTGACTAAGCGGCTTTGACCGACGCCTCGATGTCTGCCCAGACGGACCTCAGTACCTGGGCCAGCCTTATCCGGCCACTTTGTGAACCAGCGTCATTGTCAGTTTAGACATCGTGACGCCCACCCAGACTCAGCTGGCCACTTTAGAGTGACCAGTGTCCACACGGCACCAGTTAAATAGGAAAGGGGGAAGGTAGTGTGTGGTGGGGGGTGAAATCTGGCTAATCAATTAAATGACCAATTGACCACCACAGAGAGTAAGGCGTGTAGGCATGACTGGCATGATTTGAATGTCCAATGGAATTAGAGGGAGATAACTTCGGTTGTCAGGGTAAAAATACTGACCAATGGTACTGGCCCTGGGACACGGGGTTAGAGCATAAAGGAATACGTGAGTGAGAGAGAGGGGGAGGAGGAAAACAAACGGACAGAGAGAGAGAGGGAGAAGTCCGGGAAGTAGGCTCTCGCCTACAGGAAGGCAGGGAGATGAGAACGAACAGAGTCAGAGAGATGAGGAGGTTTTAGGCGTAGTCTCTGCACGAGGGAAAAGGCAGAGAGATGAAGAGAGGGAGAACGAGGGGAAGAACGAACAGAGACAGAGAGAGGGAGAGTTCTAGGTCTGCTTGAGAGAAAAGCAGAGAGATGAGGGGAGGAGAGAAGAGAACCAAGTTGAGAGATTAGCATGAGATAGTTCTGCAGAGGAAGGACTGAGGAGAGATGTGGAGAGAGAGAAAGAGTTGCTAATTTATGAAGAAGAAAAGAAAGAAAAAAAAAAAGAAAAGAAAAGCAACCATGTCCATTTGATAAGAGCAGACTAGAAGAGAGAGAGAGAGAGAGAGTGCAAGGCGTTAATGCAGGAAGAAAGAAAGGAGAACAGATCGATGTTGATAGTCACTGTTCTACCCTAACCGGGGGTTCGACCTCATACCTGGCAGCGCCCACTTCGCCAAGCAGAACCACAGACCAACGCCAACAGTCTCACCTGACCCGGCGCCATCAGACCAACACCAGTGCCGGCAGTTGTGTCGTGTTGTGAAAGTGACAGTGAAAAGAAAAGAAAAGAAAAGAAAAGACAGTGATTCGTGAATAGTTAAGATCACCTGGCCAGGTAAAGTAGAAATCTATTTATACCCGGGTTAGTTAATGATGTTTTAGATAAATGATTTTGTGAAGTTCAAGGAAAGAGAGAATGTTTTATTTTGTTTGATCCTATATGCATTGATGTTCTTTCTATGATCATGTATAGTAAAGTTATAGACTTTACTAGTGGTTTGATGTGACGAATGCATGATATATGAATGAGGTTTAAGCAAGCTGTGAGTGTGTTTGGGCTGTGCGCTAGTCCTTCCTCCACTGACATTACACCGAGGTTGACAATTTATTGGCGAGCCTGCCAGGATATTCTGGCCCATTTATTATAATTGTTCAACTTCTCAGAGGGGAAGCTGGGTGGGGTTCAAGTGTTGTAATCCTAAGACAAGGGGTTGTCTTACTGTATGTTCCCAAGATAGTTAAATACTAGGCTTGGCATGGCTTCCAAGATAGTTAATACTAGGCTTGGCATTTCAGCCCCAGAGTACTCATTTCGCACAGATTTCCTATAATTCGCTCTCATAGTTGGGTCAGGCGCTGGGCGTCTTATAAAAACTAACTACGTTGTCCCAAGCTAATATTGTCATTCATAGGATTGTGCTATCACGTCACTCGTGTCGGTAACCACCAGTTTGGCTGTCGTTGTTATAAAAATCTTGTTCAAAGAAAAAAAAAAAAAAAAGGGAGATATAATGGCGGAAGAAAAGAACACCCCTATTGAACAACTTGTGAGCGTCGCTCGTGATCTAGGTTACTCAGGAGATGAGTTGCGTGCATTCGTTGAAAACAACAAAAGATGGAAAGGGATGAGCGAGCAGAAAGACGACGTGTCGGGGTAGAAAAAGAAGAAACAGAAAGAATAAAGCAGGAAACAGAAAAATTAAGGATTCAGGCTAATGATAATCAGGCTAGGGAAGAGACAGAAAGAATGAAGCAGGAAACGGAAAGATTAAAGGTTCAATTAGAATTAGAGAAAGTGAGAATACAAAGGGAGACCACCGAGGATGGTAGTTCACTTTCCAGTGACTCTGTGCGCAGCTATGCCCCCGACCCAAGTTGCCAAAATTCTCGGAAGGAACCGATTCGATTGATGCATACATCAGTCGTTTCGAAACGTTTGCGACCAGTCAGGGTTGGCCTCCAGAAGAGTGGGCAGTCATTTTGTCGGCGTTACTGACGGGTAAGGCATTGCAGATTTTCACTGCGTTACCAGCAGAACAACAGTCTGATTTTGGTGCTGTGAAGGAATCATTGATGAAGGGATTTGACCTCACAGAGGAAGGATTCAGGAAGAAATTTCGTTCGGCTAAATTACAAGCAGGTGAGACGTACACTCAGTTTGGTGCACGTCTAGATCACTATTTTGAGAAATGGTTAGAGTTGAGTGGTACGAAGAAGGAGTTCGCCGAGTTGAAAGAGCTAGTTATGAAAGAACAGATTTTGTCAGGTTGCGGCCCTGAGCTAACCATACATTTGAAAGAGAGACAGCCAGAGACAGCAGGGGAGTTGTTGAAGTTCGCAGAGGTGTATAGAGAGGCACGTTTGGGCACTAAGGTGCAGGAGAAACAGGTGCTAGGCACAGGGGGAGAAGAGTGCAAGGAGACTAGGAGAGTTTTCTGCAAAGTCTGCAAACCCAGTGGTGGGGCAGAAGGAAGGGCAAAGGGAAATTAGGTGTTTCATTTGTCACAAGAAGGGACATGTGGCGAGGGATTGTCGCATGAGGTTCCAGAAGGCAGCAGCCTTGCAAGAGGTGGATAAGGGTCGTCAAGGGAAACGACCTGCAGTGGAACCAAAGGGATTCAGTCTGAAGAGGGTGGAGTGCAGCCTATGGCTAGCACTGGACAGCAGTCAGTGTCAGGGATGGAGGGCACTAGGCTGAGTGGTTCGTTACCAGTGGAAGAAGGGTGGATTGGCCAGCAGAGGGTGAAAGTGTTACGAGACACTGGTTGTTCATGCGGGTAGTACGGACAACGCTGGTCGATCAAGGGGATTTGGCAGGGCAAATCCAGACTGTACTCTAGTCGATGGCACTGTGAGGAGTTTCCAGTTGCTAAGATAGAAGTACGTACCCTTTACTTCTCAGGCGCGTTGTCTGCGTTGGTAATGGAGAAACCCCTTCACGATTTGATCATTGGAAATATTCCAGGTGCAAAGGATCCAGGGGATCCTGAGTTGTTGACTGCTACAGGGGCAGCAGTTCAGACACGGAGCAAGAAGGAGGAAAGGTTGTTAAACCGTTAGTTGTTCCAGGAAGGAAGTCGGGCATAGATGTGTCGCCTGATGAGTTTAGGGCTGCACAGGAACAAGACCCTTCGCTCGTGAAGTCTTGGGAGTTGGCAAGAGGTGGAGAGAAACAGGAGGTTAGAGGAGGTGAGACAGAATTTCTTGTGAAAGGCGGGCTGTTGTACCGAGTGTTCACCAAGGGGAAGACAGGTGAGGTGACCACTCAGTTAGAGGTACCAGCATGTTATCGTGACACTGTCATGTCAGTGGGTCACGAGTCGCTCATGGCGAGTCATCTCGGCACCGGTTAAAACGGCTGACCGAGTCTTTGATGATTTTCATAGGCGCAGCAGCAATCATTGATGAGGTGAAAAAGACCCAGCAAAAAAGGGGGGATTTTGTTGCCTAAGTTTCAGAAGAGTCATACAGGGATGTGTCACTGTATGAAGGGCTAGACAGTAGGATGTTCTAGGTTTTGTTGTCGGAGGCGACACAAAGCAGCCGGAAAGAGGAAAGGTGGAGAAGATGATGAATTCAGAGAGACCAAAGACCAAAACAGAAGTCAGGAGTCTGCTAGGTTTTATTGGGTTCTATAGGGAGTTTGTCCCAAATTTTGCTGCAATCACGAGTCCTCTCAGTGATTTGGTCAAGGGAGGGAAACCGGCAGTGGTCGAGTGGTCAGACGCTGCAGAGCAAGCACTGCAGACGGTATTAGAGAGACTAGGTTCCCGTCCCATCTTGAAGCTACCAGATATGTCCAAACCATTTTTGTTGCGGACAGATGCATCAGGTGGTGGGATAGGTGCAGTATTGTTGCAGGAGGCGCAGTTGAAAAACAGCAGAGTTCTGCGTTGGGCAATGGCACTGCAGCCCTACAGGTACCGAGTGCAGTACATTCCAGGTCGACAGAATGTCGGAGCCGACTATTTAAGTCGTGTAGTCTAGCAAGCTGCAACTCAGAGGAAGTCAGTCATATCCGGGGTGCTTTATTGATAATATGTGTTGATTCCAGTTATGTTGATGGGATATGGGTTCATTCCCAGTTGGCTATGTTCATATTTTTTTTTTGTGTGTGAGACTTGTTCATATTTTCTTTGTGAGACTTGTTCATGTGGATGTAGTTATGCTTGGAGCATACAGTCGCTTGTGTAGTGATGCATTTTGCAACGAGTGAGGATGGAGATTCCTCAGTGAAGTGTCATGGATCGTGATCATATTATATTGTGCTTTTCATAATAATTGTGAAGAGAAGATGTGGCAAATCCGCAGGGAGGGGGATTGCATAAGTGCGCACAGAGGTCGTTATAAAATGAGTTGAAATAACGCAAGAGCGCACGTCAATGATAACTCATTGGAGTGGTATTCACTAATGATATATTTTATAACTTATGAACCGTTGTTGTAAAGTATTTTTTTTTAAACTTTGCGCGTGTAGCTGTGTGTCAGCAAATTCGGTTGTTGTCTTTTTTGTACCGTTGTTTTGAGACAATGCGGAGCATAGTCTTTTGCAAGGGGAAATTGTCACGGTCAAAATTCAACTCAACCAAATTCGTGGTCAATCGCCACCAGCCCAGTTGGACCTAAGCCCTAACTCAAACATTCTAGGCGTCAGGAAGACGGGCCCATAGGTCGGGTCCGGCCAATTTAAGCCTAGTGGAGAGGTTTCACCGAGACAGTCCGACCCACCTAGACTGACTAAGCGGCTTTGACCGACGCCTCGATGTCTGCCCAGACGGACCTCAGTACCTGGGCCAGCCTTATCCGGCCACTTTGTGAACCAGCGTCATTGTCAGTTTTTGACATCGTGACGCCCACCCAGACTCAGCTGGCCACTTTAGAGTGACCAGTGTCCACACGGCACCAGTTAAATAGGAAAGGGGGGAAGGTAGTGTGTGGTGGGGGTGAAATCTGGCTAATCAATTAAATGACCAATTGACCACACACAGAGAGTAAGGCGTGTAGGCATGACTGGCATGATTTGAATGTCCAATGGAATTAGAGGGAGATAACTTCGGTTGTCAGGGGTAAAAATACTGACCAATGGTACTGGCCCTGGGACACGGGGTTAGAGCATAAAGGAATACGTGAGTGAGAGAGAGGGGGAGGAGGAAAACAAACGGACAGAGAGAGAGAGGGAGAAGTCCGGGGAAGTAGGCTCTCGCCTACAGGAAGGCAGGGAGATGAGAACGAACAGAGTCAGAGAGATGAGGAGGTTTTAGGCGTAGTCTCTGCACGAGGGAAAAGGCAGAGAGATGAAGAGAGGGAGAACGAGGGGAAGAACGAACAGAGACAGAGAGAGGGAGAGGTTCTAGGTCTGCTTGAGAGAAAAGCAGAGAGATGAGGGAGGAGAGAAGAGAACCAAGTTGAGAGATTAGCATGAGATAGTCTGCAGAGGAAGGACTGAGGAGAGATGTGGAGAGAGAGAAAGAGTTGCTAATTTATGAAGAAGAAAAGAAAGAAAGAAAAAAGAAAAAAAGCAACCATGTCCATTTGATAAGAGCAGACTAGAAGAGAGAGAGAGAGAGAGAGTGCAAGGCGTTAATGCAGGAAGAAAGAAAGGAGAACAGATCGATGTTGATAGTCACTGTTCTACCCTAACCGGGGTTCGACCTCATACCTGGCAGCGTCACTTCGCCAAGCAGAACCACAGACCAACGCCAACAGTCTCACCTGACCCGGCGCCATCAGACCAACACCAGTGCCGGCAGTTGTGTCGTGTTGTGAAAGTGACAGTGAAAAGAAAAGAAAAGAAAAGAAAAGACAGTGATTCGTGAATAGTTAAGATCACCTGGCCAGGTAAAGTAGAAATCTATTTATACCCGGGTTAGTTAATGATGTTTTAGATAAATGATTTTGTGAAGTTCAAGGAAAGAGAGAATGTTTTATTTTGTTTGATCCTATATGCATTGATGTTCTTTCTATGATCATGTATAGTAAAGTTATAGACTTTACTAGTGGTTTGATGTGACGAATGCATGATATATGAATGAGGTTGTAAGCAAGCTGTGAGTGTGTTTGGGCTGTGCGCTAGTCCTTCCTCCACTGACATTACACCGAGGTTGACACAGTTCAATCTTGGTATTTGGTCGCAACCTTACCGACTTCAAGGTTAACAGCCCCTTGTCTATAATGTCCACTCCAATTTTTGCACGAACTGCTTGTGCCGTGGGACTGAGAGTCAATCCAGCCGCGGATGTCCCTTACCTACAGCTGTCCTCCGTTTCCCGATTTCCACTGCAGCCTTTTGCGCCTTTCCTCCTCCCTTTTTGCGACAAGGTCCGGATTTGGTGGATTTGCGCACTTAGCTTGATGGTGCCCCAGCTGGCCACAATGAAAACAATGAGTTTTTTTCCGTTGCGGATTTTCTGATGGGGAAGGATGTGACCTCTCCAACAGTCGTGCTGCCACTTTATCAGCGATCTTGGCAACGAATTCATCAGGGATTTCAGTTCCAGTTTGAAGCACTTGTTGGTGTACTGCGGTTGCTTTCCCACCTCCCGCAGCTATCAACTCTGCTATCACCTTCACTCTCTGAAGCACCTCTGCAAATTCTGGTTTTGCTGACCCTGGAATTCCGAAAAAGTTTCTCAGCTCGAGTACCAGAAGAGGATGAGTCGACTGCATACCATGACAGAAAGTACGGTAAAGCTTAGTGTTAAGGCTGTCGCGAGTCAAATCTGCATACTGGTCGATTTTCAGTAATTCAGCATACAAACGCCCCAAAAATTCTGAGGGGAGCTCTTTTGGCCAATTTTTCGACTCGCGAATGTCAGAAGCATCTCTTCTGGATCAGCCATAGATCCGAAAACCTTTTGCAGTGTACTTACAACATCTTTGTTCGTACGACAGTCTTTCAACCGTCTCTGATGCAATTCCCCGTAAACTTGCTAACAATCGTGTATCCAGTTCTCGTACATCCTGGTTCTTTAAAAATGACTGGGCTTGCTCTAGCCACTTGTCGATGTCCACTTCTCCTCCCCCCAATGGGGGTCTTCCTGTGAAAATCTTCAAATGATGAGGTGATGGAAGCTTCACCTCTACGTTAACTGGCGAAAACGGGTGCAGCAAGTTGATCAGTTGTGGGCCGTTCCCCTTCTGACAGCCGCCGCTTCAACTCCTCCATCTCTCTTTGATGGAGCAATGTGAGTTCACTCAGTTTCTTCTTCAGCTGTTCCACCTCAGTCAGCTCTTCGCCTGGAAGTTGCAGGTCCCCTTCCTCAGGCTCGCCCCCGGTTGCCATTTCTCACCCCCTCAACTTATTGTCGACTATAATACTGTCAACACGCACGTGGTACCACTTACCCTAATGCTTTTTTTTTTTTTTCAATCTCTGTGCTTGTTCATGTATTACCTATGTTTCAGGCATTCGGCCCCACATTGGGCGCCATTTTGTGTAACCCTCTCTTCAGATGGCGGTTCTGAATTAAGGGTTATGGGGTTCGAGTGAATGCCACAATGAAACAAGCTCACAGAAAAAAATCCACACCAAGTATTTGTCTTTTCTTTTAATTTTCTCTTTAAAGATTCCAAACTTTCTCTTCCCTTGCTACTACTGTCACAACTCCAAACAGAAATTTATATGTAAATCATGCAAACAGCCCAAAAATGTTTATTTTTTTATGGTACCACGAATCTTTGTTAACAGATTATATTGCGGCAAAAAATAGGATGTGAGGTGAGAGGCAAAACAATTAAATCTGTGTCCCTGGAACACAAAAAACATAACCTTTATAAATTACAAGATTATGAAACTGCTTGCAAAATAATATCCCTATTTCCATTCCTCTACTGCACGTACTACACTCCCCATCATTTCACATTCCATCACCTGGGGAATTATGCAGTAGCACCCACAATAAACCACATATATTCAAATATTTCATACTAAAACCTATTAAAAAACAACAACCCTACTCTGTGTGTGACCTACACAGGAAACATCACACACTCGAGGCATGATTATGCTGAATAAACCACAGCACTGGAACCTTTTTTCCAAGGGTTACGCCACCCAATATCCCAGTTCCAGTTTCACAAAAAATGGAAAAGTTTAGTTATGTTTTGTTCAATTTGGGGTGACTTCCAGTAGACACCCAGCAAAACTACTACTCTCCATGATGAATGACACCATTCATTATACACAACTAGTTTGAATCAGCACAAACATGACCAATTACTATGTAACCACATGAGTACCAATCTCATCACTAGCTGTAGTACTTCTATGCAAGAAGACACTCCCATTTAATAACTCACTAGAAACCATGCTTGCCTACCCGCAACATTCTCTAGCCTCTGAGTTTTATCCATCTTCAGCAATCTTGCCCACTTATACTATTATTCTCTAAAAAAAAAACATGTATTCTGAAATATTTATTATCTAGCATTTCCAAAATATTATAAACGATAATTATAACAGGTTGCAAAATCATCATTTACAACAATTGTCATGAAACAGTAGTAACAGAAAAACAAAAAACCCACCAAGTCATTACGCATTCATAAACCATCGATCACGTGACCGATACATCCCGTCGCGGAACTTCTGACCCATTTTGAAAACAACGAACCTTTATATCTTCGCATCCTTCTGCGTACAAAACATTTATAATTATCCACAATAACTTACCACTAGTTTCCTACTCAAATATAATTCAGATCATTATCTAAAACATAAAGACAATTTATCCCACAACAAACTTCATCGTCATTAACAGCCAAATCTCCACACTTCAAAATACATCACACATTTCCCTCCCCTTTACACATTCAAACACTCGCAAAAACTTAACATACCAAAACACTCCTCTCCCAACATCAAAAAATTAACTCTCAATAATATTAAACCTCACCTGGTTTAGGAAACACGTTTTTTTTCTTTCTATTTTGGGGGGAAACTCACGCTCCCTTCAAACCTGGGCTTTTTCTAACCAGCATGCAACGGCCAAGCTACAATAAAAACATGGATCATTATTCAGTGTATAAAAAACAAAAACAGCAACCCCTCAACATCATTATTTAGGAAACGCTAAAACAAAAGTTCTATCTGTTCTCAATAATCAATTATTCTGGAACCGTATCTAAAACAAAATAAATCTCAACTTCTTTTTTTTTCTTGACCTGTAAAAACATGCATCTTCATTTCAAAGGGAAACAACCCCTTTTGACTCTGCTATTAAATGGTAAAATTTGGATTATTTCCCCTCAAAGAATTAATATCCCTGGTAACTACTAATCATCAATTGGGAGGTTACACTACTAGGCGTGAAGATAGCCATGGAAGTGGAAAATCATCGGCGAAAAAGAAGAAATATTTACAACGATTCAAACCATCGTACTCGAAAGATTTTCCGGATTAGTGGCATCACCCAAAGGCGAAGATTTTGCGTTTTGCGGAAAGTGCAATGTTCACTTCGGAATTGGGCACGGCGGACAGCACGACATAAAACGCCACATCCAGACTGAGAACCACAAGTCGAACGCCTCAAGCAGCGATGGTGGACGGATAACTCAGTTTTTTATGGCCGCTTCACCTGCGGAAGAGGAAAAAAAAAACATGCTGGAACTCCAGATCACTCGTTCCGAGGCAACGTTGTGTGGCGTGATCGCTGAATGCAACTTCTCTCTGAAGAAGCTGAAGTCTGCTTATGCCAGCAGCCTGAAGCAGTGAGATCCTTTCAGTCATGTCTGTCCCCCCATCTCCACCACCTCCCTCCCACCTACCCCTTCTTCAGAGTGAGATAATAGTAAATACCCAAGTTCTGTATTTTCTTCCTATCCCCACCCCCTACTTCAAAGTGAGATGACATTCAAGGACTGTGGTTTTTCCTCCTACCCCCATCCCCCTACTTCAAAGTGAGATGGCATTCAAGCACTGTGGTTTTTCCTCCTATCCCCACCTCCTACACCAATGACCTAAGTTCTGCAAGTATGAGAGTATGGGCTATTTCTTCTTCTTCTTCTTCCTAAAATACTGGTTCACTCAAAAACGAGTAGGTCACCAGCGCGCATGTTAAAAAGTAAAATAAAATAACATAAAACAAAACAGTGCAACTCAAGACTGTTGGCCCCTGGAGCAAATTTGGCAACAAGGGTCGCACTCAAGTTTTTGTTGTTTTTCTTTCTTTGTTTGCTTTAATAACATTTTAGCTTACTTTTTAAAGCTGTCATATATACTCTCAATTAAATACTGCTATGAGTTGATATTGTACTCTTTGCCTAAGAAGAAATGCCGCGAAGAAAAAACGCCGCGAAAAATCTACTGACTTGACATGCAAATCTACTGACTTGGGAGGTCCAATCTACTGAGCAAGTGAATAGGGGGGGGGTAAACAGGTCTGCGTGAAGAGGAGGGGTGGTCGCCCCCGCAGTTTGCACAATGCGCCGGGTCTTTACATGGCCCATCATGGGTTGCCTTGCAACAAACCCCACACACCTCCTGCCCAGAACAACGGTCTCTGACATGACCAAACTTATGGCATTTGAAGCAACGCATGGGAGACGGAACATACATTTGTATACGGACATTCAAATATCCTACTTTGATGACAGGAGGTAGCACAGGGTTGCAGAATGTCAGAAAGAGGGTGTTGGTGGCCACTCTTTCTGCACCTTTTTTCACTGTCACCCTATGCACCTCTGTCACACCCTGGGATGCCAGCTCCGCCTTGATTTCTGCCTCTGAGACACCTCGAAGATCTGGGCAACGAATGACTCCCTTAGAGAAATTCAGCTGTTTATGGGGGTCACCCGGATCTCTCGGTCTACCAGCTTTGTAGCTTTCAGCAGCTGCTCTGATTGTTTTTTACTTTTACATTGGATGAGAAATGTGCCGTTTCTGAGTCGCTTAATGGACTGTGGGTCTCCTGCAATACCTTGGAAGCCCTTCTGTATTGCAAATGGGCTTAATGCAGAAAGAGGTTTGTCCTGCTCCTTACTTTCCATGATCAACCAAGAGGACCAAAATCCTGACAACTGCCTTGTTTCATTTTCAGAATCAGAGTCTCCATCGGACTCCTGTGACGACCTTTGCGAAAGTAACTGAACTTTCCTTTTTTTGGGGGGATGATGTTTGATTGAAGTCATATTTAGAGGCAAAAATTTCATCTCTCCCTTACCCACCCACCTTGGAGTCCAACTAAGGGGCCAGGGCCAAGAATCACTGTCTTGACCCCTTCCAGGCTTCAGGAGAGACATACAACAGACAAAAACCTACCAACCCTATCCCCCCTGATCATGCTCAACTCCCGGGAACAGAGAGCTGAGCACTGCAGGGGTTACCTTGGCCAGCCGGAGAAATGCCTGTTTTGACCCAGCCCCAAGAAGGGGAGCCGATTAGTACACCCGGGCCAAAGTGTACTCCCTGTCTAGGAGAGGTCCGAGCCAAAGTGATGTGTTGAGAGCGCTGGCCCTCTCAATCACCAGGATCTTATTCCCCTCCAACACAGGTCGCACCGCACGGCCAACGCGGCGGATCTTAAGGAGACCACAGAGAGAAAAGGAGTGTGGAAAAGAAGACTTGAAGGGAGACGAAGATAGAAAAGGGCCAAATAAGGAAGGCAGAAAACAAGAAAAGGAGAAAGGCGGGTTACTCTTAGTCAGGATCCTCACCCTTAGCCTATCTGACATGGGAAGCCCTACCAGGGCATCAACTCCTTACCACGTTACGCTTAGGCCATACAGCATCTTCACCCCTCAGGCCTACAAGCAGTGGGAAAAAACCAGCCTATCTCCCAAGTATTGATGCCCCCGCCAGCAAAGCCCAAGGGATCACTGGACCGCGCAAGCCCTCCGACCACGACAAGGTCGCAACCCCCCGGAGGGTACATATCTCCAAAAAGCTTTCGGGTTATTTTTGCATTCCTTTGGTAGCTTCTTTTCAAATTCCTTTTTTGCTTCTCTTATTTTTTTGTTACATGCATTTCATGCTTTAATATAATTTTGATAATCTTTCCCCTGTTTAGTGACTAAAAACCTCTGGTACATATTATATTTCTTTTTTTTTTTTTTTTTACAAATTTCATTGTCTTTGCATTCATCCACTTTGGTTTCTGTTTTTATTATTATTCTTAATAATTTGTTTTGGAACATTTTTTTCTATTAAAGAATTTAATGTACTTTTAATTTCCCTCGAACGTTGTTCTACACCAAGATCATTGAGTTTGTTCTAGTCAGTCTTCTTCAGTTCCTTCTTTCATTTGTATAAACTTCCCTCTCTTAAAATTGTATGACTGCTTTGGTTCTTCTTGATCTTGGTCCTCCCCTAAGTACAAAGAGAACGTTAAAACCTCATGATCACTTTTGCCTATAGGAGCTAAGTGTTTAATGTCCAGTATCATGTTTTCATCATTAACGAGTACCAAATGATTTTTGTCCGTCTCTGTGCCTTGTTGTTTGTTTCACCATTTGATTAAAAAAATGCATCTTGTAAGCAATTTCTGAACTTTCGTCCTCTTTCACCAGAACAAGTACCTAGCCAGTCAATGTCTGTGAAGTTAAAATCACCAGTAATACAGACAAAATTGAATTTTTCTAACCTGATTTGCTTGAACAACTCAAACATTTTTTCTTCATTCTCAGTTGTGTTTTGACGTTTGTAAATGGTTCCAATCAATATTTTTTTGTCAATCTTTATTTGAAAAAGTAATCCACAAACTTTCAAAATCATTACTTTTCCTAAGCTTGTGTTCTTTAGCAAATATGGAATCCTTCACATATACAGTTATACCCCTTTTGGGATTCTCATTCAAGAATATTTCATACCCTGGTATTGAATATTCAACAAAATTTACCTTTTTCTGTTTGTTTGTTTTGGGGTTTTTTTGTGCTATAGACTCTGTTATTGCAGTGATATGTAGTTTATTTTCTTTAGTTAATGCAAGTAATTCATCTTTTTTTGTTTAACAGTCCATCTGCATTTGTTTATATAAATGTGTATGAACATTCCTGTACAGGTTTACTATCCAAATTCCTTTTAATACTATTTACATGTTCTTTTTTCTTGTATTTTGATTGTCAGTTTTTTTTTCTTGGTCTCCCTGGCCAGGCCTGGGTTTCCACTGTACATGCACAATCTTCTCCCCTCTTGTTCCTGTGTCTTTTTCTCCCTTCTCTATTCTTTGTCAGAGTTCTTTCCTCAGCTCCTTGTTCGTTTGACTTTCTTTTGGAGTATAGTCTGGGCTTATATATACCCTTTTTGGGGTATATATTTCTCTTATACCTTAGATTAAGAAAATTCAGGCATTTTTTAATATGTCTATTGTCTTTTTTTCTTTTCTTTTTTTGGACCAAGGCCAGATCACCATTCCTTCGTATTGATAGATTCCCTGCTCAATACTCCCCCTCCTCAATACTTACCCACCTTGCCTAGTACTCCCCATGCTTGTCCTTTGGCATGGGTCTCTTGATGTGAGTGCCTGTGGGTGGTATTTAGCTTTGGTATGGGAAAGATTACCTTTCGTACTTGTACTCATGCTAGGGCAACCTTTCAAACTGAAGGCCCCTACACTGGTCTGTCACTAGTGTCACTGTCAGCACGACGTTGCTCCTGGACTAACTATCAGTTATAGACCCGACCTCTTTGAGCCCGCGTCTCGTACTGCCGGAGTCCGTCTGCTTGTTTACCAGACCTAAGTGACCACTTCTCAAGCGAGGCGCACTTCCGCTTTGTTCGCTTGACGTCAGCTGATAGACGTGCGCCCGTTGAAAGAAGTCAGATGCTCTAGTGGTGGGGTTGGCCAATGGTCTGAAGCTCTGGTATTATGTAAAATTGCGAGCTTGAATACTGAAGGTATTGTTTTCCGAAGTTACTACTATCTGTTAGATGACATGTTACATCAAATCCATATCCATACCAGCTGCCGTGGCGAAGTGGTTAACGTCGCGGACTCCCGGCTGGAGGTCGTGGTTCGAATCCCATCAAAGTCATGTGGGTTTTTTCTGCCCCGACCGGCTCCTACCCAGAGTTGAGTTGCTGCGGACTCAGTTGTGGAAGACTGGACCACACAGTCGAGTTTCATCCACTTAATGGATGCGTTTCTGAGAGTGTTGCCAAATTTCATGACCAACACTGCAGGTGCCTGTATCTCCTCGGGCCTGGTTGATGCTGGGATATATTATGAAAGGAAGCGTAGAGTACAGCCCTGCATGTAGTCTCAGACCGAAACGAAATTCGTAGCATCATCTTAATCATCCTCATTCTCATCGATCAGCATAAAAAATATAAAAAAAATAAAAAAAATCCATATCCATAATTATTTATAGCGAGAAAGGACACAGTCCATTGAAAGTGGCTTTTTTTTTGTGTGTCCATAGCTGCTATTGCTTCCCACGGTGGATTTTTTGTTTGTTTGTTTGTTAAGCCGTTATGTGAGACATAAACACTTATTACAGCATACTCCTTGAAAACCTTGTTCAGATGTCCCACCTGATGTGATCTATGAATTTCTGAAAGAGATCAACATTTGTCATGTGATCTAAGATCTAAGGGTTTCACTGTTTATTTGAATTTGATTAACAAACCAATATGCGCATACGCAACAAACCAATTCAGAATACTAAACAATACTTGGATGGGGATTCAAGAAAGGCCGCGAGGCCTAGGCTACGTATATCAGCCTGTCCCCCTTACTACTACTACTACTACTAAGATTTTTACGGAAAAATTTTTTTTAACGAAATTTCCGGTGTTGTTTTAGAAGGTGTAATTTTAAAAGGTTGTATGAATGAGGTAAGTTTTTTTTTGTTTTTGTTTTTTTAACGACTTGTAGTTGACTTCGAGGACAGCCCTGATATGGCTCGATGCAGTCAGCAGGACTGTAAATATAATTCTCTCTCACCCCACATGATGTAAATCAAATGGTGGATTCAGGTTCCTAAAGAGTGTGCGTAGGTCTGAGCTCTCCCACGTGTCTGTTAATATCACATTCTAAATATTGACTTTGTGTTGAATACAATCAGCAGTAACAACAACATAAAGGTGTTTGAAATCAACGCACAGCGTGTCATACGTGTGTGTAACCCAACACGTAGGTGTTAGGCCTCTGGGTATGAATGGGAAGTTAGGTTAGAATGGTATTACAAAGGTTTCACTGTCAGTCAGTGTTCTATGACAGCACTGCGCTCATCGTGTAATGCTAAATGCTTACTCAAGAAACTGAAAAAAATATTGATTTAGTATCTCTGTATATGTAGCTTTTTGAAAGTGTTTACTGTTACTATTTTGTCTACCCCCCCCCCCCCCCCCCCCCCCCCCCCCCCCCTCGCTCTTTCTCCTCCGTACACATATCTCCAAGGGACGGGAAGTCAGCTTCACTTTCTTGCTGCACTTGTGAATTTTCTGTCAGTTAGTTTATTAGCATTAATCAAAAGATCTATGTCTAAGATTTGTGGATTTCGCTCTGGTGTCTTGGTAACATAGGTAGAAGAAATAAACATGCTTTCACACACCATGGCATCTCAATACCATACGGTTAGTTGCCTCTTCTTGTCGTGTAAAGCCAGACGTGTTTCTGTTGAGTTACTGCGTGGCTCGCTGCTCGATTTATTGGCACAACTACTTTGGAACGGAGGGTCAAAGACACAGTCATAGCAGGATTCTGCGGTTCTGAGAACAGTCGGATATAATAATTTAAAAACAGTTTCAGCCTGCGGTTGGACAGTGAAGGTTCACCCGCCTCTGCGTACAGGCTGTACACAGGGTGGTGCGGAACGCTCCAAGACAGAGACGAAGCCCTTGATGGGGATAGGGTCCAAGAGTTTGAGGTAAGAGGTCTTGCGGAGCCGTAGACAGCACAACCATAGTCCAGTTTGGAACGACCAGGGCTCTGTAGAGGTGCAGCAAAGTTTTCTTATCAGCGCCCCAGTCGGTGTGCGCACGACCCGCAGAATATTCAAGCTTTCTGGCAAGAAGTTTTGAGGTTTTTGATGTGGCTGAGAAAGTTGAGTTTCTGGTCAAAAATGACTCCCAGAAACTTGGCCTCTGTAACAACTGGAATGGAGATTTCCCTACTTGAAGTTCAGATCTGGGAAAAACTGGCGGAAATTATGGAAGTGAATACATTGCGTCTTTGTTAAGTTTGAAAACAACCCTAAATGTATTCCGCCGTTTGTCTTCGTATGCAGCCTTACGTGCGGAATGCAGGTCTAGACCTGGAGTAGTTTCCGATTTTTTCCAAGTTTCTGGATCAACCTCCGTGACCTTTTTCACACCAGAGATTCGTTTCGATCTTGCAGCTTTTCGCAAAGAGTCTACCAGCTCTCTGGCGTACAAGGCATTGTATGCTGACCTCTGTTCGAAATTCCCATCCTATCAAAAAGTTTTCACTGACGTTCCAAGTCTGAGATGGAGTGGCCTGTGCAGCCTACTGCCCTGGGGCTCCTTCTCAATACTGCTGGAACATAAACATTCAGAATGCTTCTGTCTATTCTGCTGAACTTACTGCTCTGGTTCTGGCTTTGAAGATAATCCTCACATTCTTAAAGAGGGACTTTCTGGTTCTGTCGGATTCGCTGTCAGCAACCTTCAGCATCCAGAACTTTTGCATTTCTTTGAACTTTTTAGCAAGTTGAAAGCGGACGGTTACAACATTACTCTTGCTTGGTTTCCTGGTCAGTTTGGCATCGGCGGGAACGAAATGGTTGATCGTTTAGCCAAGAACGCCACTAGAGAGAAACTGTCCAACACTTATATCCCCTGCACAGATGTGAAACCCAAAATTAACGAATATGTGAGAGACCTCTGGCAGGAGGATTGGAACACACAGACGAATAACAAACTCTTTCAGATCCGTCCAAACCTAAGGAGGACTTCCTCCCATCTACGTCGGGAGGTCGTAAAGAAGAAACGTTCGTGCCGGCTGCACACCGGCCATTCGTATTTTACCCATTCCTTGCCTTTTAAAGAGTGAAGAAGCTCCGTGGTGTATTCCATGTCATGCTCCACTCACAATGAAACATGTTCTTTTAGAGTGTTTGGACTTGCACGATGTGAGACACAAACATTTTACAGCGAGTCCATGAAGATCTTGTTCAGGGATGTCCCACCTGATGATCCTTGAGTTTTTGAGAGAGATTAACATTTTTCATCTGATTTAAGATTTAACGGCAGAAAGATTTTTGTCACGAGTTTGTCACGAGGCCTACGACGTTCGACCCATCTAGGGTGGCGGAATTACTCATTTATTTATTGTCTTGCTGTTGTCGTGTATCCGTCCCTTAAATGTGGCTTGTGGTGCGGTTGCACCTTGCTTGGTGTAGTTCAGCTCAACCTCGGTTTGCTTTCTCTCTCTCTCTCTCTTATTCCACTGCCCGTGCTATTCATCCTGTAGGTTCACGGGTGGCTGGTACCTTTCTCTCGAACTTGCTGTCTATCGGCCTCTACGCCTGTCTTTTTACCTGTCCGCACTGCTTCGTTCTTTTAGTTTGAAGTATGCTCACTCTGTGACGCAGCATGGCATGTTGGCCGCCATTGCTGAGGGAGGTTAGCTCTTCACTCGAGCGGAAGATGTCTCTGGGAGCGCCTGCTCCAGTCTTGGTTCTTCACCGTATCATCGAGAGTACAGTCAGTACTTCAATTCCTGCAGTCGGCCTGTAGGAGAGGGACATCACTTCTTCTGTTTCCGCATCTTCGCCTCTGTCCTCTCGACTGGACAGAGGGTAGAGAGAGTCGTTTGACCCCGCCTCTTCTGGTCACCCACGGTACTGTAAGCATCAGTTTCGTGGTTTGTTTGTTTTGGTTGTTGTTGTTAGCCGGCTTAGTCTTCTCTTTTGCGCAATTTTCTTTTGTTTTCGAAATTGTAAGAGAAATATTGTGTGAGACCTTTTCTCTGGTTAATTCAATCTTTAACCTGCCATTCTAAATTATTTCCAAAATTCTTTCTCCTTTTATGCATCTGGTGATGCGGTAGTCGGTGGGGAAGGAGAGAACCTGGGGATTCAGGGTTGGAACTTGCTTGGTCTCGCTCGTCCGCCCCTGTCACATTCGCCGGACTCTTATCTTTCGGCCACCGTATGTTTGTGTGCAAGGAGAACGAGTTTTATGTTCGCGAGCGTGCGTACGCATGATTTGTCGTTTGGATGCGTGGTTGGAGATTTGTGTTGTTTTGAAATGTGTTTTATAAAATGTGACAATTATGCCATTGAATTATTAATTTGCAAATGTGGTTGCAGTGATAAAGCGATGGTCGCTGGTTGGTTATTTCCTAAGAAAGGCAAATGTTTTAAAACGTGAGTGAGAGAAGGGTGAAGATAATTCATGTTTGTTTTATAACCTGTTGATTTAGTGCAGTCTTTACCTGCGTCGTCTGAGAAGACCCTAGTGAACAGTCCTGATTCGATGGGTTTACTGTGTTATGCTCAGTCTGTGTTGAGCTGGGATTATGGTGCATTTAATAACTTCCCCTCGCCCATCATGCGAGTGGCTGTTAAGATTTGACAGCATGGGTCAGACTGTACTGACGGCGGGTCCAGTACCCTTCTTCCTTCCTTCTTCCTTCCTCCTTCCTTCTTCCTTCCTCCTTCCTTCTTCCTTCCTTCTTCCTTCTTCCTTCCTTCTTCCTTCTTCCTTCCTTTTTCCTTCCTCCTCCTTCCCTTTCTCCTCTCCTCCCAGCTACGTTTCCCTCCCCCCCTTTCGGGGGCTTCAACCCGGAGTACGGACATGATGGTGCCACGTGCTGTTGAGGCCACGCTCTGGCTGAGACCACGACTGGATGGGCCAGTGCTGGCTGAGACCACGACTGGATGGTGCCACGTCTGGTTGAGGCCACGCTCTGGCTGAGACCACGACTGGATGTGCCACGTGCTGGCTGAGACCACGGACTGGATGTGGCCACGTGCTGGTTGAGGCCACGCTCTGGCTGAGACCACGGACTGGATGGTGCCACGCGCTGGTCGAGGCCATGCCCTGGTTGGACCGCGGACGGTAGAGGAGCCCGCCGTCTTGACTGGCCGTCCTGACCCCCGTCCAGGACCTCCAGTAACAGCGCCACATTTCCCCCCCCCCCCCCCCCCCCCCCCCCCCCCCCCCCCCGGACACGCTCTTCACTGCCTGCTTGTGAGTCGAGGTGTCGGCTTTGAGCGACTCCCTGCGAGAACCGACCCGGTTTCGGAGCACCTAGTGCTACAGGTGCTCCCAGTAGGCCCGACAGAGGCAGGGGTGGGGCGCACGGCAGGTGTTAGAAGGATCGATGCTGGAAATGTTCTTTAATAATTGTGTATAGTTTACATGTGCTGGAATGCTGTAATTGTGATTGTGTATGTCGTATGGTGAAATGTTTATTTATAATCGTGCATGTTGTGGTGTTGGGTGTTTGATTGTGATTGTGCATGTTGTGTGCGTTGAAGTGCTTTGATTGTGGTCGTGCATGATGTGTGGTGTTTGAATGTTTTATTTTGCTGGTGTGAATAAATGGGTGTTGTATCGTAATCTTTATTGTGTGGTCTCTTGCGGAGCGTGTGAGGTCAGTCACTCCCTTCACTCCCACCTAACCGATCCTGTCAGGGCAGACCCCAGGGTCGGTCGGACAATTGTGGGGGCTCATCCGGGATGTGAAGGGCTCTGGCGTCCTCTCTCTCGTTTCGCAGAGTACCTGTTTAGTTTTGTCTGTTTTGTATATGTTTAAGTCAGTTTGTCATGTTTGTTCGTGGTGGTTGGCTGGTGACTCTAGCGTGAAGGGAGTCTTTTGGAGGCCTGAAGAACATCCGGTGTGACCGGGGGTCGAGGTGAGACCGAGGGGAGTCGACCGCGTCCAACCTCCTTCCGCCGGGTACCTCACGTAGGAACGGCCGTAAGTCTTGCCCTTCTGTTGCCGCTCAGTCTGCCATTCCCTGTTTTGTAGTTAGCCAGTTTTTTTTTTTTTTTTTTTTTTTTTTTTTTACCGGGTTATTGAGTACAGGGGGTTGTATCGGACGTTAGTGTCCCTTTTTTTCCTCTCTCCGATTCCGTTTGCCAGTTGGGTTTTTTTTTTTTTCCTTTCCGGCCAGCCCACCGCACTGTTGCTCGTGCTGTGGAGCGCGGTGTTGCCAGAGTGGGGGCAGCCGACATAGTTTTTTTTTTTTTTTTTTTCGGTGAGCCCCACCGCACTGTTGCTCGTGCTGTAGAGCGCGGTGTTGCCAGAGTGGGAGCAGCCGGAACTTGTCCGCACACACGCACACACACACATACACACATATACACACGCCCCTAAAATATTTGTTTTTTTTCTAGTGGAATTGTCTTTCCCCTGTATTTGAAAACCGTAGGATATTGTTGTCATGGCGACGTCCGGCGCTGGTGGTGTGGCGACGCGTGCGTCGAAGAAGAAGGGTATTCAAATGTTACTGTAGTCCCAACTATTAGTACCAGTAACTTCGACTACGGTAACTTCTACCTATTCCAGTGCTGTAGCAGGTAGTCCAGTGAGTACTTTACTACCTCTTCGCTGGGGGTCTTCCTGTCGAGACCCCGACTGGCACTTCCGCTCGAAGCGTCAGAGCATAGCGAAGCAACTGTGGGCTTCTGTTGGGTCGCAGAGACCGAAACCTTCTCCTCTCCAGGCTTCCCCTCGTAAGGAGCATGCCCCAGAAGACTTTCCTTATGGGAAAGTCGAGACCCAAGGGACGGGTCAGACGGGTCATCCTCCCGTGTCGGGAGTGGTGAATCCTTCCCAGACATCACCTCTGTCCTTATGTTTCTGGAGCGGCAGCGTAGTGAAGAGGCTGCTAGCAGGAAGCCCTTCGTAGGGAAGAGGCAAGGCTCCGTAGGGAAGAGCTAGACAGGATGGAGGCTCTGCGCAGAGAGGAGACTGACAGACAGGAAATTCTGCATAGGGAAGAGGCTATTCTGCGCAGAGAGGAGGCACTAGGCAGGAAGCCTGCGTAGGGAAGAGCGCAGAGAGGAGGCTGCTAGACAGGAAGCACAGCGTAGGGAAGAGGCTGCCCCAGCGTAGAGAGGAGGCTGCCAGACAGGAGATCGGCGTAGGGAAGAGCTGACAGGCAGGAAGCCCTCCGTAGGGAAGAACTAGACAGGATGGAGCTCTGCGTAGGGAGGAGATGGAACAACTTTTTTCGCAGTCTCCCGCATCTGTAAGTCAGGGGGTTAGTCCACCAGGCAGGTGATAGAGTTAGAGGCCCAAAGTTAAAGCTTCCAGAGTTCAACCTAGTGAGGACATTGATATGTTCTTGGAGCATTTGACAAGGTTGCTAGTTCATACCATTGTCTGAGGAACAAAAGGCTATGCACCTTTTTCTGGATAATCTGGTGCTGCAAGGAGGTGTTCTCACTCTAAATGAAGGCGCGTCTTAGCAGACATGCAGTTGGCTCTGCGTAAGCGTTTCCCACCTTACCCCAGAGACGTACAGGAGGAAGTTCAGGTCCATGAAGAAGAATAATGACGAGACCTTCGTGCAGTTTGGTGATAGCTGCGCAAAACGCTAGGGTACTGCGTCAGTTGGCCAGGTTGGAGCTGGAGGATCTGATCCTCATTGAACAGCTCACCAACCACTGTGTCCCCCAGAGTTGAGGATCCGATAGGCGAGACAGCACCTCAGGATTTCGCGGCTGCGATCACCACCGCTGAGGTGTTTTGCTGAAGCTCGCAGGGCTTATGGGCATCGCCCAGATACGGAGAGGAAGCCCTCCACAGGATTTAGTGGCGGATAAGGCGCCGACAACTGCTAGCGGGGTAAACAAGGCAGGCAGTTCATCGGGATATCAGCGCCCCGACTGTGTTTCTGTGTGTGTCGTCCTGGCCACATTAGGAAAGATTGGTCCTAAAGCCGCTGGAGTATCGTGGGCTGGTCCTTTCCCACGCCCTCGTGCTTCGGCTAACGTGGGTTCCATCCCAGCTTCTGGTGATTCAGAGTGCCCAGTGTTTCTCTCTGTTGTTGTTCCTCCTTGGTCGACACCATCAGGGATCGGGAGCATCAACGATCTTTGTGGATAAGAATTTGGTTTCCCCTGAGGCCCGGCGGGGCGCCAGTTACGATGTGTGCGGGTTGGAGGCTGGTTTTACCTCCACCCGTCCTTCTGTACTTATTCCTATCTCCACCCCCTACTTCTGTGGTGAAGTATGGGCCATCGCGGTGGAGCGACCTCTGTATTCCCTTATCATACATAGGGAATACTGTCACCTTTGCTGACGGACGCAGTCAGTCCGTGTCTACGGATCTGCCCGTACAGGCTGTGTGGGAGTCACCACACGCGCCAAAGCTAAAAAGCAGGAACAGGAATTGCGCCCTGTTCTACAACCGATCTCTGACGAGGTTCTTGCAAAGGCCGATCCTGCTTCCATTGTTCGTCTCAGCCAGGGACTGGATGTCCAACGCCTGCGACAAATGGTAGGTCGTCCTGCTCAGTCTGCCCGACACGCCAAGGTGAGCTTCAGCTACCACAAGGGGATCCTCTTAGGGTTTTCACCCAGGCAGATCGGTGGCCAAGCAGCTTGTGGTTCCCCAAAGCCTGAGAGAGTCTGTCCTCCGGCAGGCCCACGATTCCCCCATGGCAGGTCATATGGGCTCCAAGCGGACTCTCGAGCGAGTTAGACAAGACTTCTTTTGGCCAGGGGATGAACTCACACGTTAGCAGTACTGCCGCAGTTGCGATGTACTGCCAACGACAACGCCTAAGGGTCGCTTGAAGCGTGTTCCCCTAGGGTCAGTGCCACGGGTTGGGGAGCCAATCAGCAAGGTTGGGGTCGACCTGGTGGGACCCAATAATCCTCCATCCGACCGCGTCACCGCTACACTTCGTAGTGTAGAATCTGCGGTCGATACCCAGAGGCTGTACCCGCTTAGGACTATCGATGCCCCTACTGTTGCTGAACTCCTCCAGGCAGATTTGGACGCGCACTGGCGTGCCCAAGAAGAAGTATGGCCGGAAGTTTGTACTGGAGAGCGATCATCATCCTCTCCAGTGCTTGGACCGATCCGCCAGTCAGTCGTCGACTCATGAGTAGGCATGGAACTGCAGAGTCAGGCGTTCACTTCCGTCATATCAAGGGTTCCTGTAATACGGATGCTGACTATCTTAGCCGAGCTCCGTAGTCAGCACATTGGACAATCGTCAGAGGGACACTTCCCCTCAACCAGGTTATATTCCCCTTTTGGTCTCTGTAATCAGTGTAGTGACAGTTTTCACTTCAGTGATGTAACGGTAGTGAATCACCAATGTTCGGATTGTTAACTTTCAATGTTGGAAGGTTCGCTTAGTTGTTTGATAATGTAGTATTATGTATTTCTCGGTGTGATTCATCGTAGAATGTTTGTATTGGATTTATCATACTCTGTTGATCACAGAGAGTTGGGTTCGGTCCCATTGTTGTGAATTTGCACATGCGTCAAGGTTCAAAGGAGCACTGTATCTCAGAGAAACAGATGCTTTTAGAAGGAGGTTTGTCACGAGTTGTCACGAGTGCCTACGACGTTCGACCCATCTAGGTGGCGGAATTACTCATTATTTATTGTCGTTGCTGTTGTCGATGTAATCCGTCCCTTAATGTGCTTGTGGTGCGGTTGCACCTTGCTTGTGTAGTTCAGCTCAACCTCGGTTTGCTTTCTCTCTCTCTCTCTCTTATTCCACTGCCCGTGCTATTCATCCTGTAGGTTCACGGTGGCTGGTACTTCTCTCTCGAACTTGCTGTCTATCGGCCTCTCGCCTGTCTTTTACCTGTCGCACGTGCTCGTTTCTTTAGTTTGAAGTATGCACACTCTGTGACGCAGCATGGCATGTTGGCCGCCATGCTGAGGAGGTTAGACTCTTCACTCGAGCGAAGATGTCTCTGGGAGCGCCTGCTCCAGTCTTGGTTCTTCACCGTATCATCGAGAGTACAGTCAGTACTTCAATTCCTGCAGTCGGCCTGTAGAGAGGGACATCACTTCTTCTTTTCCGCATCTTCGCCTCTGTCCCTCGACTGGACAGAGGGTAGAGAGAGTCGTTTGAACCCGCCTCTTCTGGGTCACCCACGGGTAGCTGGTAAGCATCAGTTTCGTGGTTTGTTTTGATTTGGTTGTTGTTGTTAGCCGGCTTAGTCTTCTCTTTTGCGCAATTTCTTTGTTTTCGAAATTGTAAGAGAAATATTGTGTAGACCTTTTCTCTGGTTAATTCAATCTTTAACCTGCCATTCTAAATTATTTCCAAAATTCTTCTCCTGTTTATGCATCTGTGTGATGCGGTAGTCGGTGGGAAGGGAGAGAACCTGGGATTCAGGGTTGGAACTGCTTGGTCTCGCTCGTCCGCCCCTGTCACATTCGCCGGACTCTTATCTTTCGCCACCGTATGTTTGTGTGTCAAGGAGAACGAGTTTTATGTTCGCGAGCGTGCGTACGCATAATTTGTCGTTTGGATGCGTGGTTGGAGATTTGTGTTGTTTTGAAATGTGTTTTATAAAATGTGACAATTATGGCCATTGAATTAATATTTGCAAATGTGGTTGCAGTGATAAAGCGATGGTCGCTGTGTTGGTTATTTCCTAAGAAAGGCAAATGTTAAACGTGAGTGAGAGAAGGGTGAAATAAATTCATGTTTGTTTTATAACCTGTTGATTTAGTGCAGTCCTTTACCTGCGTCGTCTGAGAAGACCCAAGTGAACAGTCCTGATCGATGGGTTTACTGTGTTATGCTCAGGTCTGTGTTGACTGGGATATTGGTGCATTTAATAGACTTCCCCTCGCCCATCATGCGATGGCTGTTAAGATTTGACAGCATGGTCAGACTGTACGACGGCGGGTTCCAGTACCCTCTTCCTTCCTTCTTCCTTCTTCTTCCTCCTTCCTTCTTCCTTCCTCCTTCCTTCTTCCTTCCTTCTATCCTCCTTTTTCCTCCTCCTTCCTTCCCTTTCTCCTCTCCTCCCAGCTACGTTTCCCTCCCCCCCTTTCGGGGGCTTCACCCGGAGTACGGACTGGATGGTGCCACGTGCTGGTTGAGGCCACGCTCTGGCTGAGACCACGGACTGGATGGTGCCACGTGCTGGCTGAGACCACGACTGATGGTGCCACGTGCTGGTTGAGGCCACGCTCTGGCTGAGACCACGGACTGGATGGTGCCACGTGCTGGCTGAGACCACGGACTGGATGTGCCACGTCTGGTTGAGGCCACGCTCTGCTGAGACCACGGACTGGATGGTGCCAGCGCGCTGGTCAGGCCACGCCCTGGTCGGGACCGCGGACTGGTAGAGGAGCCCGCCGTCTTGACTGGCCGGCCCTGACCCCCGTCCCAGACCTCCAGTAACAGCGCCACGTTTTCCTCCCCCCCCCCCCCCCCCCCCCCCCCCCCCCGGGGACACGCTCTTCACTGCCTGCTTGCGAGTCGAGGGTGTCGGCTTTGAGCGACTCCCTGCGAAACCGACCCGGTTCGGAGCACCTAGTGCACAGGGTGCTCCCAGTAGGCCCGACAGAGGCAGGGGTGTGGGCGCACGGCAGGGTGTTAGAAGGGATCGATGCTGGAAATGTTTCTTTATAATTGTGTATATGTTACATGTGCTGGAATGCTGTAATTGTGATTGTGTATGTCGTATGGTGAAATGTTTATTTATAATCGTGCATGTTGTGGGTGTTGGGGTGTTTGATTGTGATTGTGCATGTTGTGTGCGTTGAAGTGCTTGATTGTGGTCGTGCATGATGTGTGTGTTGGAATGTTTATTTTGCTGGTGTGAATAAATGGGGTGTTGTATCGTAATCTTTATTGTGTGGTCTCTTGCGGAGCGTGTGAGGTCAGTCACTCCCTTCACTCCCACCTAGACCGATCCTGTCAGGGCAGACCTCCAGGGGTCGGTCGTGACAATTTTTAACAAAGTTTCTGGTGCGTTTCTAGACGATGTCATTTAATGAGATGTGTGAAAGTTTTTTTTTTTTAATTTTTTTTTTTAATGACTGGTGAGTTGATTTTAACGTGGCGACAGCCCTGATGTGGCCCTTTGCGGTCGGCTGGGCTATAAGCAACATTATCTTATCTTATCTTATTGGCACAACTAGATTCCCCCCCCCCCCCCCCCCCCCCTCCCCGGAACAGTGAAATACGAACAAAACTAAAATGACGCACTGGAAAGCGCTGCATCTCGCTAATGCCAAACGGTTCTCAGTCTGAACTTCAATTGATACGTTTACCAAAGGAACCGGATCCACTGTGTAACTCGGTTATATCTCTCCAGATCTGTCACGAATACGTCAGAATCGGTTTCACCGATCTGACACCTCATCACGTTTACCAAAGGAACCCGGATCCACTGTGTAACTCGGTTATATCTCTCCAGATCTGTCACGAATACGTCAGAATCGGTTTCACCGATCTGACACCTCATCATCTCAGCTTTATTTTGGTTTTACAGGAAGATCACAGATAACTGCGCAGTGGCAGATAACTGCGCAGCGTACCTTCGCTCCCACCCACCCCCTGCCTTCCTCCTTCCTCCTTTCTACACTGTTAGTATTATTGGTTTGTCCAAAGGATTTGATCCTAAGCTGAACCCAATCCAAAAGTTAGGGGTTCGAAGATTTCAGTGCGCCCAGTTAGACACCCCCCCCCCCCCCCCCTCTCTCTCTCTCTCTCTCTCTCTCTCATGTAGACTTGCATTATTTTCCAGAGATTTTACGAAAATGTCAACACAACAAAATCATCGCGAAGTGAAATTATGTGAACTTTTTTCTCTCTTTTTTTTTTCCTTTTTTTTAGTTTTGTTTTTACGCGAACCCTTCATTTGATCCCAAACCCGCACCGTCATTGAATGAATCCGTTTCTGACTCTGAGCCGCACTCCTTCGCAGTTCCAGCTCGTGCCGTAAGCCTAATTAGCGCAGTTTCTGCCGTAGCCTGCCCTTGTAGAAAGACAGACAGACAAACCCGACAAATACGCTGGGGAGGAGAGTCCGGGGGAGGGGCGGGAAGAGGAATGGGAGAAGATGAGGACGAACATAACCCGCTAGTACTTGTGTTAGGGGTGGGGGGTGGGTGGGGGAGAACTCGTACGAGCAGATAGGAGAACGGCAGGGCTTGAGGTCGAAGACTGCTTTCTTGCATAACTCCCTGGATCTGACCGTAGCTCAGGATGGTCACCCCAACTCGAATGGATTCGTTGTTGGAGCATGGGTCTCTCTCTTTAACCCAGTTTTGTTACAGTTGACACCACAGACATAGAAAAAGATAGATTTGTTTTAACATCCGTGAGTTGACACTCTCTCTCTCTCTCTTCTCTCTCTCTCTCTCTCTCTCTGTGAAATCTTGCCTTCAGGCAAACCAAACTAGCAGGCATAGATTTACTTTTCATATATGGAGGCGATGAGCGGTCACGTGAATGTCTGGTCAGCAATAATGACGGATAGATCAGGGAAGGCACCTGACATGAAATGGCGAGTGACTGCGTTCCGGAAAAACAAACAAACAAACACCCTATTTTGCCTTTCCGTTTTTTCGTACATTTTTTTTTCCATGAAAGAAAATAGTACTTTATTATGGAGCATAGTTTCGTCACCGCTGACTCACGAGGAAACACACCCACGAGGAAAGAGGCTCATCGACTCTGTTGTGTGTGTGTGTGGTGTGTGTGTGTATAGCGAACGCACTCTTTGTGCAGGAAGGACAGGAAGCCCTTTTAGAGATTAACAGCGGGTGAACAACAACAACAACAACAACAACAACAAAAAGTTAAGGGATAACTGGGGAGTGGAGAGGAAGGCAGAGGAGATAGGGGAAACTTGGGGCTGGGGAGGGAGAGAGCGTGACTTTTTTTTTTTTTTTTTCCTCCCTTGATAACCAAATACGAAGTACACTTTGTGATAAAGGGCATGGGTAGAGGAAAGAGCGGCATGCGCCTTTAGCTAGTGAAGAACGCTTGTTGATGAAACAAACGAACAAACAAAAACTTGTGGAGAAGTGGGGAGGGGGCGGTGGAAGGTGTGCACGGATGTGTGTGTGTGTGTGTGTGTGTGTGTGTGGTGTGTGTGCGTGTGTGTGTGTGCGTGTGCGGTGTGTGTGTGCGTGTGTGTGCGTGTGGGCTGAAAGGGAGGGAAAATGCATGAAGTGGACAGGAGTGGGGGGCGGCAGGATATAGTCCGTTTCATGTTGGTATACTCGTCGCTGACGATGAACCAGGGCATAGGAGAATTCACTCCTTGAGTCAAAATTGCGTGTCGGCTGAAATAACTCGCCGGGAATCCCACAGATCGTCATGTCGACGCAGCTATGGGCCGACATTTGCGCTCTCCTCCCTCCCCCCGTCCCCCGTCCCCCACCCCTCCTTCCTCCCTGCACCCTTGCCTTCGCCCACCCACCCTGTCTCCTGCTTCCTCCCCTCCTCCCCATCCCCCCCCCCCCCCCCCCCCCCCCGCCAATATTCTATTCTTCCTGACCTGTGAAGCATGATTTACAATTTTTTTTTGGGGAGGTGGTGGGGGGGGGGGGGGGGGGATGACGCAGACTGGGGTACGTCATGGTGTCCCAGGCACAGGGACGCGCGCGTGTGTGTGTGTGTTTATGTCAGAGAGAGAGAGAGAGAGAGAGAGAGAGAGAGAGAGGTGAGAGAGGTGTGTGTGTGTGTGTGTGTGTATGCCCTTATATATTGTTAATGTGTGTGTGTGTGTGTGTGTGTGTGTGTGTGTGTGTGTGTGTGTGGAGTGAGAGAGAGAGTACAACCAGGAGTTAATCCGACAATGAATTGGTTTCAGTCAGTGTGTGTGCCCATATACATTGTTAGTTGTGTGTATTTGTGTAGGTGTGTGTGTTCACACATATGCAAGTGTGTGGTGTGTGTGTGCGCGCACATGTGTGTGTGCGCACGTGTGTGTGCACATATGTGTACGAGAGGGTGCGTGCGTGCGTGTGTTTGAAAGGGCTTAAAATCTTTCCCAATCTTTGTATGTTGTGGTATCTTTGACTTTGAAGATACAAGATTCAGGTCCTTCCATAGGACCATGTTCAGGTTCTCAAATGACCCACAGCCATCATTTTGTATGTCATGGGTATCAAATGACCCACAGTCATCATTTTGTATGTCGTGGGTATTTAATGACCCACAGTCATCATTTTGTATGTCGTGGGTATCAAATGACCCACAGGCATCATTTTGTATGTCGTGGGTATCAAATGACCCACAGGCATCATTTGTGTATGTCGTGGGTATCAAATGACCCACAGTCATTTTGTATGTCGTGGGTATCAAATGACCCACAATCATCATTTTGTATGTCGTGGGTATCAAACGACCCACAATCATCATTTTGTATGTCGTGGGTATCAAATGACCCACAGTCATTTTATGTCATGGGTATCAAATGACCCACAGCCATCATTTTGTATGTCGTGGGTATGCAATGATCCACAGCCATCATTTTGTATGTCGTGGTTATCAAATGACCCACAGCCCTCATTTTGTATGTCGTGGGTATCAAATGACCCACAGGCATCATTTTGTGTGTCGTGAGTATCAAATGACCCACAGCCATCATTTTGTATGTTGTGGGTATCAAATGACCCACAGTCATCATTTTGTGTGTCGTGGGTATCAAATGACCCACAGTCATCATTTTATATGTCGTGGGTATCAAATGATCCACAGCCATCATTTTGTATGTTGTGGGTATCAAATGACCCACAGCCATCATTTTGTATGTTGTGGGTATCAAATGACCCACAGCCATCATTTTGTATGTCGTGGGTATCAAATGACCCACAGCCGTCATTTTGTATGTCGTGGATATCAAATGACCCACAGCCGTCATTTTGTATGTCGTGGGTATCAAATGACCCACAGCCATCATTTTGTATGTCATGGGTATCAAATGACCCACAGTCATCATTTTGTATGTCGTGGGTATCAAATGACCCACAGTCATTTTGTATGTTGTGGGTATCAAATGACCCACAGTCATTTTGTATGTCTTGGGTATCAAATGACCCACAGTCATTTTGTATGTTGTGGGTATCAAATGGCCCACAGTCATTTTGTATGTCATGGGTATCAAATGACCCACAGGCATCATTTTGTATATCGTGGGTATCAAATGACCCACAGTTATTTTGTATGTTGTGGGTATCAAATGACCCACAGTTATTTTGTATGTCGTGGGTATCAAATTACCCACAGCCATCATTTTGTATGTCGTGGGTATCAAATGACCTACAGTCATCATTTTGTATGTCGTGGGTATCAAATGACCCACAGTCATTTTGTATGTCGTGGGTATCAAATGACCCACAGTCATTTTGTATGTCATGGGTATCAAATGACCCACAGTCATCATTTTGTATGTCGTGGGTATCAAATGACCCACAGTCATCATTTTCACTTGACGATTGTGTCAGGGGTTTTTTTGTCCACAAAAAGTCTGTGACTGAAAGCATGACCCCACAACTGCACAAAAGACCTGTTTGTGTTTGGAACAAAGGATTAAAACAACACACACACACACACACGCGCACACACACACACACACACACACACACACACACACACACACACACACAACACAGCACAAGCTGTACTTCAGCAAATGCATGGGTCCTTAGAGACCCACCATGTACCTCAAGACTTTATGTAGTCCTGCAGGAACAGGTGGGTCCCTTCAAACCCATGACACACAGCAAGGCTTATTCTTTCTTTACAGAAAACAAACAAACAGAAAACATGGGTTCCTGGATACCAAGAGAGTATAGCATGCAACATTTTTAGACAGCATAGGGTGAAGGTTGGTAGTAGTTTCAGGGCTAATAAGGCACAGGTTAAGCCATGCATGTGCAAAGCAAAAAGTCGTGATCCAGTTCTGCACTTAAAATATTAAGGTATTTGGTTGTTGGTTTGTTGATTTCTTTGATTTATTTTTTTCATTTTATTTATTTTATTTTGTTTTATTTTTTTGAGTGCCTTCAGGTCCTAAATCTTGTAGGTCTTCTATCTGCTTCCGAGGACAGGATCTATGCCTTTACATACGAATTAAGGAAGTGGTAGAACCCTGATTGATACACAGAAAGAAAGAAAAAAGAAGATTGAACAAAAACAAAACAAAACGGAAAACAAAACAAAAATCAAAGTGTTGATTGTGTCCAGGCACAGGGAACAAACACGAAGAGGAAGCCCTCCATGCTGCCTTGAATGACTCATTTATAAAGTGATGAGAAGTAACCAGCTTTAAAAGAAATTGACTGCTGGAGTAGACGGTGCTTGAAAGTGCTGAATCTTGGGACACATGAGGGTGAAAAGGCTGGGGGAAAAAAAATTTCCCTCTTGCAGTTGATCGCTCAGCAAGTGTCTGTCAAAACTGATCCAGGGTTTGAAAGGAAACAATGACCGACAAAAGCAAGTTGGGATGAATTTGGTCAATGACATGGGCTAATTTGAAAGCTCTGTTATTGTGTTGGTACAATAGTGGAAGAAAGGAAGTGGAGGTTAGACTGTGACGTGACGTGTCGTGTGGTCATTTTGAAATGTCCGCATTGTGTGTCTTGGTTGAAGAGGATGTGCTGAAACCAGCTTTTGTCGTAGTTTTTGGTCCTGCTTGTCACAATGGCAATTTTGACAAGACAAATAGTGAAATATGCATGGATCCCATGCACACACACACACACACACACACACACACACACACACACACACACACACACACACACACACAACACACACACACACACACACACCCCACACAAAATTGAATGAATGTGTGTGTGTGCGCGCGTGTGCGCATGTTTTATAATAGGTATACTTCATATTAAACAATGAAAAAGAAAGCTTATGCTTATTGAACAGTTCGATATATTTTCTTTTGCACACTGGATTTTGTTTGTTTGTTTGTAAGTTTTCTGTTCTAAATTCATTACTTTTTTCCCATGTTTTTCTGCTTGTTCTTCAATCAACAGTATGTGGAAGCTTTTGAAAATTTGAAAAGGCAGTTATTTTTCTGAAAACACCAACCTCTTACTGCATTTTTTTGTTTTTGTTTCTTTATCCTTGTAACTCCCTTCCCTCCTCCAACACTCCACTTCCATACCCCCTTCCCCTCTTTCTTGCTCTCTCTCTCACTCTCTCCCATCCTCACTCTCTCTTTCTGTCTGTGCCTGATCCTAAACACACACACACACTCTGTCTGTCTGCCTCTCTCTGTGTCTCTCTTTCACCCTCCCTCTCTCTCTTTTGTCTTTGTTGTTCTGGTTGTTTTTTTGATGATTTAAAATACGACCAAGTCTAGTTCAGTTGCAGCTCAGTATTAACTTGATTTCTTGAAAATGCGTCACAAGTTTTCCCAAGTAGACAGATGTTGTGCAGGCTTAGAATGTGGCCTGTGGATGTCAATCAGTCTGTCTATTCATCTATCTGTCTATCAATCTATATCTATAAGATTATCTATATCTATCTGTATATCTACTTACCAATCTGTCTATGAATCTGTCTATATCTATCTATGTATGTGTCTATCTATCTGTCTGTCTATCTATCTATCTATATCTATCTGTCAATCTACTTACCAATCTATCTGTCTTGTCTGTCTGTCTATCTGTCTGAAAAATTTAGAAAGAGAGGGGGTTGCTGGTTAGTTACTGCCAAGGACACAGACAGAGTACAGGACTAAACACTGCACTTGTGTCTCATCCTGTACTCCGTTTGTGTCCTTGGCGGTAACTAACCCCCTCTCTTTCTAAATTTTGCTTCATTTTCTATCCTCAGTCACTCCGTTTTCAAACTCGTCTACGCCTTGGCTTAAGGCTGTGTCAGACCAATTGACATAGGCCAGAACACCAAGGCTACATCAAAATGTTGTTATGCTCTGCATAGTTATGTGGGGATTGTCTTCAGTCGTGACAAGCTCCTAGCATAACATTATCAGTCTCCCAAATCCCCCGAAATCGGAGTGTGGCTGCCCATGTGGCGGGGTAATCAAAAACGGTCACACACGTAATGTTCTCATCCCAGCTGATGCATTTGTGCCATAGTGTTCAAATACTTCGGCTGTTCGGATGATCCTGGAGTCTTTTAGCCAGGGTACGACAACAACAACAACACAAACTCGTCTATCTGTTTGTCTGTCTTTCTAAAGCATGTAAAACAAACAACATTGTTTATTGAAAGACAGTGCCATGGCATAGCGGTTAGCATCATAGATTGTGACTGAGATGTCATTGGTTCAACCACCCATATGAATCACTTATGGGTTGGGTTGGGGGGTGACAGTTACCTAAGTCATTTTTGTTTTCCTGCACATGAGGTCTCGCAAGATGAAGGGGAGCTACAGGCCAGTGTTTCACTATTTTGTTTTCAATGTCTTTGTTGGGAGGTTGTACTGTGCTTCATTTTTTGATGATATTGTCAGTTGGTCACCGGTATTTGTACAATGTATCAGAGAGACTGTTTTAAACTTGACGTGCTAGGAGGTCTTCCTTTTGCCCATGCTTTTTAGGTTTTATATATGTCTTTGGATGGAACATTTTGTTGATTATGCTTTACGACCAACATTTTGAGGATTGACCTTAGCTGTAGCTGCATTTTCATTAACCTTTATGATTTTGTGGCTAGATGTAGAGGTTTGGCTTGTTTTGTTTCAGGTTCTGCTGTTTTCACTGACCCATGAATAGGTATCATCTGAAATGACACAAGTTTGATTGAGTTTACTACCAGTCATATCGTCTCTCTCAGTGCTTAAAGCACACACACACACACAGGTAACTTGCCTTTGAACCTGCCTTGCGAGGTAGATCAGGAAGAAGCCTTAACATACAAGCTTCCTGTCACATGACCTGAGAATTCTTCACTCTTCACATGTCTCTGACAAAATGGAAGGAACATTATCTGGAGATTATTGAAGAAAAAACAAACAAACACAACACTTCTTTGATTTGACTGTGCCTGATCTATAACAAGTCTTGGAAATGATTGATTGAACAAGGCTTGGAAATGATTGATTGAACAGTGTTGGTCATCCAAGTAAGACAAAACATTACAATGTCTGTTGAGCGCAGTTCCGCGAGAGAGATCTTCACAGAGAAGGGACAGTTTCCTGTAGGTAGTAGGCATTCATTAGACACCAATTGATTTTGCTGAGAAAACAAAAGTGAAACGGACACTGTGTTTGAGTGGGCACCAGAAACAGCCAGGCTGTGACACAGATGTGGGGTGAGTGGGGGAAAAAAATAGTCCACTGGCTCTGGTTGAGAGAGCACAGAGTCAGTAACGCCATGGATGTAACACTAGCGAAAGTCGTTCCATACCTCATCAAGTTTTTACCTGCAGAATTACAGAGGCTTTTAGAAATTTTACATGTGAAAGGTGAGACATTCAAAGCAATGAGCAACTCGATTGGTGTGCCAAGTGCTGAATCAGACCATAAAGCAAGCTGTTTGGGACATGGTGGTGTAAAGATGAGCCAGTTGTTTAGCTCATTGAGCACTGATTCGATGAGGCAGCTAGCTGTACACCAGACAGAATAACTGCTAGGAGGCATAGTAAATCCATCAGGACAGTTGTTGATTGCTGTTCAGACATGACAGTAGTGCAACATGCCTGCTGTAAGACGGAATCAAACAGGACAGTTGGCTGTGGAGAAACTGAATCAAACAGGACATTATCCTGTAGAGCTGAAGAATCAATTTTCAGAACTGTCTGGTTGGTTGTTAAAGTACTGGGGAGTGTGAGAATATGTGAGAAAACTGAATTCATACCAAAGAGATCTTGCATGTGGGTTGGTAAGTCAGAAGGGACCATGGTCAATGAGTCTTTGATTAAGACCATGGACTGTGAACTTTTGGTTGAAATTTGGGACTGTGAATCACAAACAACAGTAAATTCTGGTGACATGGAGGAAGATGGAGCCGCTAACTGTAGAGTCATGAGACCCAAGGTGGAAATAATTGTCTGTTGCTTATGTCACCTTGAAGTACCTGGCACAGACATGCTAAGGATGGATATTTCACCACGTTTGTCCCACAGTGTTGTCCCATTGCTAAGTAGAATGGGTTGTGTCGTGTCTATCAGTGAAATGCACAGCGTGTGTTGTATGCCAGGTATGGTTTCTCCTAAGTTTATACATTCACCCGGAGAAAATGATACTCATAAACACCAAAGCTTCATCAATGATGATCAAGTGAATGACTTTTCAGAGACAGACTCTGAGTGTGGAATCCATGTTTTAATGGCGAAATTGCCCAGACGACCCGCAGTCCATTGCGCCTTCACTGCACCTTCCGGTACACTGTTACATCTTAATTTAAAGAGCTCTGGACTTGAAGACAAAAGAATGAAAAGAATCTTTGAACAAAGGGCCAGAGATGTCTGCACTGACATTGAAAAGATGGTGCAAGTAATGGTGGTGGTGTTAACGGAAGCATTAGTCTGCACTGACATTGAAAAGATGGTGCAAGTAATGGTGGTGGTGTTAACGGAAGCCTTAGATCTGTCAGTAGCTGTCATATTTTTCCTAAAACAGCCCTCTGACCTTGTGGATCATGAGACAGCTCTCCGGTCCTCACTGGTGATGCATCACTCTGATGAGAGCTTTGGCTCTGGGAGCATTTTACTCATTCCTGATGGTACCAGTGCTGATGATGTAAATGACTACAATGTTGACTCCTCAAGTAGGAACGGAATCATTATGACCACTCCTACACAAATTTGTCCTGTTACTGATGACATTAAAACAAGGTCTGCATTCTCCAAACCTGAAGATCATGCAGAGCTGGAACACTCGAGATCTGTCTTGATTAGCAAGCAGGACAACACTGCAGATTGTATTGAAAATAGCACTTGCAGTGTAAACACAAACAGAAACGTTGATGCTTGCATTAATAAAACTGAGCAGCCTGGCTTTTTAGAGCAATCCAGCAAATCTGCCACAGGGCATTTGCGGTCAGAGAGCAGGTCCAATGTCCAGAGGAAGCTTGAGGACCAGAAGACATACAGGACGACAGAATGCTTGATCCGGGTCTCCACAGACAGCAAGACAAAAGATCCAGCTTATCACATGACCAAACAGCAAATGAAACACGAATCGGTTTTGCCATACAAGGCGTCTTCAGATCGGAAAGAGAGAGGCGACAAGGTTAACGGGAAAGAAAACAACGGAGATGAAACCAGTGATTTGTCGTGGACCTGGTCATTCCAACCTGTCTCTCCCGGATGCAGCGCCATTGTGGCCATGGTGAAATTCCCACAGAGGGTGGGCAAAGACCAGGTCATCCATACCGGCATGGAAAATGAGTGGAACAGACTGCGCACCTTCTCCTCGTTCATGCCTCCGGCGGGGGTTTTCATTCTGCGGCTGGCTGCTGCAGGATTCTTCCTCCCAGATCCCAGGGAGGTCAGCCTCAAAATGAGTCCAGGGTGGAGTGCGCCTTCTGTGGGGTCCTAGTGGCTGTTACGATGTTCGTCCACAGAAACCCAACTGCCGTGCACCAGGAAGTGTTCCCCCAGTGCGGGTTTGTGTTAGGGCGGAGTGTGGGCAACGTGACCATTGATGACATCAGGGAGAGGAATACGAACCTGTTTGTGGATGGGGCATGGGGGCCAAGCTTTGGTGAGTCTTGACATTTGTGGTGTGTGTGTGTGTGTGTGTGTGTGTGTGTGTAGTGTGTATGTATGTGTGTGTGTGGTGTGTGTGTGTGTATGCATATTGTGTGTGTGTGTGTAGTGTGTGTGCGTGTGTGTGTATGCATGTGTGTGTGTGTTGTGTGCACAATTTCATGTGTGTGTTTGCACATATTTGTATGTGTATGCTAGATGCCAACTTTGGAGGAGACCCAGAAAGCAATTCATCTGTTATCCAGTGGCAAAGCGCCTGGCTCAGACGCAATCCCAGCTGAGGTCTACAAAGAGGGTGGTGCGGCTCTGGTGAAGAAACTTCATCGACTCCTTCAGATCATATGGCAGCACGAGACAGTTCCTCAAGATCTTAAAGATGCCTCCATCGTTCATCTCTACAAATGCAAAGGAAACAGTCCAGGTCTGCGATTACTATCATGGAATCTCCCTGCTATCCATCGCAGGCAAGATCCTGGCTAGAGTTCTACTCAACCGGCTCAACACACATCTTGAGCAAGGTCTCTTATCTGAGAGTCAGTGTGGCTTCCGGAAAGAACGCGGGACCATCGACATGGTGTTTGCTGCCAGACAGCTTCAAGAAAAGTGTCAGGAACAGAATGTCGACCTGTACTCCACCTATGTTGATCTGACCAAAGCCTTTGACACTGTCAGTAGGGAGGGCTTTGGAGAATTATGGCGAAGTACGGATGCCCCAGAAAGTTCATTGCCATCGTACGCCAACTTCATGACGGCATGCTTGCCAGAGTCCAAGACAACGGCGAGACATCTAAACCGATCCCAGTCTCAAACGGAGCGAAGCAGGGTTGTGTTCTTGCTCCCACTCTGTTCAGCCTCATGTTCTTGGCTATGTTGACCGATGCATTCAGTGACATGGAGATAGGCATCATCATCAAGTACCGTACAGATGGATCAGTCTTCAATCTCAGGAGACTTCAAGTGAAAACCAAGGTCTCAACAGACACTGTCAGTGACTTCATCTTCGCGGATGACTGTGCCCTCAATGCTGTCTCAGAAGCCACAATGCAACACAGTGTTGACAAGTTCTGTGCTGCTTGCAACAACTTCGGCTTGACAGTCAATACGAAAAAGACAGAGGTGATGCACCAGCCAGCCCCAGGAAAGCCATGCGTTGAGCCAGTCATTGCCATCACTGGACAGCAACTGAATGCGGTGGATAAGTTCACCTACCTAGGCAGCACTCTGTCCAGAAACGTTGTCATTGACAATGAGGTGAATTCCCAGCTCGTCAAACTCAAAGCTAGTGCCGCTTTTGGCAGACTTCACAAGAACTATTATGGAACAGGAGAGGCATCACCCTAGAAACCAAGATCAAGGTGTATCGGGCCATAGTTCTCACCACACTGGTCTATGGCTGTGAAACATAGACGGTTTACCAGCGTCACGCCAGGAAACTGAACTATTTCCACACCACCTGCCTCAGAAGACTCATGGGCAGTGGCAAGATAAGATTCCGGACACTGAAGTCCTCACTTGTGCTGGCCTGCCTAGCATCTTCACCATCCTGATGCAATCACAGCTTCGCTGGGCAGGTCATGTAGTTCGCATGCCAGACCATCGGCTGCCAAAGAAACTATTGTTTAGTGAACTACAACAAGGAAAACGCTCTCATGGAGGCCAGAAGAAACTTTTCAAAGAAAACCTCAAATCTTCCCTGAAGGCCTTCAACATCAGACACACAACATGGGAGCAGACTGCCCAGGATAGAGATGGGTGGCGATCAGTTGTCCGCAAAGGTGCAGAAACCTGTGAAAGTAACAGAATTGCTGCAGCTGAGCAGCGCAGGATGATCAGGAAGACCAGTGTCAACAGATCTCAAGCTGCTGCCACCATCCCCTGTCCATACTGTGATAGGTCTTTCTGGGCGCAGATCGGCCTGACCAGCCATCTACGCACTGACCCTCGATCCCAGGATGACTAGATGGTCTTCGTCGTCTCAACAGACAAACAACAACATGTGTATGTGCAAACATACGTACATGTGCATGTTTGTATGCATACCTGTGTACAAGTGCACCCAGTCCCATGGCCATCTGTTATTATGTAGTAATTTGTTACATTTGATAAGCAAAAAATGTAAATAAGTAAATAAATTATATTAAAAAAAAAGATTGAGAACATCACACAAATTCAAAATTGTACTGTGATTCAAATATGTAAGCATATGTTGTGTAGGAATGTGTAATATACATCATATGCATAAGTGTGTGCAGACCAGGTTGCCGATAACATTTCAACATGATCTGTTGACACACTTTGTAAAAACTGAACTTTTTTTTCTCTCAAAATCTGATTAAAACAAAAACTGGACAAAAACTATTTGAAAGCTTCTCGCACATATGTGATGGTCGTGTCAGTTAACTGCATTGAATGCTTTCAATGATTTATGTGTAACTCAAACAATGTTATCTTTAGATTCAGTCTGTCACTTGGATATCGTGCAGAAATGTACAAGCAGCAGCCGCACAGTAGGCGTTGACTGCCCTCCCCACCCATCCCAAGCAAATGTAGAAAAAAAATCCATATAGCTTGATAGCAGTTTAATACTCCAGAGTTGCCATGTAGCCAGGAAGTGCTAAAACTCTTGTCGGGAAGCAGCTCTGGCCATGTGCATCTTTTTACTTGCCATTCTTTTGATTCAGGAAGGGTCTGACATAGGTTCCTTGCCCTTGGAAGTTCACATGGGTTTGTTTTGTTTGTTTTTTGTGTGTTTCTTTTGAAATACTGTGGCTTTTATGTAAAATATATCACCATCAGTTTCAGGGTAAACAGTCATGATGTCATTTGTGTGTGTGTGTGTGTGTGTGTGTGTGTGTGTGTGTGTGTGTGTGTGTGTGTGTGTGTGTGCATGCGTGTGCGCATGCATGCTTGGGTGTGTATGTTTTGTGTGTGTGTTTGTGTATGTGCATGCAATATATGTGTTTGTGTGCATTTGCACATGTGTGTGTGTGTGTGTGTGTGTGTGTGTGTGTGTGTGTGTGTGTGTGTGTGTTATACATGTGCATGCATATGTGTTTGTGCATGCGCACGTGTGTGTGTGTGTGTGTGTGTGTGAGTGTGTATTTGTGTGTGTGCCTGCATGCCTTCAAATATATACGTATGGATGTATATGCATGTATGTCATTGTTTATGAAATTGCCCATCCTTGTTGAGGCATCTCAGGCCCTCCAGCGTCAAGACACACAACAGGCGCACCCTGGCGAACTCATGGCCTCAGAGGGGATGTAGCAGAGGATGCTGATGGAACTCCAGCCTCAACAGCTGCGCACCAACTGCCCTCAGCCCCCCAGGGCCAGAACCTGCCAGCCAGCCAGAGGTCAGCCGAGGTCAGCGACACCAGAGACCGACCACAGCAGCAAGGGAGAGCACCTGCCACTGTTCCGTCTCCAGTGTCTTTTCCTCCGTCAGCCTCTCAGCGTACAGCATCTGCTAGCTCCTCTAATCTGCAGAATCCCAGTATTCCCACTGCTGCTGCTGCTGATGGGCATGAGGCATCTTCTGCATCACAAGCAGGTAGAGAAGGAAGGGATACGGATAGGGATTATTTTAAGAAAAGGCCATAGCTCCTCATGAAGGGGATGGTGTATAATACAGTACAAGAAATTGTACATCAGATACAATGAAAAGGAGAACAATATCAGTTGTGAATACAAGAAATTGTACGTTCAGCACAAAGAAAAGGAGAACAATATCAGTCCTGATCATAAAAAATTGTACATTCAATACAAAGAAAAGGAGAACAGTATCAGTCATGAATACAAGAAATTTTATGTTCAACACAAAGAAAAGGAGAACAATATCAGTCGTGAATACAAGAAATTGTACATTCAACACAAAGAAAAGGAGAACAATATCAGTCGTGAATACAAGAAATTGTACATTCAACACAAAGAAAAGGAGAACAATATCAGTCGTGAATACAAGAAATTGTACGTTCAACACAAAGAAAAGGAGAACAATATCAGTCCTGATTACAAAAAATTGTACGTTAAACACAAAGAAAAGGAGAATGATATCAGTCATGAATACAAGAAATTGTACATTCAACACAAAGAAAAGGAGAACGATGTCAATCAGGTACAGCTAATTGAGCGGATTTGGAATGCCTTACAAGTTACATAAATAGATGGCAAATTGTTTATAACATCTTCGTCATCAGAACCCACAAGCAAAATAAGTCTGAATGCAGAAGGATGTCTATGATATTTTGATGGATAAACTGGTTTCTAAGCAGAGAGAAGGGAGAGAGCGAGGGGGTGAGGGATGGGTAGGGAGACTGAGAGAGATGAATGGAGTTCTCACCGAGTTTTGGCAAGTGCAGAAATCTTGGGCAGTTGATGCAGAAACAGGTCATTCATTTTTCTCCCATGGCTGGGAAAATTGATATTCATGTTTTTGCCCGTGTATGTGGAAGAGAGTGCAAAGCCAGACTTAAGATTTTTTAAAAGCATCTTTTTCGTTGAGATATGACGCATTCAGCAGTGATAACTGGACAGCGTTTGAACAGCTGATTTTTCTCCTGAGCCTGAACTTACTTTTCTCCACCTTGGCTGTGCTGAATATTGATTCTATGGACAGACTACACCTGCCCAAATACTTTACTTTAGATTTTGGGAGTTGAAGAGGACAGCTTTTGCCCTAATGTTTTCCCATCACAGCATGCAGATGGTAAGATAATTTGTGCTGATTTTTTTTGTATGTACATTTTATTGTATATTTGAAATAATCACATAGACATACATAAGAAAAGATGGCACTGTGTGGTTTTGAAAAGGGCAAAACGATTAACATGAAATAATCAAACAGATTCTGCTGACACACAGGCATGAGTTATACAGTGTGGTTTGTCTGTTTTTGCTCAGTTTTCTGCATTTTCTGATCTGCATATTGAACTCTTAAACCCTAATTTACAACCATTTTTCTACCTTGAGAGGCTTATTTGCGATGCTGTATGTGAAAGTAGTGATTAAGTTGCCAGCTTCAGTTTTAAGACTAACAAAGACCAAGGCATACGTTTTGTTAAGTTCTTTTTTTTTTTTCTTCAAAATTTTAACATTATTTCGTAAGATTTTATCCATATCCATGATTTTTAACCGTGTTGCATCTCTCTCTCTCTCTCTCTCTCTCTCTCTCTCTCAACACTCTCTCTCTCTCTACGTCTCCTTCTCACCCTCTCTGTCTGTCTGTCCACCTCTCTGTCTGTGTCTCTGTCTGTCCGCCTGTCCGTCTTCATCTCTCTCTCTTCTCGGCTTCAGCTCCAGTTCCACTTCAGACAGCCACTGTCAGACAGCCTGGAGAACGGTTGAGAACGTCGGAAAGTGGGAACAGTCCAGCGCCGGCGCCAGCAACCTCTGTTTCTGCCCCAGCCAGCGGCCCTGCTGCCACTGCTTTGACACATTCTGACTCTGGCGGGACCGCCCGCCAGGAGCCCCCTCCTCCTCCTCTGTCATCGGCCCCTGGGGGGCAGTCCAGGGAAGGAGGAGAGACTGGCGGTAGTGGGAGAGGTGATGGTGGTGGTGACTCTGAGGAGCGTGCTCCAGAGAGACAGGTGTGTTCTTGACTCTGTGTGTGTGTGTGTGTGTGTGTGTGTGTGTATGTGTGCGTGGGGAAATGTGGGGTCATGTGTGTGCTTTTGTGTGTGAGTGTGTGTGTGTGCAAGTGCGTGTGTGTGTGTGTGCGTATGCGTATGCTTGCGTATGTGCATGAGGGGAAATGTGGGGTCATGTGTGTGTTTTTTGTGTATGTGTGTGTGCGTGTGTTCGTTCCCAGAAAGGTAAAAGAAACCAGAAAGTGACAGAATTGCAACTCCGGCCTGAATGTTTATATTGGTCAGTTTTGGGCGGTCAGTCTGCCGAAGTTTTAGATCTGAACCATTAACATCTGCCAACTCATTTTCTTTTTACTTTGTTAATGCTTATTAAAGGGAAAGAGATATGCTTTCTTTGTTTTTAATGACACAGACAATGTTTGTAGATCACAGTCATTTTCATTACATGACAACTTCACAACCTAGCTTGTTCCTTTTTTTCATTTCCAGAAACTTTCTTGCTTTTTAAACACTTTTTTTTTCTTCAAAAATACTCTTTTATTTTCTGCCAAAACAGTGCCAAGTGTAATGTAGAGGCAGCAGCACTGAAAAAAGAAGCGTTTGGTACATGGGGAGACCTTGTGCGACCTGTGTCTGTCCTCCCCTAACAAAATGGCTTCATCTACTGAAAACTACTACATGCTTCAGGCAGTTAGGTATCCACCAGAACATGCAGTTTTCTTTGCCGAGCATGTGCACGAGTATTAAAGTGTTTCATTGTACCTGCATGCTTGTGTACGGACCAATCATTGACTAAGATTGTGCAGTGTGTTTGTGTGTGTGTGTGTGGGGGGGGCGTGCGCGTGTGTGTGTACGCATGCTGTTGTGTCCATTGTTGTGCGACATGTGTGTGTGGTGTGTGTGTGTGTGTGTGTGGTGGTGTGTGTGAGTATGCACCGTTGTTTGTAGATGCATGGCACTTTTTGCAATATTCATCTTCTTATTGGTTTCATTTATGTTTTCTTTAACCTTTTATGTATTTGTAAGCGCTTAGGGCTTATGATTAAAGATTAAGCACCATAAATAATCATTATTATTATACAGGTAAAATGCTCCTGAATTTATGAGGCATTGGAAATGGCCAGTCACATCAGCAGTCGTTTTTTTCATGGTCAGTCGGTGATGCATGATAGCTGATGAATATAGGCCTTGTGTTAGTCCCTAGTCAAAAAAAGAGACTGTGTGTTACAGCTGGTGACCTATGAAGACTTGGGCATCTACACCCAGCAGCCCAAAAGACCTGACATGGTAGTGACGACTGTGCGTTTCAACACCTTTGTCCAGTGGCCCCACGGACAGACGCACCCCCCGGATGAAATGGCGGAAGCAGGCTTCTATTACACAGGCAAGAAGCAGATGTTTTGGGTTTATTTTTTTCGCCGTTTGTTTTCTCTCATTTTTATTTCCATTGGCATTGTTGATTTTTTTACCCCATGCTATACTAGTAGGTATAATTTATCACTTTCTTGCATAAAATCTGTTAACAAACCTGGAAGTCTGTCTAGTTTAACGGAAATTGAAATTTATGTTTATAGTACTCAGAATGTAAGTATTCCTGAAAATGTAACTTGCATTTCCTTTTGTGCTCTTTCTGGCTGCTGTGAACTGTTTCACTGGCACATGTTTGCAGTGCTTTCTCGCAACAAAAGGAATGAATTCAGTACAGTGTGCGAGGATATACAAGGTATACAGTAGGATTCTCTGTAATCCGTGAGTTAACGCATGGCTACAATCACTCAAGCTGTTGTGGGGAACTCATTTGAGTTTATGATCTGTTTGCTTGTACTTGGAACTGATGAAAAGAGGATCTTTAACACATCTTAAACAGTAGTCTTTATCAGCAGATGGTGAGAAACCAGCTTGCCGGATCATTCACTTTGGAGGGTGATTGTGATTGTGAACACAGCATGCAATCTTTTAGCTGATGGGAACTAACATCACCTGGCATTTCTCTCCATGAATTGACCTTCTGTTGACCGAAAAATAAAGCTATTGAGTGTCTGGCGGCAAATTTCAGCTTTTATGTGTAATGCAACATTCTGCATGCATTTGGGAAGATGGTACTTATTGGTAGCACTCAAATTAACTCAGTGATTCAGATTTTTGTGGAGTGCATGAAGTCATTTGAAAAGAGGCTTCAGCTCAGTGAATCAGATCTAATAGAGTGCTCAAAGTCATTCTTACAGGAAGCTTCGGCTCCATGATTAAAGTTGAGTAGAGTGTTTGAAGTCATGTCAAAATGTGCTTCTGACCTGCAGTTTGATGATGGAGTAAGTGAAAAAAGATGATCTTGATGTTGATACTGACTTTTGTCAGCAGAGTGATGACTAGGATGCAGGTGATTACAGAACCCTCCTGTGAGCACAGTGTAGAAACTCGGTGAACAAAACCAGCTCAAGTGTTGCACAATGAAGACCCTGATAAACAGTATCATTGGACACAGATTTAGAGCAAATTTCCTCTTGGTGCTCCTTTTAAAGGTGCCTGTGACGTCAATCTTCCTGCAGAATTCAGCACATGTATAGCGCCATTGAGGAGATTTTTTTTTTTTCATGTCTTGAAAAGAATGTTTCTCATTCTAACATGCAAGAAGTAGCCAATCTTCTCTCTACCAACTCTGCCTCCACCGTTTTGTCCCGTATCGCCTCCATTTCATTGACGTCTTGCTCTACCCAGGTGGCATGGGGTGCTGACATTTCCAGTGAAATTTGCATGATCTCCCTGCGTTGGTCAGTTTCCAAAGACACACTTAAAGTGTGTTTTGTATGTGCCCGATGCTCCCCTTTTGAGTTGAGCACAGTTTGTGCCTCAGTTCTTTCCTTTCTTTTCTTTCTTTGCTGGACTTGTGTTCTCTGAAATTGCCCTCTCTGTCACCCATCTGTGTTTTAAAGAAGGGTGGTATTTCTGAGGATGCTCTGCAGAACATCCATAACCTGGCAGAAGTTGCAGCTGCCTCTTCTTCTCCTGGTCCTGTGTCTGCTCTACTAGCTTCGGTGTGTTCCACTTTGATAATAAGGGAGGCAATCACCAAGGCTGTCTGATGATCTTATGGTGTGTGCTGTCCTTTCCTGTTTGGGAATACCCTGCTCATGGCTGTGGACAAGGTAAGACAGGGTCTTCCTCAATCTAGGCCCCTGTCTTTCTTTCAGAGAGCAGGCTGTCAATGGCCACACACACCTTCAGCCCTCTTCTGGCAACTCCTTTCTCTTTTGTTTCATCAACATGGTGACAGCCCCGATATGGCCCTTTGCAGTCAGCTGGGCGATAAGCAACATAACCGTACCATTACCTCGCTTGTTTCAGACAAAGGCTTTTCTGCTCATGTGAATTGGGGAGGGGGCCCATGGAAATGGCCAGAGCCGGTGACTGCCCAGGGATTGAAGAGATACTTGCTTTAGTAGATATCTCTCACCACTCAGAAAATCATATCTAATACAGACTGGTCGTGTCAGTGATGCAGGAAGGACTCATGATGACCTTGTTTACTTCCCATCCACCCTTGTCTTTCCACCCTGTTGGAGCCAAGATTCTGGGAATTCCAGTCAGGTCTGCTTTGCTCTCAGAGTAGGTGGGCCCCCCCCCCCCCCCCCCCTTCCAAAAAAAAAAAATGCAATTCCTCTCTCATGCCCTCCTGTTGTTGTTTTTTTTCTTCTTTTTATCCTGTTTCAAGTCCTAGCGAAGAATAAGAAATGGTTGAAGAATGTGTTGGCTACAAGGTTTTCAATGGGATTAACGAGAAATGCTGGTCAGTCCAGCCTTCTGGGTGACTGGGTTGTTAGTCTGAATGCGTCTTCTGATGAATTCGAACCTCCTCAAGAGGGTTCACAGCTTGCCCCTTCAAACTAGCTTCCTTCCGACTCATTCTTCAGCTGGCAGAGTCGGTGAGGTTCATGCTGTCTCCAGGGATCCACATCTGATGTGTTCACTTTGTCAGCTCCTGTGATCCCGGGGAGCCTAGGGGGCAGGTCAACTGTCCAGTCAGGGCTCTTAAAATGGACTTACAGGGGACAGGGTCGAGTGCTCACAATTCAGCCTTCTTGCATAGCTTGAGGAACGCTGATGGCTTGGCGCAGACTGAGGCGGTTATCAGGCAGGCTTACTACTGCACTCAGCAACTCTTAATCCTGAAGGTTGACCTTCGGGCACATGACTTTCGAACTGTTTCTGCCGGTGCTGCGCATCAGCAGATCATTACATTCACTGATATTGTTATAGCTGCCAGAAGGAAATCCCAGACTATGTTGGCAGGCTTTTTTTGTGAGTGCCATGTCGGCTGATCTGAGGGCCATAGACTGTCTAGACAAGAGTCATGGTGGTTCAGTCAGCAGTTCACCTGTCTTTCAGTGACACAGTGTTCTGAGTGTTCCTCCCCCTTTCCTAATTCCAGCAGGAAAAAAAAAAAAAGAAAGAAAAAAAGAAAATTACAGTGAAGAAAAAGAAAGATGTGTTGCACAAAGAAGAGAGAATATGTTCACTATAGAAGGGCAGCTGTGTCTGAAATAAGTTTTTTTCCTTGATATGTTAGAGCATTTCTCACATTTTTCTCTATTTAGAGGAGAAACCAGAGCTGTCTTGTGTGTTTTATGGTCAACAAGCAGATATGCTTCAGCAGGAAGCCTAACCCTGAAACTGTTCTGTAGTCACTGGTGCATGAAGTCACTAGAATAGCAGACAACTCTTTTGTCTTTAGCATGCTATGAACTCTTCCATTTTGATTTTATTATCTGGTGCTTGTTTGAACTGAAGAGTATGAGAAAAGGGAATTACCCCTCTACAATCAGTTTGTAAAAAAAAAAAATAAAAAAATACTTGCCTGTGGTAACATTAAGACACCCTCTCTCTGCCCAGTGCGTTAGGGATGTGGTGTCCATGTAACAGTTCAAAAATGGAAGCGACATGATCATTTAAGGGAGATCACTCACAGTAGTGAAGGTATTGAAGGCATATTTAGGTTTAGGATTTACCTCCTGTCTCGCATGGGTTTTTTTTTTTTTTTTTTTTTTAGCTTTATAATTGACGGGGGCTTTTCCATTCTGAATAGGATTAGAGCTCTTGTTTAGAGTGATGAATATTTCTAACAATTTACAGTTTAAGTATCTTTTCATAAAGCAAGGATCTTATGAATTTTATTTAAGATCTAAGCCTGGTATATGAGTGGCACACTTTTAATTGTAGTGTGACAGATGCGTTGTGTGTGTGTGTCAGGGTATGCATCCATCGACAGACTACTCTGCCAGACTGTGCTTGCCTCAAGGGCAAGAGTTGCTCATTTCTATACATAAACAAGATCTCCTTCGGCAGCCATGAAGGTAAAGTTGAGAAGAAGGTTTGAGCCCATCTTTTTTTCTCACGCTGCCTACTGACTGCTCCGCCTGGCAGGTCACGCGGACCTGGTGCGCTGCTTCCACTGCAAAGGGGGGCTGAAGACGTGGGAGAGCTCGGACAAGCCCTGGATCGAGCACAGTCGATGGTTCCCCCGCTGCCCCTTTGTGCGCCTCTGCAAGGGCCAGAAATATGTGGAGGCTGTGCAGAAATTGAACAACCCCGATACCAGACCCACGGTGAGGTTTTGCAGGGGATTGGGATGGGGGGGGGGGGGGGGGGGGGACGAAAGAGGGAGAGGGGAATGGGGAGGGGGGAGTGGAAAGGAGAGCGGGGGGGGGGGGGGGGGGGGGCAGCGAAAGGGGTGTTAGGTGGTTGAGGATGTGGATTGGGAGGAAGTTCATGAGTGTTGCGTGTGTGTGTTTACATCAATGTATGTGGTGCATGTATGTATGTGTGCCCACAAGCATGGATGTATGCATGCTTGTATACATACATGCAGGTGTGTGTGTGTGTGTGTGTGTATGAGATATTTGTTTTTAAAATGCTTCTTTAACGCACACTACAGGCAATGGCGGGGACATCTTACTGATTCTTGATGATGTTAAGTCCAAAGAACCATGGCCAGAAATGCAGTCTGTGAAATGGACATGATAAAACATTGCCCCCAGAACCTTGCCCAGTGAGGAGACTGGTCAGGAATGTGAAGAACTCAAACGTACCTTCGCCACACTATAGTCTCAGTTCCAACGGCGCGTTTCCTTACAGGGCCCGTCCTTCCTTAAGAGGCATTCAATCGATTATCCCGTACCCATATAGCTGGGTCCTGTAGGATCCATTCTTAGTTTGAACACTGAGGATGGTGATTGTGATTCTGATGGTGTATTATTCTGATTCCGGTGGTTCTGTTTGCAGGACAGGCTATCATGGCTAGTGAAGGATTTTATTGTATGCTATAACACCCTCTTTTTCGCTCTTAACTTTTTTTTCACACAGTTCCCCCCCCCCCCCTCTCCTCCCCCCCCCCCACCCCTTCTATTATAAAAAAAATATATATATTTTGCCCGGTCATTGTTTTAGTGGTGGAGGAGTTCAGTTGTCAGCCTGTGCTTGCTTTCTCCCCCACTACTTCTTTTTTTTTTTTTCCGACGAAACTTTTCACAGAACAAGAAACTTAGCTGCTTGAACTGGCGAAATAACCTTCCTCCTGATTGTCTGGTCAGTGTGTAATGTCTGCCTGCATGTTTCTGGTTGTGTTGGTTGTGATGTGGTTGAAAACATTGCAGGCACCAGTATTTCGGCTTGCACCATGGAGATGACTTGAACAGCACAGGGCAATGAACATTGAAACAAAGGAAGGGACTGGGTTTAGCACCGGGGTCCTCGCTACTGTTCAAGGTGATGGTCACAGAAGGTAGAGCAGTCTGTGCTGGAAAGTCTTTGAGCACCAGTGTCTATCAGAACAATGTGTTTTCCCGACTGTGTGTTGATGGAAAGGGATGCGTTCACTTTTCAGATCACAGAGGAGGATGTGGAGAGAGAAATGCGAAGGGCAGAAGAGGAAGAAAGACAAAGCTGTGAGTTGCGAAAAGACCTTGTGTTCCCCCCTACCCCCCCCCGTTTACTTTGTTTCTTTTTTATGTTTTTTTTCTGCCTTTGCCATTACATCACTTTTGTGATGAAGGGATTTTAGCATTTCTGTAGTGTTTGTAGTCCTTTCGTTTTATTTTATTTATTTATTTGTTTTGTGGTTATTTGTTTGTTTTGTGCTTATCAGATGTAATTAATGAGTGTATTGGACTGGCCGTTGTTTGTCCAGCAATCAAGCAAGGAATGATACATGTGCATGCAAAGAATGTGTTGTGTGTCACAGCGCTGTCGGATGCAGCCCTACCGAGCCCACCCCAAACTCCGGATGAGGGGAATGACCCGACTATGGGCCCTCTGGCCAGAACAGCCATGCGTATAGATGCCGACGTCGCTGCTGGTACCGTGACAGGTAAGACTAGGCATACGGTCGGTCAGATGTGATGTGTGGGATGACTGCTTAATGAACTCTTTCCGTTTTAGCGTCTTGGTATACAGATCAGCTGTGCACCACAATATCATGATGACGTATGTGCACAGATCAGAAGTTAGAAACTTTGTAGCACAGTGCAGAGGGTTTCATCGCCAAATCCCACCGGCAGTCATTTTAGAGATTAAGGGAAATAACTCAGATTTTCCTCCGCCAGGGTTCGTACGGTTTTTAAAGGTCGGTAAAAGTTTGTAAAAATCACCACCTCATTTTTAAGCCCTTAAAAAGTCAGTAAAAAACAGCATTCTAGTCAAAGGTTTGTAAAAGTCTTTAATTTTCATCAACTGAGCAGCTATTTCATCTTCCCAGCTTATATTCTGCCGTCATCTGCAAATGAAATCAAACTGCTGCCGCAGATTCTTTTAAATTTTACAGAAAACTTGATTAAAAAAAAAAAAATCGCGAATCGTTTCTGAACTTGACCGGTTTGAACTGGCTTGGTAGCAGACGACGCAAGGGAGATAATTAACGAGGCCTAACGCTCTTCTCTGTTTGTGCACATCCGGGTATTCGATGTGAAGAAAAAGAAAAATGCCGGGCTCGTGCCTATTTAGAGCTTCTTGGCTCACAAAGCCGGAATTTTCTCAGTGGCTGAGGCGTGACCCTGCAAATCCAAGGGCTGCATACTGCCACATCTGTGCAAAAACGATCAACGTTTCGTCAATGGGCGAGAAAGCTGTGATTGTTCACAGTCAAGGTAAGCATCGATTTTTTTTATGTGCGATCTTCTAGCTGAGGCACCCCCCCCCCCCCCCCCCCCCCTACAGTGAAACCGGGTCGGCTTCTATTTGCCACTAAACTTCAAGACGCTTTTGCTTCTCCGTCAGCATAGGGCTATTAGGTTAAAGGGTTAGTGTTAGGGTTCCTCTATCTATACTGAAAAAGGCAATTTTGAAAAAACAGAAAGAAGCGAGAAATTAGTCGTTCGGATGGGACTATAAACCGAGGTCTAGTCTGTGTCACATGCACTAAGATCATACACGGACTCTAAAGATCCCGATGCTCATGTCCTAAGACGGGTGAGTACCGGCTACACGAAAATACACAATGCATGCAACCTGTGTGCCAGAATAGTCTACGTGAAGACTGTGGGCACGGGGCAGGTTAAACATCCCCATCTGGAGGAAGAAGAAGAAGAATTAGTGGGGGGGGGGGGGGGGGGGGGGGGGGGTGGCCTCATCTAGACGATTGTCACTTTTTTTGCCGTTGACGCAATCTCAAATCTGGCAAACTTCCGCTACATGCAGATTCCGATTTCTCTCTCCAGCTCCACTTGTCTGGTTGCGCTCACTTGATTACACATGCTCATAAACTGCACACATGCTTTCTCTGTCTTCCGTCTGTCTTCTCTCTCTCTCTCTCTTCTCTCTCTCTCTCTCTCTCTCTCTCTCTCTCTCTCTCTCTCTCTCTCTCTCTCTCTCTCTCTCTCTCTCTCTCTCTCTCTCCTCTCTCTCTCTCTCTCTCTCTCCTCTCTCTCCTCTCTCTCTCTCTCTCTCTGTGAGTCTCTCAAAACACACTTGTTTCTGAGTAACTTTATCTTATCTTTGCAAGTTTCTCTCACACTCTTTTCATCTATGTGCCCCCCCCCCCCTCCCCTCCATTCCACCACCTCCTCCTCTCTCAAATTCTGTCTTTACTAGGTGTTGCCATGCATATCATAACATAAACAGTACTATAGACTATTTAAGCATTTGTCTTGATGGTCACACACACACACACACACACACACACACACACACACACACACACACCACACATGCACACAAAGCGCACGCGCACACACACACGCGCGCACACACACACACACACATACACACACACACATGCACGTATGCAGCACGCACGCACACACACACACACACACACACACACACACACACACACACACACACACACACACACACACACACACACACACACACACAAATATAAAGTTTCAGCATACCATCAAGAACATGCATGTTTATTTACAATTTCTTCTTTTAACATTGAACAGGCCAGAAGCACAAGAAGAATGTATCTGCAACACAAGCTTTGGCTCCCATCAGTAGCTACAGTGCTTCCTCTGGGGTGATGCCAGCGAGTTCATCCAGCACCCGGCCACAGGTATCAACGTCGACAGCTAACCCAACGACATTGTCTCCAGGGACTCTTCATGGACGTGTACAAAAAAGTGACTCTCTGAAAGCAGAAATGCTGTGGACACTGAAAAGCATTGATAGTCATTACAGCATGAAATCAAGTAGTGACATCGGGATGTGTTTGCTGCTATGTTTCCTGATAGTGCGATAGCTCAGTCATTTCAATGTGCGGAAAGCAAAACCACATACCTCTACACATTTGGACTTTCCCCATACTTCAAAAAACAACTGAAAGACCAGATCAAACAGCAGACTGAGTATGTTCTTCTGTTTGACGAGACACTAAACCAGCATCTTCAAGAGAAGCAGATGGATAGGAGGAGGGTTATGCAGGCAGTCAGAAAGGCAGGGGGTGTAACAAAGGTGCCAATTACCAAAGAGATGCTCAGCTATGGAGCCTCTGCTAGGGCAAAACATCGTGAGTACCTGGAGAAAAAACGGGAAGAGGAGGCCCAGAAAAAGAGGAACAGGAAGAGAGAGGCTGCAGAGGAAGAAACTAAAGAACTGAGAGCCAAAAAAGCACGTCTCCAAAACGACATTGCTGAGATGGAGAAGCCTGCCAACAAATTGTCAGAGGATATTGAAAAGTTTGGCCGCTTGACTCTGATAGCAGAGTCAAATGCTATCCGGAGGAGGGTGGCTGAGAAAAAGGTTGAGATGACACAGGTTGAGCAGACCATAAAAGAAAAAGACCTGCTTGCTTGTGGTCCATCATCACAGTAATGCTGTGGACATAATTTTGTCAACATTTTCATGTGAATTTAGAACTAGAGGCTGAGAGGATAATTTGATCAGAACTGTGAGTGCAGAACAACCTTCACTAGAAAATGAACTGAATATTGGGATAACTTGTGTCCTTGGATTACATTTTCACAAGAGCTTGCTGCCTACAAACATAGTTATGTGATTTTTTTTTTTACTTTGTGTGTATGTCATTGTCATGTATGATGCATGTATGTGTGTCCGTGTCTTAGTGCGTGTGTCATGTATGTGTGCTTGTGTCTGTGTCTTAGTGCGTGTGTCATGCCGCATGGGCCTTGAAATTTTGTGAAAGGGTCTTTAAAAAGTATTTTAAAAGTTTGTAATTTTTAAAGAGAAAAATGAGTAAGAACCCTGTGACCGCTCATGTTTGCCAAGAACAAAGTTTTGAGGACATCTCCACGTCTGTGGTCTTGGTTTGGTTCCATCGGGGTCACCAGTACTGGCAAGTCCATGGGGCTGTCGTTGGACGGACGTGGTGGCACCCTCCGAAGGGAGAGCTCACTCACGCCGGCTCCGTGACTAAGCAATCATTGTCGTCAGTAGGGGGCTTAGTAGGTGGTGTCCTGCGTATGTTAGATCAGAACAGGCACCACTGAACACCACCAAAGTGACTTGGCGGCAGTGCAGTGTCTCTTCCGGTGGGTTGCCTCTTGACGACTTGACGTTGACTGCTCCCTGTGGATTGCCGGTGCCGGGGCTGCGGCGGGGCCGACCAGGCTGTGGCTGTGGGCGGGGTGTCGGAATGAGCGGCGTGGGTACACTGCCTCTGAGGTGGCGCAGTGGTTGGGACAGCAAAAAAAAAAAAAAAGTTTTTGAGGACCTTTTTTTTGTTTGCTTTGTTATGCTGGAAGAGGACATTATTTTCTTGTTGTAAAAGAAAAAAAATGTTTATGATGTGGGACTTTTGTGACTTGTATATGTGGTATGCTTGATGTCTTCCTTATATATTTTTGGTACTTCCAAAATTTGAATTGGAGATATTATTTCTGAAGCAATTGTTGTTTGCTGGTAAACCGCAAGCTTGCAAAGATTTATGGTTGTTTCACTAGTTTGGCATTGTTTTTGCTTTAGGTCTTGTTTGGAGACTTTTTTTTTTTTTTTTAGGTGTAAAGCTGTTTGTGCAGGGTTCAGTATACAATCAGCTGTAGCTCATTTCTGACATATTTTCTCTGTGCGTGATGGGTGTCTGTCCTCCATTTTATGGACCCTCATGCCGACCTGGTGAATTATGTTCATGTATTGAAAGATTTAATGATCTTTTACGCTTGTTTGCTAGTGTAAATGCTGTTTCAGTTTGGCAGTGGCATGAACCGGCAGTTAGTTGAACAGAGGGTTTCCTGCCATCTTTAATCTTTTATAAAATACACAATATGGATGGGTGACGGACCCTCAAAATTTCAGTTTCAGTTTATTGACAGTTGAAGTTACTCTTGGGCTTGTTTACAGAATGTATGTGCTACAACCAGCTTTTAAGATTATTGTGAATGTTTGACTTTTTACGGTTTGTATGCGATGTTGTGTTGTTTTCGCTTTTTGTTGGAATGTTTTGATCCCTTTTTCCAATACATTGCCGTTTTGGGCTTCGACGGGAATGCCCTCGGTTTTTACTGTAAAGTAGCATTTTTTATTCTGTCGTAGTTTAATTTCAATCTGAGGGGACAAAAAATTAAATTGACCATTTTTGACTTTTTTTTTTTTTTTTTTTTTCCCAAGGGATTTTGACTCTGTGGCTATTTTTCTTTTCTTTTTTTTCTGAAGAGATGGGTTGAGATATAGATTGCCATATCAAACTTCTAGCATTTTCATTCTGTCATAAATTTTTTCAGTTCAAGAAACAGAAGAGGTAGTGACTTTTTACTTGTGCCCTGTTTTTTTTGTTTGTTTTTCTTCTTTTTTAAAAAATTGTGGATGTCAAGGGACATACCTGCTTCCTGACAGATGTCAGTGTGTGACCCGACAGTACTCGACAGAACCTCCATTGAAATGCCCCAGTGAGTGTACCAGCCTGTATTTCATGACTGCAGAGCCCACCAGCAAAAGACATCACCACCAAGTGAACTGCCATGTGCATGCTGCAACTGCACTAGTTGCTGTTTCACAGACAGGTGAAAACCGTACAATTCCAGACACAGTGAAACTTAGGCCACAGGGTCTTAAGTGCCCACTGAAAAGGATCCAGGCTGAAGTCCTTCCTGCTTTCAAGAAGGCTTGCCCAGTGGTACTGGGCCTTTCCCAGAGTGGGCCAGCGGGCAGTCAAAAAAATATGTACGCCTGAAGCTGGCAGTCATACCAAGAACCAACCAGCTGGGGGCAGTCCTGCAGCACCCAAAGAAGCCTGTGCTGGATTCACAAAGGGTGCTGGTGTGGATTGTGATAAGGGTTGTTTTAGGTCGGCCTTTTCGTGATGGAAAGTTTGTTTGGGCTTTGAGCTTGTACATACTTTTTGATTTTCACTTGTTTGCCGTCTGCGGCTGTCATTGACTGGACTTTTTGATTTTCACTTGTTTGCCGTCGGCGGCTGTCATTGACTGGACCTTTTGATTTTCACTTGTTTGCCGTCGGCGGCTGTCATTGACTGGACTTTTTGATTTTCACTTGTTTGCCGTCGGCGGCTGTCATTGACTGGACTTTTGATTTTCACTTGTTTGCCGTCGGCGGCTGTCATTGACTGGACCTTTTGATTTTCACTTGTTTGCCGTCGGCGGCTGTCATTGACTGAACTTTGGGAAAGTTGATTCACATTAGTTTTTGCTGCATGCATAGTTCTGATTCTAACCTGTTTGATGTCGGCACCCATGGTTGGCTGGACTTTGGACGACATGAATTGTGTAGGTTTTTTGATGCGTAAATAATTCTGACTGTAACTCGTTTGCTGTCAGCTCCTGTAATCAGCTGGACTTTGGATAACTTGATCTGACTTGCCTTTAGATGGTTTTATTTACATAGACTTACTCATGTATTATGTTTCTGCATGGGTATTTTGTTCCGTTTCTTTCTTTTTCGTACAGTCTGTTCTCAGCATGCATCACAACAAAGGAGGGTGAATTTTTTTTCACATGTTGTAGGGTGTGTTTTTTTTGCCATTGTGTCTTGGCGTTTTTGCCCCCTTTCCCTTCTCATAATGTTGGTGGTAGATGTCCAGCGACTTGAGAACAGCTTTGATGAACAGCATGTTTTACGGGGACGCTTGTGCAGATCTTGCAGAGCAGCTTGAAGACGAGAATGAAGAAATGCGCGACAGCTTCAGGTGCAAAATGTGTCAGACAAACGACGTAAATGTGCTGTTCTTGCCATGTGGACACTTGGTGGCTTGTGCGCAGGTGAGAGTGTGTGAATTAGTTTGTGTTCCATGTCTGGACGAATAGCGTGGGGCAACTGTATGGGTTCTGTCCTATTGAAATACCAGATTTAAGAGGTTGAAATAGCCGATATTTTATGACCTTAGCAACTGGGCAGCATATTCCAATTTCCGAGGATCTCCTTTTTGGAACAAATGAAAATTGTTAGGCTTGCTGGCTTAATTTTAACACAGCCGAAGTAGTCCTCATGTACAATGGTATCCATGCTTTGTTTGAGTTCTCTGCTGCACATTTAAGACATTCACAAAATCGGATAGGTCCAAGTAGCGCTGGACATGGAAGACAGCTACGCTCATTGAAAGACTTACCAGAAGGCAACAGGCAGCAGCATCGTGAGTTCTGGATATTGAAGAAGAAATGGACATGAGCACATAATCTGTCATTTCAGGTCCACGGTGTGTGTGTCAAGTTTAATGTTGGCCCTGTTGAAGGTCTGGAATTGGTCTGTATGTGTGTGCATATGTGTTTATATGCGAGTGCACGTATGTGTAGGTTTTTGAATGTGTGTTTGTGTGTCTGGGTGCAAGTTTGTATTTGCTATTGTTTTCAAGTGTGTGTGCGTGTTTGTGTGTCTGTGCTTACACATGTTTGTGTGTGTGTGTAGGAATTGGCATGTTCATGCAGACTTCTATATTCAGTTGAGCTTCAAGACTTGGAGGACCTCGTATAGCATCACTATAAACAGAGTAATGTTATTAGCCTGGAAGAGAAGAGGAAATCGCCCTACCTATTCCACACACACTCATACACACTCTTATGTGTAGGAATTGGCATGTTCATGCACACTCCTATATTCAGTTGAGCTTCAAGACTTGGAGGACCTCGTATAGCATCACTATAAACAGAGTAATGTTATTAGCCTGGAAGAGAAGAGGGAATCACCCCACCTATTCCACACACACTCATACACACTCTTATCCAGTTGATTCTGCAGCATTTCTCCATTGTGATTGATTTCTTCTGTTTTAGCTGGGACAGTGCGCACACCCTCGCATGGCCATGTCCCCAGGACAGTCAAAGGCTTCCTGCATGTGTACATGGACACATGCGCAACAGCAGGCTCCAGTGGCCGGGGAGAACAACTCTGCCAGCAGGAGTGAAGGGGCTGCTACATAGAGGATGAGTCGAAACAGTTTTTATTTGTTTGTGTTGACTGCTTCATCTTCCATGTCCTCCCAAGGGTTGTGTCTGTCACAGCGATTGCCTCAGACTCACCTGTGCACAGGTGGACCCACATTTGTCCCTATCATTCACAGGACTGGCAGTCCTTGGAGACCTGTCTGTCATGTAGCCACAATGGAGCCTGCCAGAGGAGACTGTGCTGCTGCTGCTGAGTCAAGACAAGTCAAATGTTGTTTTGGGGGACAGAGTCATACATTGAAGAGAGAGGGGTGTTTTTGGCGGCAGGAATGTGAAGGATAGTTTTCCTGAAGGTGGTCATTCTGAAATAGAAGTTTCTTTTCGCAGGGGATTCTTGGCTCTTTCAGCCAAACCTGTTTACCAAAACGTTTGCGAGTGTGTGTGAGTGTACGCAGTTTCAAATTGTCTGTATGGCACACCAGTGTTAGGAAACAGAATTAAATAAAACTAAGAGAGGTGGGGGTTGGGGGAGGAGGCAGTGGTTTCAGCACAGCTTTTGGCGTGGAGGGCCTGCAGTGCTATAGTTCAGCTGAAAGGGAAACACTAGCCGTGAGGAAAGTGTGGAGAGTTTCAGCTCCGACTGTTCGCTTTCATTGTGCGAGGGCTCTTGCAAGATGAAAAAGGCAGAGCACAGTAACCTTCATGGCTCCAGAGGGGTGAACAGGCAGGCAGTCCAGAGTGACATGATGGCTTCCTAAAAGATCCCTCACCTAGGGATGATCGGATTTGGTATGCCTTCTGTTCTGGGAGCAGAAAAAAGCGCCTGATTGGCCGAGACTTTCTAGGTGTATGTAGCAGTGTGCCAGCCACAATGTTTAGCTAGCAGAGCAAACAAATTGGTCATTGCTGGAACCAGTATTTCATGGTGCAACATGTATATCAAATGGGATCATTTGTTTGCCTGCACTTCTTTTCCCCTCTTCCTATCTGGCATATGATTGTTTGTTCGCTTGGGAGGGGGGGGGGGGGGGAGAGATTGGGTTCTCTTAAGAAATCCAAGCAAAGGTTATTTTGCATAGTTTCTAGCCATTGTCAGAGCTGATGAGACTGACAGTGCTCATTTGTGTTTGTATGTGTGTGTGTGTGTATGTGTGCGTGCATGCGTGTGCATGTTGTGAAAGAGCCTGCTAGGTTTCTGATATGGCCTTATTTTGAGTTGTCAGAAGAAATTAGTCCTTTTTTTTATAAAGGAGTTTCACTTTCCATGTGGAATTGAAGCAATTGTCAATGACATTTACATGTGGAATTGAAGCAATTGTCAATGACATTTACATTTGGAATTGAAGCAATTGTCAATGACATTTACATTTGGAATTGAAGCAATTGTCAATGACATTTACATTTGGGTGGAACACAGGAACAACATCGTGGAGATGGATAATTCCTTGCTCTGGACTGACGTCATTTGAAAGCCAAGGAAATTGAAGGGACGCTCAGGAAACCACAAACCTTCGCTGTGGTCAGACAGACCTGGGGTCATCCACCCTTTGAGTCAGATTATAAATGACAGTAAATAACTAGGTCAGCAAAGGAAGAAATGATCATCATGGAACTGAGGAGTACATTGGTTAGAGCAGCAGGAATCGTATGTCAAAGTCACAGCTCCGGCAGCAGCAGGAATGGTATGTCAAAGTCACAGCTCCCTGATCTCTTCTTCTACCATTTTTTGCCTACGCTGCCTCTGTCCATCACCATTTCATCCTCCAGTGCTGTCTTTGTCTTTCTTTCTCCTGGCCTCTGTCCATTTTCATGGCTGTGATTTTTTTTTATTTGCTGTTCCCAGTGTTTCGTCATCCAGTTCCCCTACTCTCACCCCCCACCGCTCTTGGTCAGCAGCCTCATCCTTCCTCCCACATCACCCCCATCCGCTCAGACCTCTTCTCCCCCTGTCCCTCCTTTTCCTTCACCTGCTTCTGTCTCCCTTCTTCAGAGTGTTTCTGGGTTCCAGCAAATGTGCATTATTCTAGGCAGAAATGCTTTGCTGAAAACTTGATGTACGTTTTGCCAGTTCCTTGCCTTTCTCTCTGTCTTTCCTTGTCTCCCTGTGGTACTCTTCTCTTTTGTCACCACTCCCTCTCTGTGCTACTCTCTCTCTTCTCTCTTTGCACTACTCTCTCTTTCTCTCTCTATTTATTACCATCTCATTCTCAGTCAGTAGTCTGTCACTCTATCTTTTGATCCGTTTCACAGTCTGTGTCGGTCAGTCTGTCTGTCTCTCAGTCCACTTACATGCTTACACACACACACACACACACTGTTCCTCTCCCTGTCTTTCACAAGTTGCTGTTTTTCTTTGTTTACTCACTCCGTCTCACTTTGAATCGCTCACTCTCTTTCTCACTCTGTCTCTTTCATTATCACTCCACGATGTGAGACACAAACATTTTACAGCGGAGTCCATGAAGATCCTGTTCAGGGATGTCCCGCCTGACGTGATCCTCGAGTTTTTGAGAGAGATTAACATTTTTCATCTGATTTAAGATTTTATGGAAGAAAGATTTTTAACGAAGTTTCTGGTACGTTTCTAGACGATGTCATTTAAAGAGATGTGTGAAAGTTTTTTTTTTTTTTTTTTTTTTTTTTTTTTTAAATGACTGGTGAGTTGATTTTAACGTGGTGACAGCCCTGATGTGGCCCTTTGCGGTCGGCTGGGCTATAAGCAACATTATCTTATCTTATCTTATCTCATTATCACTCTCTTTCTCTCACTTTCTCAGGCTGTCTCTCTTTTTTTTTCCCATACTCTCTCATTGCTGTCTCTTTCTCTCTCACACTCACTCTGTCCACATGCTGCTGGTTGGTCGTTCCCTTCTAAACTAGCTCTGCTGTCATGTCTGTACTGTGTTTACAGCAAGAAATTGTGTCTGCATTCCCCCCCCCCCCCCCCCCCCCCCCCCACTTGAAACAGAACACTGGGTATGTTTTGGTGACTTGGCATGGTTACCATAGTGTCAGAGACAAATGCTTTAGTTTTATATTGATAAAGGAAGGAAAAAAAAAGAATCATCAGTTAAATATGAAAACATACAAGTAATACACAGATAGGTGGGAGTTCGGTGTCTTCATGTAGGCAGACAGAAAGTAAACAAAGAAAGCAAATCAAGGGATGTCACTTGCAGTGGCTTCCCAGCGCCCCCTTCTATGCTTTTCAGTGATCAGCAAGGAAGGTATTCATTACTGTTGTCCCGTCTTGAGCTTTCACATTCACATGTAAAGCTTCAGATCGTTTGCCCTTTTTTGTGTTAGCGATATCTTTTTCTGGATAAAACAGGGTATGCTGGCTAGCTACCAGAGATTTGTATGTTTATGTTCTGTAATTACCAGTATCTTTGGACATTTGGCTGGTGTTCAGAGGGGTTATATATGTTTGTTTGCGGCATTGTGCAGAGCAGCGTTGCAAATTTCTAAACATTTTGTGAACTGAAATGATGTGGACTGAATGTGACATCTGGTGCGATTTGGTTTGTTGTGATTTAACTTGTTTGGATTTGATTTGATTGGACTGCTGTTATTTATTCGTGAATGGTGTGAATCTCTTTAGCCGAATGTTTTTGTCTTTTCATTCTTTCTTCCCTCGATTCTTTTTTTTTCTTTCCAGTTTTCGCCAGTTAGTTAAGTTTACCCGAGATGTCATACACTACTCCGTAAGGAATGGACTAGATTGTTTCTTGACTGTTCTCTGAGATGTCATACACTACTCCGTAAGGAATGGACAAGATTGTTTCTTGACTGTTCTCTGAGATGTCATACACTACTGCGTAAGGAATGGACAAGATTGTTTCTTGACTGTTCTCTGAGATGTCATAGATTGTTTCTTGACTGTTCTCTGAGATGTCATACACTACTGCGTAAGGGATGGACAAGATTGTTTCTTGACTGTTCTCTGAGATGTCATACACTACTGCGTAAGGAATGGACAAGATTGTTTCTTGACTGTTCTCTGAGATGTCATAGATTGTTTCTTGACTGTTCTCTGAGATGTCATACACTAGTACTACTGTGTAAGGAATGGACAAGATTGTTTCTTGACTGTTCTCTGAGATGTCATACACTACTGCGTAAGGAATGGACGAGATTGTTTCTTGACTGTTCTCTGAGATGTCATACACTACCGCGTAAGGAATGGACGAGATTGTTTCTTGACTGTTCTCTGAGATGTCATACACTACTGCGTAAGGAATGGACAAGATTGTTTCTTGACTGTTCTCTGAGATGTCATACACTACTGCGTAAGGGATGGACAAGATTGTTTCTTGACTGTTCTCTGAGATGTCATACACTACTGCGTAAGGAATGGACAAGATTGTTTCTTGACCGTTCTCTGAGATGTCATACACTACTGCGTAAGGAATGGACAAGATTGTTTCTTGACTGTTCTCTTGTGATCTGCCCCTTTTGATTTCAATATTCCCAGGAGAGAGAATGTGCCCATATTATATGTGTACTGCTTTAAATTGATGAACAGCAGTTTACTCTCCCGCAGTTACGGCATTGGCAAGTGTCGTTAGGATGCACAAACATGAAGTCTTCACAACTTTGTGGCTGTGCTTGCGCAAAAGAATGTTTGACTTTGAACTTAAAAAATGTTGGGTTATCTCCTTTTGTCCATGGTGGATTACATCATAAGGACAGTTGGATATTACGAAGTGCTGACAGACTTTGAAAGCACTGATCGATGGTTTTAATAGACCGAGACAGGGCTCTTCACTGTTGGGTCATTTGACAGTATCAGATGCTTCAACTTTTGCTGATGCCAATAATGATGGATTTGGTAGTGTTTGCCAGGTTGCTAAGATAATGATGATAATGGTGATCATGATTCCTGTAAAGAGTAACAAGAGTGATTGGAGACAGTATGTTAAAAATAAAGGATAAGGTGTTTCTTGTTTCCTGTCTTTTGATTTGCTGATTTCCCACTATGTATTGTGTAATATTGTGAAAAGTATGTATTATTGAAAATCAAGGAAAGATATGGCATCAATGACCATGGATATTTTTCCCCCCAGTTACTTTAATCATATGTATGCCACATATTTTGACAGTTATTGTTTAATCTTGATGGTGCATTTTGTCCTTATCATGCCGATTATCTGTGAAATTTTTGTTTTGAATTTTCATGAAAAGTCTCAAATGTAGCAGTTCTTTTCAACCCTTTCACAGAGTGTTTTACAGACTGGGGCAATTTTAGTGCATGAGCTGTGATTTGTTCCTGAATTTGCCTTTGAAATGTTACATTGAGTGACAGTCAGCATCTGCTTTGGTTCTGTGGCTTTTAGAAAATTTTGTGCAGGCCAGTAGCAGGGAAGAGTACCGAATAATAATGCCGTCTAAAAGATTATTGCTCAGTGGTTTTGGATGAAGTTACATGTGCCGGTCAAAGTGTGATACTTCAGTTACATTTGTTTACATGACATTGAATTCTATGTATTCTTTGAATGCTTATAATTTGGTTTTATTTTCTTCTGATAATTGAAATTTGAATTTCATTTTGCCATTGGAAACCAAAATGTTCTGGGTGCATTAATATGTGAGTAAAAATATAGTAGTTGCATTATTTCTTTTCAAATTCAAACACCATGTGGTGGAGTATGCAAAACACAGTTCATAACTGTTGGCAATGGATTTTACGACACATGGGGGCATGCAAACACACACACACACAATACAGCTACACACACACCCACACATCTATATCACCCACACATACAGAGGCACGCTGAAGTGTGTCCACAGTTTGTAATTTTGATAGTGTGTTGTAATTGTGGAATACTGTTCATAATGTTTGTTCATGTAATGTATCAGTAAATGGACTTTTATACATATATGTAAAAATATGCTTTAAATTCTTGTCTTCATTTATTTCTTAAACAAGAAAAAAAAAAGGGGGAAAAAAAGACATGTATGTATATAATATACAAACATACATACATATGTGTGAGTGTGTATCGAGAGAGAGAATGAAACAAAAAGAGGTTAAATAGAAATTTGTTTATGCTATTAGAGTATGAAGCACTTTATTTGCGAGTGAGTCACCAGTTTCAATTTTTTTCCGCCCATCTGACTATTTCATCCTACAAATTGTGAACAAATGCCTAAATCAGAGAGGAATATTGGCTTCAGATTAAACCACCTGTTTGACGATTTCTTTTCATTCTTCTTCTTCCACCACCCCTCCCCTGCTTATTAGTGCCTTTAGTTGATGGTGGGTTTTGTGTTATATGTGTGTTTTCACTTGCTTTTTTTTTGTTTTGAAAAAATTATGAAGTTTTTTTATGAAACAGGAAAACTTGCAGGTTTGCCAAAAGTGATAAAACAATGCGTCATACTCTGTCTGTGGTAAAATTCGCTTATGTAATGCATAAAATGTGCAGAAGAGGTCTTACGTATGTTCGGAGTGTTGCGGTCGGCTGGGCTATAAGCAACATTACTTATCTTATCTTATGTTTGGAGTGCTCTATGTGATGAAAGCAGAAAAAACGTTGAACCAAGAGCATAGGCTAAGTAGCCACATGATGTTTCTCATCTCATTTAGGAACAAGGTGTGTTAGTGACATTTGTTATTGCATGTGGGAACAGCGTGCAGTTTACTCAGGTCCTGAAGATGTTTGCAAGGCTATCTCAGAAGGCACGTTTGTTTGAATGGCCATTTACAGCAATGATGGAACTTGTGGAGGAGAGAGAGAGAGATTGCTACAGCAGGATCAGCGAAAGAGCTCAGAGCTTGTAAAACGAACTTTTACACATTTCCTCCAATAGTTTTGGCTAATTTGTCACCATTTTGTCCAGCATGGTAAGAGAGTGGAAAAGGATGTTTCAGAATGGAGCAACTGTGGATGCTCTTTTTTTTCTTGTTCATGTTCATGAAGTTCACTTTTTTGTTGTTTTCAATTGACAAGTTCTTGTTATGGTACCTGGTTTGTTGTGGGGGCAGAATGTAGCTTTTTTTTGTTGTTGTTGTCTGGCAGTTAGGTAGGGCACTTATGAACACTGTCCATGGCGGACACTGACGGCCTATTCTGCAGTGTTTATCTGTTACGACACGAATAAACACTGTCCAAACTGACACTGACGGCCTATTCTGCAGTGTTTATCTGTTACGACTCGAATAAACACTGTCCAAACTGACACTGACGGCCTATTCTGCAGTGTTTATCTGTTACGGCACAAATTAACACTGTCCATCGCAGACACTGACAGCCTATTCTGCAGTGTTTATCTGCTATAACACGAATAAACACTGTCCAAACTGACACTGACGGCCTATTCTGCAGTGTTTATCTGTTACGAACACGACTGTTACCGACACGAATAAACACTGTTCATTGCTGACACTGACGGCCTATTCTGCAGTGTTTATCTGTTACAACACGAATAAACACTGTCCTGGCCGACACTGACGCCTATTCTGCAGTGTTTATCTGCTACAACACGAATAAACACTGTCCATCGCCGACACTGGCGGCCTATTCTGCAGTGTTTATCTGTTACAACACGAATAAACACTATCTGTGGTGGACACTCACTGTTCTGTGGCATATAATTGCCTATATTGGTCTTTTTAAGGTTTTTTTTTGTGTGTGGCACCAAAATGTTTTGATTCATGTTTCCCTTTTCCTTTCAGTCTGGGAGTACAAAACTAAGGGAAATGCTTGGTGCCGTCAGCACAGCGTCATATGGTACCAGCAGTTGAGCGACCATGTCAGAACTGCATTTTGTTCCTTGGCTTCTTTTTTCAGGATATTGTGTTTTTGTGATGTGACTTCCCCCCCCCCCCCCCCCCCCCCCCCCCCAAGCCCTATAATTTGAGAGCCCTGAAAATGTTCTGCACATATGGCTGGGCAGCGATGGTTGAAACTTGGAAACATGTGCAGCATGATTTGGAATAAACCCAGCTATGCTAGTCGCAAAGCGAGACGTTGATTCAACGCCCATCTTACGCCGAACTCAGTAAGTGATTGCTCATTCTTCATTTTTGTTGCCCTGTATGTCGTTTACCTTGCCTGAAGACCTATGAGGTCGAAACATGTCATGTTTAGTCTTTTGATTCATTTGTTCATGTTTGGCGGATGTTAATATTATTATGACTACTTACATAGCGACTATGCTCGGCTCGAGAGCAAGCTCTAAGCGATTTACAATCCACACTTGTTTACGCAGCGAGCTGCCTACCTGGGTAGTGCCGACTGAAGAGCTGCCAGCTGGTGCTTCATTCAGTCGTTTCCCATGTCATCCAATCAACACTGTTCACTCAATTTCCTTACTCCCTTTATTCTTTCCATTTCCCACGCAGGGTGCATGCTACGTGTAACACATCATCCATACCAACGGCCAAACTGGCCTTCTCTTCTGAAAGTTGGTGATGGGATTTTACTGTGTGCTAGATGTTATGGTGTGCGTTCACACAGGAGCCTCGTTTAAAATCTCATTCGAAGGACTGTATGGGAAATGGAGTCAGAACCAATGTTAACTCTGAGGGGAAAATCCCCCTGTACTGAAATGGCCCGGCGGAGATTTGAACCCGCAACCCCAGGATAAGATTGCGAGTCGGGCGCTCTAAACCCCTGAGCTATTCCAGCCTCTACAGTACTTTTTTTTTTTTTTTTCCCAAAAGACCAGCTGTGCCAGCTGGACATTTTTTATCATTGGTGGACTGCATCAAGTTACTTCTTCAAAACATGAGGAAAAAATTGATACTTTTGTGTATGTTGAATCTCATTGGTGAAAAACGCTTTCTCAAGAAATATGTGTGGATTTGTATTTATGTTTGTGGATATATAGATATATTTCATTATGGAATTTGTATTTTCCCAATAATCATATATCATATGGAATTTGTATTTTCCCAATAATCAGGGGTGGTCTTGGAATTAAAATCTAAAACAGTTTGAGGGAAAGGGGGGGCGATCTGAAATCTATACACATTTAATGATGAAAGGTAACACATTTAGCATTCTTGGTTCATCTGATGGAACAGGTGTTTTGGGTCATAGAAGCCTCATCATCAAGTAATCAGATTCTGCAAGAACATTACAGAAAGTTGTTTGATTGATCTTAGTCCATTTTGTCACAGTTCACGTTTTTGCCTGGTGTATAACCATGGGAGAAAAATCATCCTTTCCTTGCAAAGTTCCACTTTTAAATTGTTTTTGTTTGCTCCTCCGTGTAGGACAGAGCATTCAGTGAGCGCAAAACGCTCCAGAGTTTTCTTTTTCTTGTGTGGGTGTTGGACAGGTGTTTCCATGAACTATTTCTGGCACTGGAGAAGAAAAGGGTGGAAGAGTGCGCCATTTTCTTCTCCTTCAAATGTGATCCTGCAGTCATCTATTGTTTTGCCAACAACGTATTTCTGGCATTCTATTTTTGGCCTGGAAAAGTGTTTTCATGAACTATTTCTGGTGCTGTATTTTTGTGCCTTTTCTGGTTCATTCATGTTCAGGTTCATTGGTTGGTTGATGCATAAGGGTGTTAATATGGGTTAGTGGTATTTGCAGTGTTAATTCCTACTTTAACATGAATACTGGTTTGTTTTTTTTCTTACTGAACTTATCTCTGTGTCCAGATGTGCATTTGTACATGCATACACACACACTGTGTGTGTGTGTGTATGAGTGTGTGTTTGCATGCCCCCATTGTGCGTGTGGATGTGTGCGAGTAAGAAAGATGTGCATTAGTACATGAATCTGTGTTCTTACATTTGAACGTGTATATACACATGCGTGTAATGTACGTGTATGCATGATCCATTTGCCATACACTGAACTCGCCCTGGACTGAAATTTTCCAGATATGCGCTTCATAAAGGCTAGACATTAGTAATTCTTGTGAGTTTGAGGGGGTGGCAAGATTTCGCAACACCAAGCAAGGCAAGGCATTGGCAAGAGATGGTTAGCGCGTTTTGGTGCTCTGTCTTGCAAGAGAAATTGGCCAACAGTCATAACATACTCCGACTGGGTGCGTTAAAAGTTGCAACTCTGTGATGGGCACATGAAATGGTCAGGATGCTGTCCCTCCAAGAGCTTGAAGAAGTGGACGTATCTTTAATTTGAATTAGACTAGCACCCGTTAGTTTGCTCCTGTGTCACCTTCCTTGCTGCACGCACAGGTCAGCCACTGGTAAATTCTTACAGTGATGAAACTTGACTGCGGTTTTCCCTGACAATGCAAGTTTAGGCCGTGGACAAAGAGGCAAGTGATCATGTTAGGGTCCAGTACCAATAGGGCCCAGTGCCGTGGTCTTAGCACAGTCAGTTGCTGATATTTTCTCCTACAAAGCTGGCTATTAGGGAATGTTTTTGATCTGTGTCTACTTTCATCCCAGTCAGTACCATGTTGGTGCAGTTGCTTTGTTTTGGATTGTGGTGAGCCGTCTGTCTGAAATTGTAGAATGAAAAAAAAAAAAGTTTGTGGGGAAGCATTGAAAAAAAAATGGTGTGATACATTGATGTAGTTATGTAGTATGATCGTGTGTTACATCTTTGATTTTAATTTGCTTCATCTTCACTTTCAGTGCTTGGTCAAATAGCTCTCTTGCCATTTGAAAGCTCTGTGACAGTAACTTCCTCTTTTAAATCACACGCTTTGACGTTGCCCTTTTCTAACATTGATTTTTGTCCATCTCAACAGTTACTTACTGTTTTTCTGCCTTTGTGTAGGACACTCCACTTTTTGTCCCTGGAAAGGCTCAGTGGGGTCATCATCATCATCATTCTCTTGCCCATGATGGGCGTAGAGGAGAGATGAGAGACACTCTCGAAGCCAGGCACCGCCATCCGGCCCTGTCCTCTGCCTGTCGCATCAGCGTAGGGCCATCCATCCTGGTCCATTCTTTGATGTTGTCCATCCAGCATTTGGCTTGTCGTCCCCTTCGTCTGCTGCCTTCCAGCGTGCCCTGGATGACTGTTTTGGGCAGTGAATTGTGGCGTATGGCATGCCCGAACCACGACAGCTTCCTCTTCTTGACTGTTGCCAAGAGGGGTTCTTGGGGGCCTGCAAGTGATGTTATTTGGCTCCTCACAAGGTCGTTTGTCTTACGGTCTTGCACAGAGATCCCGAGCAAGCGCCTGAAGCATTTAGTTTCAAACATCTGGATTCTCTTGGTGGTCTCTGCTGTCATGGTCCAGCTTTCGCAGCCATACAGCAGGATGGACAGCACCAGGGACTTGTACAGCTTCATCTTTGTAGGAAAGCTGATCTCCCTGCTCTTCCAGATCTTGTTTAGCTTTGCCATTGCTGCTGTTGCGATCGCTAGTCTGGTCTTGATTTCTGTTGTAGAGCGACCGTCTTTGGTGAGAGTGGCGCCAAGGTATTTGAAAGCGCCCACTTCTTCAAGCTGTTGTCCCTTCATGTAGATTTCAGCATGGGTGTTGGTTGTGCTGTTGACCAGGACTTTGCTTTTTTCTGTGCTCACTTCCATTCCATATGCACCTGCCCTTTCTTCCAGTCTCTTTGTCAGGTCTTGTAGTTCTTCGTTGCTGCCTCCCATCAGGTCGATGTCATCTGCGAACCTCAGATTATTGATGATTCTTCCTCCGATGGAGACAGTGGAGTGGAAGTCATGGAGGGTTTCACGCATGATGTTTTCCAGGAAGAGATTGAACAGTACGGGAGATAGCAGGCAGCCTTGACGGACTCCAACTGTGGTCTTGAAGTAGTCCCCTATCTGGTTGTTGAGGAGGACTGCGCTGCTGGCGGTGTTATACAGTGCGTGGATGGTTTGGACGAGACCCTCCTCTATGCCAAACTTTCTGAGCACCTGCCACAGACCCTTGTGCCACACCCTGTCAAACGCTTTCCTAAAGTCAATGAAGTTGTGGAACAGGTCTCTCTGATGTTGCAGATGTTTCTCCATCAGTATCCGGCAGGTGAAGATCTGTTCTACTGTGCTTCTGCCTGCCCTGAATCCAACTTGTTCTTCCGCCAGGTGTTCTTCCGCCTCTTTCTTCAGTCGATTCAAGATGACTCTGAGCATGATTTTACTGGTGTGGCTAATGAGACTTATTGTTCTGTAGTTCTGGCATTGGCGTAGATTTCCCTTTTTGGGCAGGGGGATGATGAGTGATTGAGTCCATTCTGTGGGCCACTGTTTTGTCTCCCAGATCTTCTGACAAATCGATGTTACTAGAGTGACCAATTCCTTCCCTCCATGTTTGAGCAGCTCTGCTGGAATATTGTCTGCTCCAGGTGATTTCCCTGCCGGAAGGCTGCCGATGGCTTCTTCCACTTCTTCTCTCATCACTGGTAGTGGTGAGGATTCCCTTGATGGTGTTGAGTCCCCCTCAAACAGACTGTCGTCTGGCTGTATAGGGTAGTTGTAAAGTTCTTGGCAGTACTGTGTCCATCTGTTCAAAACAGCGGAGCTTTCTGTCAGCAGCAGTGGGGTCAATAATGATTAAATCCCAAGCCTTCGTTTTGTAGCAGTTTATATATATATATATATATATATGTACCCGTTTGTATGCTACCTGGCAGTGGTAGTGAAAATTGTACAGCCTGTCCAAAGCTTTTTTTTTTCCCCGGTTTTCGTTTGTGGCACCAAAATGTTTTTCATCATCTTTTGCTTTTCCTTTTAATCTGTGTGTGTAAAAACTATGGGGAATGCCTGGTATACTTGATTTTACCATGGCCTCAGTTTATGAAGTAAACTTGAGACATTTGTAGTTCCACTGTCATAACTGCATTGTGATCATTTCTTTCTTTTTAAGGATATGGCGTTTCTTCAATGCTCCGACTTGTTTCATGGTAGTTGTGAGAGTTGGACAGCATGGAAATACTGTGTGCGGTGGGTGGCTATAATCTTAAATTTAATAATTTGTATTTTCTTACCATGGTGTATTTTGCGAGACTTTCTTTCTTCCAATACTGCTTTTTTGCCCCCCCTCTTTTTAGGCATATGTTTTTTTCTCTTTTGCTTTTTTTTATTTTATTGTGCGTTCCTTTTCTTTTCTTTACTTTCTGTTTTTCGTTAATGTCTTTTAGATTTGTGTTCCTAGCCTTTCATAATGTTTTGTTTCTACCCTTTTCAAAGTTTGTTTCTTCAATGTCCCTTTTCAATTTTGTGTTCCAGCCTTTCATAAGTTTTGTGTTTAGCCCTTTTCAAAGTTTGTGTTCTAGCCCTTTCAAAGTTTTGTGTTCCTAGCCCTTTTCAAAGTTTTGTGTTCTAGCCCTTTCAAAGTTTTGTGTTCCTAGCCCTTTCAAAGTTTTGTGTTCTAGCCCTTTCAAAGTTTTTGTTCCTAGCCCTTTCAAGTTTTGTGTTCCTAGCCTTTCAAGTTTTGTGTCCTAGCCCTTTCAAGTTTTGTGTTCCTAGCCTTTCAAAGTTTGTGTTCCTAGCCCTTTCAAAGTTTTGTGTTCCTAGCCTTTCAAAGTTTTGTGTTCCTAGCCCTTTCAAAGTTTTGTGTTCCTAGCCCTTTCAAAGTTTTGTGTTCCTAGCCCTTTCAAAGTTTTGTGTTCCTAGCCCTTTCAAAGTTTTGTGTTCCTAGCCGTTTCAAGTTTAGAGTTTGGCCTTTTCAAAGGTAAGAGGAACCATGCGCAACTTGTCGCAGGCGTTTTTCACAGCAGTCTGTTCGTTGATCCCTTGCTGTCCATGCGAAATATTCATTCATGTTATATGTTTAGAGTGTGTGTGTGCATGAGATGGAGAACAAGCAAGAGCATGGATGTACGCTTGTTTGTGTTTGTGTCGGTGTGGTCTGCATCATGTACACTTGTGAACGCCCGTGTGTGTGTGTGTGTGCTCACATGTGGGAGAGGGTTATTTGTACGGAGAACTCAAGTGTGTAAACTTACAGAAAAGGATGTGCGTGTCTGCTGTATGCTAATGCTTGCTAGAGAGAGAGAACTTATAAAAAGAATTTTAAGGGTATCTCTTACTGTCCTTATATTAAGAGAGACCGCTGATACCTTCTAAGACCTGCAGCACGTGGCATAAGATTGACAGCTAGGGCTGGTAAGCATGCAAGGAGAAAACATACGTCTCTTGCTTTTTTTGGCAACAATCATGAACATCATCTCTTTCTGCAGAGGGCATTCAGTGAAGCAGATTTCCCTGTTAAAGTTTTATATCCTTGTATTTTACAAGGATGTTGCTGTTAATTTTGGGGTGGGGGTAAGCGGGGCAAAGTTCCATATGAAGTTTCTTCTCTCTTACAATCCTGAACCCATTTCAGATTCAGCTGCCAAAAGAAACTCAGCTCTTTGATTCGGGCTGCCTTGAAGAACATGCAGAAAAAGCAGAGTGAAGAAAGAAAATGACAACCAGAATCCAATCCCAAACTTCAAATGCAGTGTCAGTGCACATTCAGTGCTCTGAAGGAAGTTCTGTAAAACGGTTACCGACTGACAATAATTGGGACTTGTTGAAAGGATTCGAATCGCGCTCGCTGTTAAAAAGAGTTATCTTCTAAGCTGCCTGGAATGAGACGATCTATGCAGACTCTACTTCAAGCTAGAATGGGGTGAGGACAGTGGTGGGAGAGGGAAGGGGGTTTAGCCAGACTGTGCACAGCTTTATTTTTCTGTCCCATTCGAGACACTTAGTTATAGGGCCGAATAAACAAGCCTTACACATTTCTGACCCAACATTTTTGTTGTTGTAGTCCAAGCAGAGGCATGTATCAAACTTGTGTACTAGTTAACTAGGGAAAATTAAGATCAGGGATAGAGTTTTAGAACTTACCGCCAATGACATTGACAAACAAAGCACAAGACAAGACACGATGCATTTCAACCACTTGGGTCTTCATCAGGCGAAAAAATAAATCACATTTAACATGTGGGACAGTACAAACTACGAAAAACAGAAAAAGAATGAAAAATGACTTATCCGTTATTCTCCATGAAGGCGGAAATGACATGAGGCCAGGGGGATTATGGGAGAGGAAACAGAGGGGGGGGGGGGGGGGGGGGGGTTGCGTCAGGGGAGGTGTGTGTGTGTGATATGATAGGGTTGTGTGTCTAGTTTATTAGGATGGTATGATATCTTTGTGATGGTTGTGGTAATGGTGGATAGATAATAATGAAAAAAAAAAAAAAAGAAAGAAAGGTGTGTGTGTGTGTGGGGATTTAAGGGGAAGGATCAAAACAAAATTAAGATTAGATAGATGGAGGGTTGCTGTAACTACTGTATGAAGTGAGTGAAGAGGATGTGGTGGTGGTGTATGTAAGTGTGTGTGTATGTGTGTGTGTATGTGTGTGTGTTGGTAGGGGATATTGCCAACTGATGTGGAAGAGGTGGGTATGTGTGTTTGGTTATTGTTGGATATTGATGCCTTGGGGGTGTAGTGTGCCCAGTTTGGAAATGAGATGGGATTCTTGAGTTGTGCTCTGCATGGTGTGCACGTACCTCACATGCAGCAACCAGTTTGCCATTTTTGTTGACCCTCCAATGCCGGGAATGATGTGTTGCTAACACAATTTTTTCACTGCACGTGAGTCTTGGACCCAAACAACTTGCCACAATGGTTCAATATTGAATATTCACCCCTTTTCACCCGAAAAGTAGCCTTTCAATTTTTCGCGTTTTTTATGGAAGTCAGTATATATAGAAACTGTTTTGAACGCCAGTCTGTAGATGTCCTCTCAGTGTGTGCATGTGTGCGGTGGTATGAGCACATGGTCACTTGCTTACGCACATACGCATCATCTTCATTCAAGTGCGTGTGTGTGTGTGTGTGTGTGTGTGTGTGTGTGTGTGTGTTTATGCGCATGCATATCATCTTCATACAAGTATGTGTGTGCAAGCGCCTGCATGAATATGTATGTGAGCGCTAGTATCCTACGCATTTTTACTCTCTCCCTCTCTCTCTCACACAAACACATGCACATGTGCACTCTCTCACTCAAAACAACAAATTTAGGAAATATAATGCAGAAAATGAACTCTCCTTTTGGAAAAGAAAACAACCAGAACCCATTTTTCCGAGAATGACGACAGTTAGGTGCGGCACGCCAAGCACCTCTTGCCTTACTCGCCATGCTGGAAACGCGCGTGGAAAGACACTCGGTGAAGATGGGAGTGGCAGGATGGAATGCGCCAGCCGTCTGGCTTCACTTTCCTGGGGATTGAAACATCTTTCTGTATGCTATACTATCTTAGGTGCGAGTGTGAGAGAGAGAGAGAGTGTGTGTGTGTGCGAGTATATATGATGGGCAAGGCCGGGTGTTGCTACACAGACACATGCATATTTTCTCCTAACTCTACCTCCCTTCCTCCCGATGGAACAAAGGGGAAGGGGTAATTTTTTCCATTGCACATATACACACACATGCGTGCATGCACACACTTTTGAAAGATAATCACATACACACTCTCCCTGAACATTATCTATTCCCATGAAGATAAGATAATGTTGCTTATAGCCCAGCCGACCGCAAAGGGCCACATCAGGGCTGCTATTCCCATGAAGAAGGGGACACATAAATGTCTTAGTATGAAGCAACTATTTTGGAATCCTTTAAAAAGGAAACTGGCTTAGTGCGAACTGCAGTGGTAATATGTCGCTAAGCGTGCCTTGCATAGTGTAGTGCACAGGACATGGGCTCGAAGTTCAGTGAATGGATTCATGCAGAGGGTATGGTTTTGCGCTCCGTTAGCTGTTAAAGCGTGCGTCATGCAAGTAATTTTTTTTAGATGCAATTTTGCCTGCGCGAACTTGCTAGCATAAATTGGTGATGATTTATGTTGTTCTTATCCTCCCTCTCCATCTGTTTCACACTCACACATTTTTCCCCGCATTCTCCCTCCCTTCCTCTTACTCTCTCTGTCTAGGATGAAGGGGAAGGGGTACATTTTCACGTTACACATACACACACATGCACGCACACACACTTTTGAAAGATGATCACACACACACACACACTCCCCGAACACTGTCTGGTAGTTTTGTTTAGATATATGTCACAGAAGCAAATGAAGACTATAATCTGAGGCAAGCTTATAACCAAATCATGTTAGAAGACTGGTACAGAAATGGTCCTGGGATCAATTTTGTAAAAACTCTGCTAACATTGGATTCTCTCATGCACAGGGAAACTAGTGCACCCTGAACATAAAGCACCTTGAATATTGTATTTTGTATGAACTACTAGAGGAATTTACTCGGTTCTGGCAGAATGCAAAAAAATGCAAACTATCTGAGGCTTTCGTTTTTGGTGAAAATAGTAGACATTTTTCTTTTATGGCAAAATAGTGTACAACCACAATCTGCAACCATAGCTGATAAACAACAAGAATTCCAAACATAGGTAAGTGTACTGTCAGTTACGAATGAGGGCTCATGACTTGGAAATAGTGAAAGGCATTATTATATCAAAGCAGCTGAAGACCACTTATTCAAATTTTGTGGAGTGTCAGAGGATGAATCTTATTTCCTTAATGAGTGTTTCTATATCATACGAGATCACTTCTTATTTCTATTACAAGATACCCAGATGCATCCACATTCATCAAATCCTTGGTCACGTACATTTGAAGACAAAACAGTGAGATAAACATCGAGTTTTCTGTCGCCATTGAAACACAAACAGGCTGAACTAGCTAAATGTGACCGAAAGTCAAAGGTTCTTAATGAATGCAAGATTTCTTCCACAAAACTTTATACTTTGATAAATTATGCCTTAATCTTTTAGGATTAGTTTATGTTTGTGTCCTTGAGAATTACCATGATGGGTTTGATGACAACTACATGACACCCACCCACATACATGCATACTTGCACAGGCATGCACAGACATACAAAGACATATGCACACACACACTGCATGCACACACATACACAGGCATGCACATATTCACTTGCACACATATACACACACATATACATGAACTCGTGTTACAGAATAATTGAACTGGGTGGCTGCTCCACAAGCATCACACCATTTTTTTCAATGTGTGTAACAGGAGAATAGCCCTCCTACTTGGCAACAGAGCCAATAAGTGAGCATCTTCTTCTAGGTGCCACCATGTCCGTCAACCAAAGGCCCCCATAAATAACTTGTCGATACCAGCAGGCTGTACACCATCTCACCAGGAGCATAGACATGGAGAAGAAACAGAAACTGGGATCCTGAAAGCTGGGCATGAAAGACCATACATGAGGAAGATGATGCTATACAGTTTCTACAGCCCATATTCACTTTTTATATAAGAGAAAGGGTTAGTTACCGCCAAGGACACAGACAAACAGAGTCTTGTCCTGTCCTGTTTGTGTCCTTGGCGGTAACTAACTCCATCTCTTTCTAAATTTTGCTTCATATTCCCCCCTCAGTCATTGCGTTTTGAAACCATATTCACTTGTTTACATATGAGAACCATAACTTTCTTCATGAAAACGGTGTTAAAAACAGCTCTCAGGGTAAATGGTTATTTTTGCAGTTTCAAAATGCATCTGTTTCAGTATGGTTTGTACGAGTCAATGAGTCGGTAATCACGGTTTTGCTATGATTAATGTAGTGGATAAATGCCAGGCTGAAAAAGCAATGAGGCAGTGATTTGCCACCGTTTTCATGAAGAAAACTGTCATCATGAACTTTTGATGCTAATAATTTCCCATGCTACCAGAGATTCATATCTTGATTCGATTATGATGCTGATTTCAATGTGAAAACTGTTCATTCTATATGAAAATTTTTTTTTTTTCGATATTACATCATTGCTTGTCTGTTGAAGAGAATGGTCATTATAACATCAGAACGATAATGATTCTCGCTGTTTTTGACCACCTCACCATGAAACGTAAGGCAAAAGAGGGTAAGCTGTATTTTTGTTAAGCTTGGCCACAATATTCTATATGTGGTGAAAACACAGAAGTTTAACGACCTCAAAGCCACAGTATTCTATATGTGGTGAAAACACAAGTTTGTTTAACGATCTCAACTGTGCCATTTTAGTGGCATTATTCCCATGCTCACTATTCCACCTCCCCATCCACAGTGACAGTCAATGTCAAGTCATCTTGAGGTATAACCCACCAGAGGTCTGAGACGCTGCACTGCTGCTGAGTTATTTTGGTGGTGTTCCTTCCCATGATTTTCAGGATACTACCTGCAAAGCCCCTTACTTGGGACAATAATCCTGGAGCTGGTGTGAGTGTCCCCCTCTGGAGGACCACGTCTATCCTTGGCAGTTATTTCTGGCCCTTTGGCCACACACCAGCTGTGGCATCAGTATATGGCCACACACCAGCTGTGGCATCAGTATATGGCCACACACCAGCTGTGGCATCAGTTAATTGGCCACACACCACTGTAATACTATCACGAGCATTAACATTATGGAAAAAAGTGTCCAGCTGAAAAGCTGGAAATAGCATGTACACACAAGGATAACACACAGCCACTTGGCAGAAAGAAAATCTGTAATTACATAAAACAGGCAACTTATTTTGATTGTAAGGGTGATGATCAGTTTCCTTTCACTCATCATCTTATGCTTCAAGGGCAACATGTGGCAAGATATTTTGTTCTGACGTAATGGTGACCTTTCTCTTCAAACACAGAATGAATCATTTCATATGACAATGTTTTTCTTTTCTGTGTGGAGAATATGGTGGTCTGCTGGATGAGAACAGTGATTTTGACAATTGTAACCTTCCATACAAACTCAGTCATAGAGGTGACAGCATCTTGGGCATCATGGAATCAATATCAGACCATGTTGAAGATGAAAGTACTTTCAAAGCATTTCCAGAGATAACCAACCATTCCAAACATGTGAACACACAAACACAAGCACATATGCGATTTCACGACTTTCGGTGCAAACAGCTCAGCGATGATTCTGGCTGTACCCTGTATACAAGTCTCCGTGAAATTGTTTGTGTGTGTGTGTGCGCACACTGCGCTTGTGATGATGTGTGTGTGAGAGTGTGCGAGTATGTGTGCAAGAACAATTAGGGTTCCTTTTTTCCTCCTCCCCCTGAGATCCCCGAGAAGTTTTTTCACACCACACTTTTGATGAAGTAGATGGACTATAGTTGATTATTAACTATAATGAATATCATCTGTTCATTTGCTCAGAGACAAAGCTCTTATTCTGACACAGCCAGCTATTTGTAGGGGTTTATTTTCATCTCTTCTTCTGAGATCATGGCTGAACGGGCAGTATGTCTTGTTGAAGTTCATGATAGATTTGCAAGTGACAGGAATACCCAAATCCTCATGGTCTGACAAAGGCAACACAGTTGCCATTACGTGGCTAAATGTTTACAAGTTTTTGGTTAAGGATGTTCCAAAACAGGAGAAACAAAGGTAAAAATGAAGGACGCCTGGTTGGCCCAGGCGAAGGACTCAAATCCCACTTGATAGGCTGGAAGAAATCTGTTCAGAGTTAATGTCTCTGCATGTTCCAATACCCTTTCAGTCCTTTGCATGAGATTTAAAATCTGGATACCATGCGTGAACCAATGCATAAAAAATCTTTTGCACACGTTAAATTCAGTTCACCATTCAGAAAATAGGCCACAGTGTGTTGGTGGGATGAACAACACACACACACAAAAAGTGCATACACACTTGTGTTTAGATGGCATCCCTGAAGACAGAATATAACTATCTTTTAACAGTGGGATTAAACATGTTGGCATATGCAAAAATCTCACCAATGGTTAAACTTTAGATGTCTAGGAAAGGTACAAAGAAAGAAACAAAGAATGATAAATTAACTGCATTCCTTGAAAACTTAGCGGAAGGAACAGGCATTAAATCTGCTTGGCTGTTGTCCGGAACTCTCCGGGGAAGGTCTAAAGAACTGGAACATAAAAACTAACATCAAAATGTTGCTCAGAAATTGTTTGGGAAAAGTTTAAAAAGGAAAAAACATTTCAAGAAAGTGTCCAAGCTCATTTTTTTTCTGATAAAAACCAGATTGTACTGTGATGATTTAATGTTTGCATCCAAAACATGTAATGACTTTTAAAATTATTGGAAGGAGGGGGACTTTATACCATCAATTTGTAGAAACAACGAATGCAGCGTGTGTACGAGTGTGTGTCTACAGGCGTGTTGCCAGCAGTCTACACATAGATGGGCGAGTATGGTTCTGCAGACAAATGGGTCAGTATGGTTTGAGTGTGTAGCCTATTGTTAGTAGGTGTACGAGTCGGTATATGGTTTTAAGTGTCGGTGAGCATTTTACAGTTGATATGTTTTTATACGCCAACACTGTCACAGATTGATCACAAGATGCCCAGAATTCTCTTACCTCTCCCAGACTGGTTGAAACTTGGGATGACTCACTGTTATACAATAGTTAATGTTTTCACATCAGATTTTGATGTTCCATCATTTATTTTTTGTCTTTTTTTGGGGGGTGGGGGGTGGGGTGCGGGGGGGGGGGGGGGGGTGACAATGTGCATTAAGGTTGTCTTTGTCGGCATGCCAGAGGCTTTTTCAGTGTGAACTGCATCCCCATATGCTGGACATTTTGTGTCTGGAATTTCCCCTTTTCTGTCTGATCATGTGTGTGTGTGTGTGTGTTTTGCCCTTTAGTCTCAGAAAATTTTGATTGGGTTAAGGCCAGAGTTTTGCGCTGGCGAGTGTCACTTAGTAAACAGAAGGTGTGCGTCACATTTACCGCCCTTTTTCAAAATTCTTGCATGGTGCTGTGCAGTTCCACCCTGAAAATTAATTTTAAATTAGTGAATCATTGCAGACGATTGATTTTTCAGTTTATTGAAGCAATATGTAACTGAGTGGGTTTGCTTGTTACAATGTGTTCAGGAAAACACTTTCTATTGCCTGTTACCTGCAACCAGTGACTTGTCACAGTGATACGATTATCGCAGACAAAAGGCTTGCCACATCAGCAAGGATTCATATTCAAAATCGAATCACCCCACCACAAATACCCTGTGTCCTTTCTCACAGCCCAATCTATACCCCAAAGGGTACTGAGCACATAAGTAAATTTGACTGAACTCGTAAGGAGGTTGTTTGAGCTTTTTATTTGTGGAATTGTGCAGTTCAATCCACAGAAATAACAAGAGTTAAACGGCAAGTAGCGCAGATACGCCTCACTCAGGGCCAATATGCTGTTGCTTCAGGTTACTTGCTTTGCGATTGGGTGGTCTCATATTCAAATGACACAGTCATTCGACTAGCAACCAGTAAATTTGCAAGTGTGTACCCATGCTGCTATGCCACACACACTCCTGCTCTGTGACAAAGTAAGTATACCTACTGTTTTGCACCGCCTAAGTAGTCCATTTCCTATTTATTCATGAGAATATATCTCAGAATCACTGTAGATGTAATTATGATATTCATTAACACTGGTTTCTTTACTTCCATTATTCTGTACTTGTTGATTTATTTAACTTTGTTATTATCAATTCATTTGTTTAGTGACAGGGTTCTGAAAGCTGTCAGATCAGTGGTGTCACAATGGCTCGTAGCCAAATGGTTAGAGCGTTTACCTGCGGAGCAGATGGTCATGAATTTGAACCTAAAGGGGGATAGGCAATTGATGGAGTGTATGGGGGGAAATGTGTGTGCTGTGCTGTGTGTGTGTGTGTGTGTGTGTGTGTGTGTGGTGTTTTTTTACATGGAGTTTTTGTATTGCTTTTTATCCAGGCATGTTTAAAAATGGGGTCACGAAAAATAATGGGTTTACAGTTTAGGACCCCAGTTTTTTTTTAACGAAGTGGTTGCGTGCACGACTAGTCGTGCGATAATGCAACTCCCAACCGAGTTCGGCTATTGGCACGACTAGTCGTGCGACCAACTAAAAAATGGTTGCGTGCACGACTAGTCGTGCGATAATGCAACTCCCAACCGAGTCCGGCTATTGGCACGACTAGTCTTCCACCCCACCCCCCACCCCACCCCCTTTTTCTTTTTTAATTTTAAATCTTTGCTAAGTCATTACAATGAGTAGAATTGTTGGCCTACACATTATATATATATATATATATAATATATATATATATATATATATATATATATATATATATATATATATATATATAATATATATATATATATATATATTAGGCCTACAACAAACTAATAAATTCCAAGGATAAGTACCGAGCACCGTTCCAGCAACTTACAGAGCAGCTTGGTGTTGCAATGACTGCAAGAAATATTGAATTATAAACAAAGCTTGCTCTTATGTCTTAGATTGAAGAAATAGGGGGAGATACGCATTCATACCTGCAGTGGCAGATGATTCTGCCTAACTAACAGTATGTGCTTGAGTGGGTGGATGGGGAAAAAATAAAATAAATGCTTCTCAAAATGCTTTCCCCATCCACTCACTCAAGCACATACTGTTAGTTAGGCAGAATCATCTGCCACTGCAGGTATGAATGCGTATCTCCCCCTATTTCTTCAATCTAAGACATAAGAGCAAGCTTTGTTTATAATTCAATATTTCTTGCAGTCATTGCAACACCAAGCTGCTCTGTAAGTTGCTGGAACGGTGCTCGGTACTTATCCTTGGAATTTATTAGTTTGTTGTATTTTAGTCCCTTGCGGATTCATTCCAAGAACTGGCCCTCAGCACTTGTGTCTTAGAGGATATCTTTTTATATTTTCTACTTTTCACAAGAAAATGTAGCTTGTTTTGCTCTTTCATGATTTCTTTTGCTTCTTAGATGGCACCTGTGGTTGTTTTTTTGAAAACTCAACAAACATACTACGGTATTGCACACCAGCCTTTTCTGGGATTGCATTCTTCTTAAAACTGAAAAGGCAGAGGAGTTTAATTACCACTTTCCGCAGTCACTGAGGAAAAACCACCAAGTTTCGAAATATCGGTATATGACCAGGAGTTATATGTTAGTGAGTTTCCCTCCCTATTGGAGGATGTCTCTCCCCCTTGGAGAATATAAGCTTGCTGAAGGCTCATTTTGAGAAACATTTATTTTATTTTTTCCCCATCCACCCACTCAAGCACATACTGTTAGTTAGGCAGAATCATCTGCCACTGCAGGTATGAATGCGTATCTTCCCCCTATTTCTTCAATCTAAGACATAAGAGCAAGCTTTGTTTATAATTCAATATATATATATGTGTGTGTGCGCGTGTGTGTGTGTGTCTGTCTATCTGTGCGTGCACTCACGAACACCAGCGAGTGGGTGCATGATTTTTTATTCAAAATCTTACCCGTTTACTGAACGAAGAACACTACACTGGATTAAATTGTATTCTTCGAATCAAGTCAAGAAACTCGTGACTTCATTGTGCTTTTCATTCCCATCTCTTCTAGATCGATCTAGCGCACGCACACACACACACACAACACACCCGTGCCGCACTGTGCCGTGCACCTGGGGAAAAAAAGATAAAATGAAACTCATAAATTTTGTGTTTCTTTGCATAAGTATGAAACTAAAAAAACAACAACAAACCCACTATTGTTCTTCGCATCATGATCAAAATACAAAGCATAGCACTTCAAAGTTGATAAAAATCAAACCAACCAAGCTACGTACTTGAGTAACCAATCAAAAGGAAAAAAAACTAAAGAGGAATAACTAGAGAAACTAAAGAGGAATAAATGGCGAAGAGGAAAGAAGCTACTCCTTAGGCCTATTAGTGTGCTTGTTTATAGGGCCGCGTTATATTTTACCTGATTTCTTTTTTTTTAAGACATGTGTGTGTGCGCCGTGTGTGTGTGTGTTGTGTGTGTGTGTGTAGAGAGAGAGAGAGAGAGAGACTCGCAAACAGATGCACGGGCGCACATATATCTCACAATACACACACACACACACACACACACACACACACACACTTGCGCGTGCGCACAAATGCATATGTAAGCTTACACACACACACACACCACACACACACACACACACATGTATATATACACACACACACACACACACATATATATAATATATATATATATATAATATATATATATATATATATATATATATATAAAACTATGACAACACACACACACACACACACACACACACACACACACACACAACAGCAGCAACGGAGACCACAACTACAACAACTTTTTAAACGTGTTAATTAACTTTCGGACTATCGACACGTCGGAACAAAATTTTCATCGGAGTGTCGGATAAACGCTTCTTCGGACTGTTGAAACAGATTATTGTTTCGGAATTCCGAAGTATCGATAGTCAGAATGGATGTCGACAATCGCTACGTCGGAACAGAAAACGTCGGACTATTCACTTTTCGGACAGTTGAACATCGGAACATCGGGCAGCGCCCGTGACGACTTGAAGAATGGATGGCACTGAAACTTAACCAAACAAGATCTTCTTCATGGTTAGGCTACTTGTAACGGGCCTCCATTCAGCGAGCAATACTCTCTGCTTACTTGTAACTCCATTCAGCGAGCAATACTCTCTGCTTACTTGGTGAAGGGACAAGGAGGATGAGAGTGAAACCGTTTTGAGCTTCTCCTTCAAAGTGATCCCGCAGGGACTGACAAGGAGGGGTCTGCTGATGCACGCAAGTGTCCTGGTGCAGGATGTTCCGCGTCCTTAGGATAAATGGAAGAAATGATTTAAATGCAGGTAGGCTACACATCTGTTCACGGGTGTAGCACGTGGAGCTTCAAGTTCAAATGAATCGGTCCCAACCTTGTAGAGTACGAGACATGTGGAAAAGGGCCAGGGAGGCATGATGACATTTGTGACGTCACCATGCTAGACTGTCCTTTCGCCGTTCCACGATTATGTCTGACTATTCTTGCTGAGTTTTTAATATACTTTTTATCTTCATCATCATTATCATTTTTTGTGTGTGCTTTGCTTGGGAGAGAGAGGGAGTGAGGCGCGCACAGCTCAAACAGTCATTGCGTAATTAGTAGTCGTGCACGCAACCATTTTTTAGTTCGTCGCACTAGTCGTGCCGGGTTGCGAGTCGTATTATCGCACGACTAGTCGTGCACGCAACACCAGTTTTCTTCGTCGCACGACTAGTCGTGCCAATATCCGGACTGGGTTGCGAGTCGTATTATCGCACGACTAGTCGTGCACGCAACACCGGCCTTTTTTTAATACATGTAGACTTGGAATGAACAGTACAGGAGCTAGAAAGGAGAGAAAATTCATTTCCACAACATTTTCCTCAAAATGACAAATTTTCTGATTTTGAGTGTTAAGGTCATTAACACTCCAGTGTGTGTGTGTCTTAGACCATGGGGAAAAAAATTTTTTTGCTGCTGACAGCTACCGCTTTGTCGTGCCTGAGCGGCTCAGTTTGAGCACACGGAGAATGCACGTCATCGTCTGGCAGCTCCCCTTCAGCTTTTAGCAAAGAAACTTGCTGTGGAAAAAAAAAATGTTTTCCACTATATGCCAGTCTCAGCCCTGGAAAATGCTGAAATCTTTGATAGGAAATCCTTCAACTGCAGTGTTTTGATGCAGAGGTCTGCAGTATATAAATTGGCCTTAATTTTTTTTTCCCAATATGTTATTTTGTTTAAAAACATATTATTTGTTTAAAAAACATATATTATCATTAATTGCTGTGCCGTTTTTCTTTCCCTGTAAGTAGCATCACTCCCATACCTCTCGATTCCGGCTCTTTTGGTCCAAAGCCACACCAGAGCTCATTCAGTCACAGTCTCAGAGCCAGGAGTACACAGGGAGCCGCTAGGGTCAGCTTACGGTTGTGCAACCCGTCGGAGGAGACACTGCACTACTACGGAGTCGACGTTTTGCGAGTGTTCAGTGATGCCTGTTCTTACACCACTTACTGAGCTCCGTACTGACGGCACTGCATGCGGACTAGTCCATTTACGCTAAACTACATCGGCAAATTTTCGAGACCACACGGCGCACAATTCACAGCTGATGGATAAACGAATTAACGACTAAGACGAGATGAGGGTCTCATGGATACGATTTAGCAGATGTGTGACCTGCGCATTAACCTTGAGTACTACCTATCATTGTCTGTGCCACTATTATCATTGTATGTATGTGTTTGCGCGCGTGTGTGTATATGTGTGTGCACTGGTGGGTGGCACGAACCCATGTGTGTGTGAGAGTGCATGCGGTGTGTGTGCGCGCGCGCGTGTGTGTGTCACTCACAGTATGATTCCCGCATGTGCACGTGCGTGTGTACATAGATATGTGTATGTGCTTGTATATATGGGCGTAAAAGCGCGCGCGTGCGTGGACGAGAGCGAGTTGTGTGCACACGCGTGCGTGCGCGTGCGTGGACGAGAGCATGTCGATGTACAAGGTGAAGTCGGGAGACTGATAATCACCAACGCCTATTATTTTATTGCTATGGAACGTCATGGCGCGTTGTGGTAGTCTTCTTCTTCTTTGTTATCTGCCCGCCTTCATCAAGTTGATGGTAGTGAAGGTAGGAGTAGTGATAGAAACTAGGCCTAGTTTCTTGGCATTCCTTACTATGATTCTGAAAACAGACGGCCTCATCAACAGATGACGACAGTGAGGACGACGACAGTGAAGCCGATGATGAGGATCATGACGTGGGACATGCATTAGGTCAGTTGTTGGCGGTCACTGACATTGGGACGAGTAGTCTGAGATTCACGCCTGTATGTGAACCTAACACTCGGCATGAAATACTTTTGCTCTCTCTCTCTCTCTTACGTATTTAATCCCAAAGCAATACAATATATATATAATATATATATATATATATATAATATATATATATATAATATATATATATATATATATATATATATATATATATATATTATATATATATAAAACAAATAAAACAAGTACAAAATGACAAAAAAAATTTGTGAAGGCTGATAAAACTAGCAATTACTACAAAATGGAACCAAAAGAATACTCTCAACTCCTTGACAAAAACATCCAGAAAAACTACAAAAAAGCCGACAAAAGTATACATGACAGTATCCGCACTAAAGAAAAAGAACTTGCAGAGCGCATAGACCTAAGTGACAGGATAGAAGCGACAGCAACAAAAGAAGCTTTCATAACACTCAAAGACCACAAGCCCAATTTTCATAACAATCCAACATGTAGACTAATAAACCCATCCAAATCTGAATTAGGCAAAATAAGCAAGAAAATTCTGGAAAAAATAATAAAGAACGTAAATATCAAACTCTGAATACAACCTCTGGAAGAACACATACGAAGTTATCCAATGGTTACAAAAAACTCAATAAACAAAGTATTACAGTATTCATCACATTTGACATAGTAGACTTTTACCCATCTATAGATGAGGAACTACTCACCAAAGCCCTGAAGTTTGCCAGTAACTACACAGACATAACAGGGTCAGAAATGGAAATCATTCTCCACACCAAGAAAACATTACTACACAGCAAAAATGAAACCTGGATCAGGAAAACCAACAGAAACTCAACATTCGACGTAACCATGGGATCATATGATGGTGCAGAAACATGTGAACTGGTCGGACTATTCATGCTGTCCAACATCAAGAAAAAACTCGGAAAACAAGTCGGACTATACAGAGACGATGGCCTTGCTGCACTAACCAACAATCCAAGAACCATCGAAAACAAGAAGAAAGAACTATGCAAAATCTTCCAAAACCACAACTTAAAGATCACCATTGAAGCAAACAAAAAGGTAGTGAACTACTTAGACATAACACTGGATCTCAACAACCACATATATAAACCATACAAGAAACCCAACGATACACCTCTTTATGTACACACCAAAAGTAACCATCCACCATCTATATTAAAGACCATACCCCATGGCATAAACAAGAGACTATCAAACCTGTCATGCAATGAGAGAGTGTTCAACAATGCAGCAGTAGAATACCAGAAGGCACTACAAACAAGTGGATACAATTACAAATTACAATACAACCCAGACAACAACACAAATAAAAGCAAGAAAAATAGGAAAAGAAAAATCATATGGTATAACCCCCCATACGACGGAAACTCAAAACAAACATAGGGAAAGGATTCTTCAAATCCTAACAACTTCGTTTCCTAAAGAACACAAACTGTCCAAAATATTTAACAAAAACACTGTCAAACTATCGTACTCATGTATGCCCAACCTCAAAAACCTAATTGAAGCATCCAACAAAATGAAAATCAACACAGCAAAGAAGGGTGAAGAAAGGAAATCTTGCAATTGCACCAGAAAGGAGCAGTGCCCACTAAACAATAAATGTCTTCACAACAACATTGTATACCAGGCTACTGTGACATCAGAAAATGAAAAAGAAACATACATAGGGATCACTGAAAACCACTTCAAAACCAGATATGCAAACCACAAACAGTCATTTAATAAAGAAAAATATAAAAACCAAACAGAACTGAGCAAATATATCTGGAAACTTAAAGACGCAAAAACAAGCTACAATATATCCTGGAAAATCATAAAAAGAGCATCACCATACAGCAATGTTTTCAAAAAGGTGCAACCTATGTTTAACTGAAAAATGGTTAATACTATGCAAACCACACTTAGCAACTTTAAACACCAAAACAGAAATAGTAAACAACTGCAGGCATAAATGGAAATCGTTGTTAGTGAACACAGCCAAAGCAAAAACCTGAAAGCCCCGAAAAAACACGTGCAGCCAACCCGCACGTGCAAACAACCGCAAACGGGAGCCCACACGCTATATAACATCGGCGGTGGGCAAACCAAAAACCATCCTGATGACAGCGCAACACGCTTGAAACAAATTTTGTAGATAGTTTTAAGATTCCTCTTTTAACTTGTTTTAAAAACTATTGTTGCTCCCCAAGGGTTGAGCACTTAAAAAATTGTTTTAGGCATTTTAAAGATACTGATCTTAATCGCTCCTCACGTCGAGCACTGTGGCCTGAAGGATTTTAAAATGAAGGAAACCAATTTTAGGCAGTCAACAAAAATATACCGTTTTCAAATCCGCAATCATATATAAAAAATTAATAGAACAAACAGAAAAGTTTGTACATAATATGAGATGGAAAGCATTTTTTTTCTGAACCCAAATGCAAAAAAAGAGGACAAAAACACCTACGATTTCAAATCATGGCGATCACCACCAGCCATAGACCAAATGAAACCCTTTGAAGATCAAATGAAAAGAATGATAACCAATATTGAATTCAAAAAATCTAACAACGGTTTCCAAACAACACTAAAAAAACAAATAAAACAAGTACAAAATGACAAAAAAATATTTGTGAAGGCTGATAAAACTAGCAATTACTACAAAATGGAACCAAAAGAATACTCTCAACTCCTTGACAAAAACATCCAGAAAAACTACAAAAAAGCCGACAAAAGTATACATGACAGTATCCGCACTAAAGAAAAAGAACTTGCAGAGCGCATAGACCTAAGTGACAGGATAGAAGCGACAGCAACAAAAGAAGCTTTCATAACACTCAAAGACCACAAGCCCAATTTTCATAACAATCCAACATGTAGACTAATAAACCCATCCAAATCTGAATTAGGCAAAATAAGCAAGAAATTCTGGAAAAAATAATAAAGAACGTAAAATCAAACTCTGAATACAACCTCTGGAAGAACACATACGAAGTTATCCAATGGTTCAAAAAACTCAATAAACAAAGTAATACAGTATTCATCACATTTGACATAGTAGACTTTTACCCATCTATAGATGAGGAACTACTCACCAAAGCCCTGAAGTTTGCCAGTAACTACACAGACATAACAGGGTCAGAAATGGAAATCATTCTCCACACCAAGAAAACATTACTACACAGCAAAAATGAAACCTGGATCAGGAAAACCAACAGAAACTCAACATTCGACGTAACCATGGGATCATATGATGGTGCGAAAACATGTGAACTGGTCGGACTATTCATGCTGTCCAACATCAAGAAAAAACTCGGAAAACAAGTCGGACTATACAGAGACGATGGCCTTGCTGCACTAACCAACAATCCAAGAACCATCGAAAACAGGAATAAAGAACTATGCAAAATCTTCCAAAACTACAACTTAAAGATTACCATTGAAGCAAACAAAAAGGTAGTGAACTACTTAGACATAACACTGGATCTCAACAACCACATATATAAACCATACAAGAAACCCAACGATACACCTCTTTATGTACACACCAAAAGTAACCATCCACCATCTATATTAAAGACCATACCCCATGGCATAAACAAGAGACTATCAAACCTGTCATGCAATGAGAGAGTGTTCAACAATGCAGCAGTAGAATACCAGAAGGCACTACAAACAAGTGGATACAATTACAAATTACAATACAACCCAGACAACAACACAAATAAAAGCAAGAAAAATAGGAAAAGAAAAATCATATGGTATAACCCCCCATACGACGGGAAACTCAAAACAAACATAGGGAAAGGATTCTTCAAAATCCTAACAACTTCATTTCCTAAAGAACACAAACTGTCCAAAATATTTAACAAAAACACTGTCAAACTATCGTACTCA
>CM031610.1:23338584-23360784 GCA_018398815.1 Conus ventricosus
TGATGATGATGATGTATGCTTTCATTGTTATTATGATGATGACAGTTATATAGAGGACACAGTGCACTGTTGAAGCACACATAAAGAGAGAGCAGAGAAGGCCCCTGGCACTGTAGATGCTTCTTACCCCCACATACACATACTCGGTAAGAGCCATCACTCAACATTGATGTTTGATTTGGACTGTTACACAAACCAGAGCAAAGTGAACCCTCCAAGGTTTATACTTGAGAAAGCCAACATGGAAGAGATTAAGAAGTGCATGGGGTCTGTAGACTGGAAATCAGCTCTCGAAAATACATCATGTGAAGAGGCTTGGTCAGTGTTTACCGGGAAGGTGAAAAACTGTATGGATGATTTCATTCCAAAAACTAGACCTGGCTCAGAAAAAAAGAAGAAGCAACTGTGGATGAATGAAAAAGTGTTTGCAAAGGTCAAGAAGAAATATGCTGCCTTTAAGAGGTATATGGAAACAAGAGACGGTGGAGACTATCTGGAGTATGCCAAGGCTAGAAATCAGGCAAAATGGGAGTGCCGGAAGGCTGTCAGAGACCTTGAAAGAAAGATAGCGCAGGAATCAAGGGACAACCCAAAAGCTTTTTTCTCATATGCAAAGAGTAAGTTAAATACCAGATCTGGCGTTGCAGACTTAATTAGAGACGATGGCTCAGTGGCCAGCAGCAATAGTGAGAAAGCCGACTTACTGAACTCCTTCTTTTGTTCAGTGTTCACAGAGGAAGACACCGGTAATGTGCCAGAGTTTTTAGAGAGAGGTTTTGAACAGCCACTTGAAAATGTGAACATCTCAGAAGATGAGGTGAGAAAGAAACTTCAGAAGTTGGTCCCTGGCAAAGCTATGGGCCCAGATGGTGTCCCCCCATCTGTGCTGAAGGCGTGTGCAGAAGAATTGTCTGTTCCACTGGCCATCATCATGAACAGGTCTATCCAAGAGGGCGCCCTGCCCAGCGAGTGGAAAATAGCACATGTATCTCCTATTTTCAAGAAAGGTAAAAAGACAACCCCCGGGAACTACAGACCTGTTAGCCTCACATGTGTGTGCTGCAAGATTCTAGAATCCATTTTGCGTGATCACTTCATTGAGCACTTCAGGGCAAATAACCTGTTCAGTTCATGTCAGCATGGTTTCATCAGTGGTCGCTCTTGTTCAACTAACCTGATAGCTGTCTTAGACTTGTGGACGAGAATACTTGAGGATGAGGGCGCTGTAGATGCCATATACCTTGATTTCGCGAAAGCGTTCGATACTGTACCACACGAACGATTACTGAAAAAAATGGAAGGATATGGTATCAGAGGCCATCTACTTGCATGGGTGAAAAACTTCCTTGTGGGACGAAAACAGCGTGTTGTTCTCAACGGAACAGAGTCTTCGTGGGGGGACGTGCTCTCGGGCATTCCTCAGGGGAGCGTACTTGGCCCGTTTCTCTTCGTCTGCTTTGTGAACGATCTGCCTGAGGCCGTCCACTCAACTAGTTTCCTTTTCGCGGACGACACTAAACTGTTCGCCAAAGTCCCAGACAATGCTGATGTCCTGCAGGACGACCTTGATAGACTACAGCTCTGGTCCGATTTATGGCAGCTCCGTTTCAATGCGGGCAAGTGCAAAGTCATGCATATAGGCAAACAGAGTCAGCCAGCACAGTACAGTATGAGGTCAGGCACTGATGAGATCACTCTAGAGACTTGTGTAATTGAAAAAGACCTTGGTGTCAATGTAGACAACGAATTCAAATTCAGTGGTCATGTGAGCATTCAAGTTGATAAGGCGAATAGGCTGTTGGCACTGCTTCGGAGAGGCTTCACCGTGCTCGATTTTCTCTCATTACCACTACTGTACAAATCAGTGATTCGCCCGCACCTTGAGTACGGGAACGTTGTGTGGCACCCTCGCTTGAAAGGTGATGAGGAACAGTTGGAGAAGGTGCAGCGTCGAGCTACCAAGCTGATTCCTGAGCTGGCCAGCATGGACTATGAGGACAGACTGAGGAGACTCAAACTGCCGAGCCTCTACTACAGGCGTGCTCGCGGGGATATGATAGAGTGCTACAAGTACTTGAGGGGCACCTACGATGTCTCAAGTGATCTGCTTCCCCGCGACACGGACTCCACTACCAGAGGTCACAGCTTCAAACTGAAGAAAACATTTGCGAGGCTGTCAGTGAGGAGAAACTTCTTTGCAGTAAGAGTGGTCAATGCTTGGAATGCTCTGCCTGAGGCGGTGGTGTTAGCACCAAGCCTCAACAGTTTCAAGAACAGATTGGATGCAGTGTGGTCACAGCACATGTACTCTCAGGACTCGTCCTGGTTCGCCAACCCACCACGCATGCGCACCACATTTAATGCAAGTTGAGTGTGCAAGCACAAGAGGATGAAAAGGAGAACGAAGATGAGGATCAACCGGCTGATAGGCAGATTGCCTGAACACAGCTGTAGCTGTAAAGTAAAGTAAAGTAAGTAAAGTACACCTACCTCTCACCTGATGTTACCTGCTCTTCCTCTCTCTCCCCCACCAGCCATACCCCTCCTCCTCCCAATCTCTCCCACCACCCTCCCCCCCCCCTCGACTCACCTACCTCCTTACCCCTCCCTTTTAGGATCCCCCCCCCCCTCTTCCCACCATCCCCGGCCCGCCCCGCCTACTCTGTGTACATGGGAGAGAGTGCAAGGGAAGGCTGGAATATCTGTGCCAAGAGATAGAGTTGCTTCATGCTCTTTCTGGGGTGTGTGTGGGGGGGGGGGGGGGGGGGGGGGGACACAGGCCTGTTTGTTGTGGCTGTAAACCACTATGTCTTTTGTGAGAGGGAGGGAGAGGAAGGGTGTGTGTGTGTGTGTGTGAATGTATGTGGGTGTGTGGGTGGGGGGTGGGGAGTTGGGGTAGGGGAGAGAAAAGGAGATGGAGAAGGGAGAGTGCTTATACGGACAAATGAACTTAACGTTGGCGCAAAGATAATGATGATGCTGAGAGGGGGTCTTGAAAAAAAAAATTGAATAATGAAGTTTTCAGCAGGTAGAGGTCAGGAAGATGGACAAATAAAAGGGCAGAGGAGAGAGAGAGAGAGAGAGAGAGAGAGGGAGAGAGAGGAGGAGAGGAGAGAGAGAGAGAGGAGAGGAGAGAGAGAGAGAAGAGAGGAGAGAGAGAGAGATAAGATAAGATAATGTTGCTTATAGCCCAGCCGACCGCAAAGGCCACATCAGGGCTGGATAAGAGAGAGAGAAGGTCTTTTTAAATGGTGTGCATATTAAAATGTATGGTTATTGATGTTAATCATGCATATTTTAAAGACTCCAGCTTTGAAAGGTTTATTTACAAAAATTAAAACGTGGTTATTTTGAGAGAAAGTGCCTATGTATAAGTGTCTTGAAACATTTTTTTTGGAAGTTTGTATTTTCTAGCGTAGTTGGAAGAGAATTCCAGACATGGTTCGCAGAATGAGCTAGCCTTGTTTTGTATTGATCAGTGCGTGGGTGAGGTAGGAGGGTTTCTGCCAAAGTCACAGTTCAGTCTTGTAAGCAGGCTGTCGGTGTAACAAATCTGAAACAAACATGATACCTGGTTGAATTTCAAGTTGTTAGATTAGAAGGATGCTTCATGCTCTACGTTTTTCACATGCTGTGACAGACACATCCGGTGGAAGCAACATTGCTGATTTTCAAAGGAGAGAATTCAATGTGTGTGTGTGTGTGTGTGTGTGTGTGTGTGTGTGTGTGTGTGTGTGTGTGTGTGTGTGTGTGTGTGTGTGTGTGTGTGTGTGTGTGTGTGTGTGTGTGTGTTTTCCTTTTTTTGTTTTGTTCAGTTGGCAAAAGTAAGCCCAGAACATTTATTTTTCTTTGTTTAAGGCATCGCTGGACCCATCCTTTATCGTAGCTTATCAATCACTTGTTTTCACTGTGAATCATGTTGAATTATAATAAATATCATTTATGTAGCACTGATTTAGCATCTGTGCAATGCATTACAAAGTAAAGACTTCTGAAAACACAAAAACACATGTACGCATACATACAGTTATCAGTGATATTTGTCAGCACAAAGAAAACGAGCCAGATGAAGTGAGATTTATGGAGGAAGTAAAAGGCATCCATCGAAAAAGGTTGACATGTGGATAACTGCACAACTGCTTAATTTCCTGTTGATCAGCATGTGATACACTGAGCCCTGGAAATTTTGGATTCATTTCACATGCATCACATGAAGCCAGAGAACGTACTGCATCATTCTTCAACATTATAAATGATGTATGCACGCTCATGTGGCCCTCAGCCCTGATGTGGCCCTTTGCGGTCGGCTGGGCTATAAGCAACATTATCTTTCTTTCATGTGGCCCTCTGCGGTCGGCTGGGCTATACGCAACATTATCTTATCTTATCTTATCTTATCTTGTGTATGAAACTGGTGATATTCCTTTGATTTAATTTTATGAAACCTTCTTCATGATTAGAGAAAAAAAAAAATCAGTGATTTGGAATTACTGGTTGGTTTTACTGTAAAAATAGGTCTGCTGTAAACAAATGAACAAACAAAACTCTTCAACAAAACCACTTAAAGACTAAACACTTGCACTTGCAATTAACATTTTATCTCGTGTGTGTGTTGGTATGCACACACGCATGCTTGCGTGCACAGATGTGCACACAAACACATGCATACATAGGCATGTATGCATGCATGCATGTACACACATACAGACATACTTTCACTCAAGCATGTAAGCATGCACGTACACACACATGCGCAAACAACACAAACAACACTCACACACACACACACACACACACACACACACACACACACACACACACACACACACACACACCACACACACACACACACACACACACACACACACACACACACACACACACACACACACTCAATCACTCGCTCACTTACACACACACACACACACACACACACACACACACACACACACACACACACACAACACACACACACACAAAACACACACACACACACACACACAACACCAGCCCTGATGTGGCCCTTTGCGGTCAGCTGGGCTATAAGCAACATTATCTTATCTTACTAAACACACCACACACACACACACACACACACACACACACACACACACACACACACACACACACACACACACACACACACACACACACACACACACACACACACACACACACACACACACACACACACACACAACACACACACATCACACAACACACGCACACAAGACACAACACACACACACATACACACACACTCTAAATCAGTCACTTTGTCAAACACAAAGCCTAAAAAAAAATCTCTGCACATGCTGACATTCTACATACGAGCTGAAATCTGCCTTACTCTCTTGCAGCGATTCCTCTCCAGGTATAGATGACATACATTATCAACTATTGAACATCTTCCGCAAAAAGGGTCTGAACATCCTGTTACAGGTATACAACCACGTGTGGACTACAGGTTGCTTTCCACCCTCTTGGCGGACAGCCCTCATTATTCCCACCCCCAAACCTGGAAAAGATCTTTCTAATCCATCTAACTACCGTCCATAGCTTTGACCAGCTGTGTCTGTAAATGATGGAAAAAATGGTCAATGCTAGGCTCATGTGGAAACTCGAAACCGATGGCCTTTTGGCGAAAGAACAGTGTGGTTTCCGCAAACATCGTAGTACAGTTGACCATTTGATTCGTCTGGAATCTACACTTAGGAACGCTTTTTTAAACAGACAGCATGCAGTGGCAATTTTCTTCGACTTGGAGAAGGCCTACGATACCACCTGGAAGTCGGGGATACTTTATGATCTCCACGATCTGGGTTTTCGAGGTCATCTTCCGCTTTTTATTCAAAATTTTTTGGCAGAACGACAGTTTCAGGTCCGGGTTGGCACCACTCTCTCTGATGTCCACGAGCAGGAGTTGGGTGTTCCACAGGGGAGCATACTATCTCCTGCCCTCTTTAGTATTAAGATCAACAACATTGTTCAATCAGTTCAGCAGGGTTCGGACTGCTCATTGTTTGTGGATGATTTTGCTGTCTACGCAACTGGAAGCCTGTACCCGAGTGTCCAGCGCAGGCTCCAGCTTTGCGTAGATAAAATCCATCGGTGGGCGAGATGAAAACGGTTTCACCTTTTCTGCTACAAAAACCCAGTGTATTCACTTCCATAACTTCCGTCAGTTTTTTCCAGATCCGGAACTTCAAGTGGGGAAATCTCCCATTCCAGCTGTTAAAGGGGCCCAAATTTCTGGAGTCATTTTTGACCAAAAACTTAACTTTCTCAGCCATATTAAAAACCTCAAAACTGCTTGCCAAAAGGCACTGAATATTCTGCGGGTCGTAGCACACACCGACTGGGGCGCTGATAAGAAAACTTTGTTGCACCTCTACAGAGCCCTGGTCCGTTCCAAATTGGACTACGGTTGTGCTGTGTACGGCTCCGCAAGATCATCTTACCTCAAACTCTTGGACCCTATCCACCATCAAGGGCTTCATCTCTGTCTTGGAGCGTTCCGCACCACCCCTGTGTACAGCCTGTACGCAGAGGCAGGTGAACCTTCACTATCCAACCGCAGGCTGAAACTGTCTTTGAATTATTATATCCGACTGTTCTCAGAACCGCAGAATCCTGCCTATGACTGTGTTTTTGACCCTCCGTTCCAAAGTAAGTTTGAAACAAACCCGAAATGTATTCTGCCGTTTGGGCTTCGTATGCAGCCTCACGTGCGGAATGCAGGTATAGACCTGGAGTAGTTTCCGATTTTTCCAAGTTTCCGGATCAACCTCCATGGACCTTTTTCACACCAGAGATTCGTTTTGATCTCGCAGCTTTCCGTAAGGAGTCTACCAGCTCTCTGGCGTACAAGGCTTTGTATGCCGAGCTCTGTTCCAAATTCCCATCCTATCAAAAATTTTCACTGACGGTTCCAAGTCTGAGGATGGAGTGGCCTGTGCAGCCTACTGCCCTGGGGCTCCTTCTCAGATATTGTTGGAACATATACATCAGATGCTTCTGTCTATTCTGCTGAACTTACTGCTCTAGTACTGGCTTTGAAGATAATCTCCCATTCTTCGAGGAGGGAAATTTCTGGTTCTGTCGGATTCGCTGTCAGCTTTGGAGGCCATAGCTGGCCGCAACCTTCAGCATCCAGAACTTTTACTTTTTTTTGAAAAATTTTTAGCAAGTTGAAGGCGGACGGTTACAACATTACTCTTGCTTGGTTCCTGGCCATGTTGGCATCGGCGGGAACGAAATGGTTGATCGTTTAGCCAAGAACGCCACAAGAGAGAAACGGTCCAACACTTATATCCCTTGCTCAGATGTGAAACCCAAAATTAACGATTATGTGAGAGACCTCTGGGAGGAGGATTGGAACACACAGACGAATAACAAACTCTTTCAGATCCGTCCAAACCTTAAAGACTTCCTCCCATCTACGTCGGGTGGTCGTAAAGAGGAAACGGTTCTGTGCCGGCTGCACACCGGCCATTCGTATTTTACCCATTCTTACCTTTTAAAGAGTGAAGAAGCTCCGTGGTGCATTCCATGTCATGCGCCACTCACAATGAAACATGTTCTTTTAGAGTGTTGGGACTTGCATGATTGAGACACAAACATTTTACAGCGGAGTCCATGAAGATCCTGTTCAGGGATGTCCCGCCTGACGTGATCCTTGGGTTTTGAGAGAAATTAACATTTTCATCTGATTTGAGATTTTTCGGAAGAGGGTTTTTAACAAAGTTTCTGGTTCGTTGTAGACGATGTCATTAACGAGATGTGTGAAAGGTTTTTTTTTTTTTTAAATGACTGGTGAGTTGATTTAAACGTGGGACAGCCTGATGTGCCTCTGCGTCGCTGGGCTATAAGCAACATTATCATCTACTCACTCACCTCACCACGCCCCCTCACACCACACGCACCACACACACACACACACACACACACACACACCACACACACACACACACACACAAATGTACATCGATTTACAATGCGGATACTAATCGTGGACATCCTAAAAGTGAATCTAGCCAAGAGGGAAAAAAAAATCTTATTAAGACTTAATTTCCCATTGAACGCTCACAGCGATGGGGAAGCTCACATCTACATAGGAAGTGCTGGAGACAACCCCCCCCCCCCCGGCCCCATCCACAAGCTGCAGGTTCAAATCTGGGGGGCACAATGAAAAAGATTTTGACAGCAGAAGGTATCTAGAAGTCATGCCTTGGACTCAGCCTGGCCCCCCCTTGGAGAGTAAGTCGAGGGCCGAAACTCTTTGTCTGATGGGAGTTTCTTCTCTGGAGACCCTCTTGTTATCAAACTGTCCTTCAGAGTCTCTTCCTGCGTTGTTCTCCTCATGGCAGATAAAATAAGGGCAAGGTTGAGGGCAGGAGGTATCCCCCTGAATATATCACCCTCGGACTACTGAAAATGAATGAAAAAGAAACTGAATTCAAAACATTTAAATGCATTAGTAAAGGTGTGTAAACAGATGCTGTATAATGGGCAGCTAACATCCATTCTGAACAGGGTGGCGGTCTCAATATGCAGTCATCAGATTACAACAACAAAAAAGCACAGCCTAATGTTATATACCATGAAGTGTTAATGGTTCAGCTGTCACATCATGCACGAACAGATTTTACTGCTTCTTTCTTTTTCAGGAGGAGGCTCTGTGTGGGCAGCTGGCTATAACGATTGTGATGTGAATTTGACAGACAAGGACATTCACTGTGGCAGGTCCTGAAGGATTGTAGCAGTGTCACCGTAATGATAATAATAACAGTGATGGATATGGGTGGTGGTGGTTGTCTGTTGCAGGTTGCAGCAGGTCCTGATGGACTTGCAGCAGCAGCAGCTGATGCGCTGGGGCGTGGCTGACCAACATGGAAGACAGGATCAACAAGCAGGACCCGGTGGCAGCCGACCTGGAGGCATCAAACAACAGGCTGAGGATCACAAGGTGAGGGAAGGGGAGGGGAGTGAGGCGGAGGAGGGAGGGAGAGAGAGAGAAAGAGAGAGAGACAGAGACAGACAGACAGACAGAACAGAGGGAAGGGAGGAGGGGCAGAGAGAGAGAGGGGGTATGGGGGGCAGAGAGAGAGAGAGAGAGAGAGAGAGAGAGGAGAGAGAGAGAGAGAGAGAGAGAGAGAGAGAGAGAACAGAGAGAGAGAGACAGAGGGAAGGGAGGAGGGGGCAGAGAGACGGGGGATGGGCGGCAGAGAGAGAAGGGGAGAGGAGAAGAGAGAGAGAGAGAGAGAAGAGAGAGAGAGAGAGAGAGAGAAGAGAGGAGAGAGAGAGAGAGAGAGAGAGAGAGAGAGAGAGAGAGAGAGAGAGAGAGAGAGAGAAGATGCAGGAACAAAGGAAACATTGAAGAAGTTTCGCTGTAGTTTCCTGATCCACGTTGCACAGAAAAGAAGAGTGTCATATGCTTTGTGGAAACTGCCCATTGCTATTGTCCCTTTGACTACTATGTTCTAACCATCTCCAGCTTGTACAAACTCTACAGCAGTGATAATGTCCTGTTCATGATATCTTGATTTCTACCAGTTGCCAGTACCACACCTTCATGTTCAGTGAGTTAAAATGATAAAAAGATGACAGAAATTTCAGATTAAAACACAACGTTTTCTGACATTGTCAGAGGAAAATTATCGGTGCAGACAGCAAATGTTCCAAGTTTCCTGATGGGCTGTTCAGTTTAAAAATCTTTGCATATGCACTCAGTAGGGCAACAGGGCGACTGAATTTGTCCTGCCTTGGTGACTAGGATATGTAGGGTTGCCAGAATAAACAGTATGGGATGGAGGATAGGAAAGTGAGACAGTTAAAAGAAGTATTATTTTTTGTTGTTTGCTTTGTTGTTTTTGTTGAACTTCGTTATAGAGCCATTCTACCTTCTTGTACCACCATCTTCCCTGGGTTTGGGTCTCTGTGTGACCATCTGGGTTAGCAGGCACAAGACTGACCGATTGACCGATGGTGTTAAAGCTGATCCAGCAATCTTTGGAAGCAGACCAAAACCAGTTTGATAAGATGGAGGATTTATCTGGGGTGTTACAGTTGATCTGGCGTGACATGGAGCAGAACAGAAATATGTTATTTGATCAATTGTTGATGTTACAGTTGATCTGGCAGTGACATGGAGCAGAACAGAAATATGTTGTTATTTGATGAATTGTTGATGTTACAGTTGATCTGGCTGTGACATGGAGCAGAACAGAAATATGTTGTTATTTGATGAATTGTTGATGTTACAGTTGATCTGGCAGTGACATGGAGCAGGACAGGATTGTGTTGTTATTTGATGAATTGGTGATGTTACAGTTGATCTGGCAGTGACATGGAACAGGACAGGATTGTGTTGTTATTTGATGAATTGTTGATGTTGCAGTTGATCTGGCTGTGACATGGAGCAGGACAGGATTGTGTTGTTATTTGATCAATTGTTGATGTTGCAGTTGATCTGGCTGTGACATGGAGCAGGATAGGATTTTGTTGTTATTTGATCAATTGTTGATGTTGCAGTTGATCTGGCAGTGACATGGAGCAGGACAGGATTGTGTTGTTATTTGATCAATTGTTGATGTTGCAGTTGATCTGGCAGTGACATGGAGCAGGACAGGATTGTGTTGTTATTTGATCAATTGTTGATGTTGCAGTTGATCCAGCAGTCACTGGAAGCAGAGCAGAAACTTGTGGACAGCTTGCAACACATGGTGGTGGTGGTGGACGACTCCAACGCCGACAGTGGAGGTAACTCTCCTTTTTTTTCTGAAGGGGTGGTGTTGCAGAGATGACAGTGAGCTGAAATATCCTCTTAACCTTTGCTCTGCTTCTTGGGTCAAACATGACCCAGAGACATGATAAAATCATGATATCCCTTTAACTATTCTAGATATTCGATAGGAATTTATGAATATGTATATTTGTAAAAGGAACTTTTTTTTTCAGATTTGTAATTTTTCTGTGTAACAAAGCTAACACAACAGTCAGTTGTGTAGTTTGAACTATATTCTTCTAACCACATGGATCATACTGAATCCTGGACCTTAACTTTTGTCTGCACTGTCTGAAGATGTGGATCTTTCATGACCCATTGTGCCTTTCACTGAGGCTTTGCTGTGCCTTTTCCCTTTCTTAGTGATGCGGATCTTCCCCAAACCTACTCTGTTTAAAGACAAAGCCTTGTGCAATGTGTGAACTGTGTGGGACCTGCATTGATAGGAGTGAATCATTCATAGTGAAGCTCTGGTAAAGGTAATCTGAGGGTGTTTGGATCAGGACCAGAGAACCCATGTTGGGTGAAGTGTGCTGTCCAGTGTTGGCATGTATCAGGTCAGCCTGTGGTAAGAGCTGTCACAGTGTCAGTGTCTGAAGTGTGTGTGTGTGTGTGTGTGTGTGTGTGTGTGTGGTGTGTGTGTGTGTTGTGTGTGTGTGTGTGTGTGTGTGTGTGTGTGTGTGTGTGTGTGTGTGTGTGTGTGTGTGTGTGTGTGTGTGTGTGTGTGTGTGTGTGTGTGTGTGTGTGTGTGTGTGTGTGTTGTCAGTTCAGACATATGTTGTGTGTAGTAAATGGTTAGTAGTGGAGTGTGTGTGTGTGTGTGTGTGTGTGTGTGTGTGTGGGGTGTGTGTGTGTGTGTGTGTGTGTGTGGTGTGTGTGTGTGTGTGTGTGTGTGTGTGTTGTGTGTGTGTGTGTGTGTGTGTGTGTGTGTGTGTGTGTGTGTGTGGTTGTGTGTGTGTGTGTGTGTGTGTTGTGTGTGTTGTGTTGTGTGTGTGTGTGTGTTGTGTGTGTGTGTGTGTGTGTGGGGTGTGTGTGTGTGTGTGTGTTGTGTGTGTGTGTCTTGTGTGTATGTGTGTGTGTGTAGTTTATGTTGTTGTGTGTGTGTAGTGTGGGTGTGTGTGTGTGTCTTGTGTTGTGTGTTTGTGTGTTAGTCCAGGTCAGATGCACATTGAAGATCCTGTTAACCTTGCCATCATTTGTGATTGTAAGAAAACAGGAAAATACCCAGGTATGACCACCTTGCAGACTAATGTTGAAAAATCCTAAACATTACTGTGTTTCATGAACAGCTCATGTGGTCTAGAAGTCCTAAATCATTAGAAAATCGTTTTGTTTCAAGACCGCTTGTAGTGAACTACTTTAAAAAAAAAAAATCCCCCCCCAAAAAAAAAAAAAAAAAAATTGTAAGTCACTGTACTTCATGATCAGCTCCAGGGGCTTAACTTTATGAAAAAAAATCCACATCATTAACAATCACTGTTTTAAAAAGACCACCTCTAGTGTTCTGCTTTATGAAACATCCTAATCATTAGTACATAACTGTGTTTTATATCCGCTACTAGCAACTGCCTCAAGAAAAAAAATCCTTATGATTAAGAAATAATGGTGTTTCATGTCCACCACTAGCAACACTCTCTCTCTCTCTCTCTCTCTCTCTCTCTCTCTCTCTCTCCCTCTCTCTCTCTCTCTCTCTCTCTCTCTCTCTCTCTCTCGCTCTCTCTTCTCTCTCTCTTCTCTGTCTCTGTCTCTCTCTCTCTGTCCTCTCTCGTCTCTCTCTCTCTCTCGTCTCGCTCTCTCTCCTTCTCTCTCTCATCTCTCCCTCTCTCTCTCTCTTCATCTCTCTCTCCTCTCTCTCCTCTCTGTGTTGGTTTCTCTGTCAATTGTCCGTCTCTCTGCCCATCTGTCTGCTTCTCTCTTCTCTGTCTCTGTCTCCTCTCTTTATTCTCTTTCTCTCTCTCCTCTCTCTTCTCTCTCTCTCTCCTTTCCTCTTTTTCTCTCTCTCTCTCCTTTCTCTCTCTCCTCTCTCTCTTTTTTCTCTTCCCTCTCTTCCTCTCTCCTCCTCTCTCTCTCTCTTCTCTCTCTCTCCTTCTCTCCTCTCTCTCTGTCTCTGTCTTCAGAAATGTCTCATTGCCTTTCTGATATTGTTCATAAATTTTGATTGGTAGTTGTTAAAATTGTTTCATTGTTTTATAAATTTATATTTTTTGGATTTCTACAGTGTGATTGCTTCGTTTCTCTTTTTTCTTATCATTATCGTAAATTTTATATTTTTTTTTTTTTTGTGGGCAGGTTGAAAAAAAAAAAAGTGTAAAATATTCTTTAACCCCAGTAAAGATTTTTTCTTTCTGTCTTTTGCGTACGCAGGTCCACTAAAAAACTCCACTACCCCTCTATACAGGCGTGTCCGCAGGAGATCTCTGCGGAACGTGTATAGAAGGGAGTGGGTTTGTGTGTTTACCGTTTTTCATCCCCGCCCTTAAAGGGAGCCATACTCCTTTCGGGGGAAACCCCAGTAAAGATCTTTTTTACTTGCTGACTTGACTAAAAAAAATCCCTTCATGGAAAAATCATGGCGTTTCATGACCACCCCAGCGGCCTGGTTTTGGGGTAGAGAAAAAAAGCTGGGCGAATGGGCGGCCGGGGTGGGCGGCGGGGGTCGGTGGACCGGGACCCGGGGGGGTGCTGCAGGGGGTCTTGCTGCGCTGGCAGCAGTTCCCCGATGAGCAGACCAAGTTCAGCGTCTGGCTGGAGGAGAAGGAGAACATCCTGGATCGGATGGGTCAGGCCGACCTGTCCGACCCTGACCAGGTCATTGTGCAGGTCAAGCATCTCAAGGTCAGTGTGGATGTGGTGTATTGGCTTGGACATTATGATTGAAGGCGTATTACTCTGATGTGGCTATTCTTTTGCATCGGTTGATCTTTCCTTGATTTCGATTTATTCTCCAATATATGCCATTTTCAAATATTTTAAGGCTTTAAAATGATATAGGGAAGGGTTTGGGATGTTCATCTGCAGGCAGACATAGAAGAGGTTAACTTTCTGCATCTGTTGAAGCTGAAGGATAAAGACTCAACATGATAATGACACATTTCAATATTTTCATGTTCCTGACCTCCCCAGAGAATGACCTTTGACATAGTTTTGCACGTCATGGGGACAATGAAGACATCAGTCATGTGCTTTGTTTTGTGTATGTTGTTGGTCAGTGCAGCCAGTGAGACTGGCATGGTATCTTGTAGATAAACAAAACAAAGCAAAACAAAAACAAACCAATTGAAAAACAAAGTGCACTTGTAACCCTCTCACCCTCTCCTCTCATCCCATCCAGTTCTTGACAAAATTCCAGCTCTAGAGGCAGGCAGATGTCTGAAGTCTAGGAAAAGAAAAAGTATTGTCAGTGAGTGAAAAAAAATGTGTCCCCTGTTTGCTGTGATGCACACATACTCCACACGTGCGCGCGCGCGCGCGCCACCACACACACACACACACACACACACACACACACACACAACACACACACACACACACACACACACACATACAACATACATACACACACTCATGCACACACTCTCTCTCTCCCATTCACTCTCTGTCTTACACATACACATACACATACACATACACACACATCAACTACAAATGAATGCACACACACACACACACACCGCACACGCACACGCACACACACACACACGGTCAATTTTCCTGGATAAAACCGCGAAATCTGGATTAGAAAAAAATTACAAAACTTTTTTCTCCAGATTGATGACATTGTGTTTGTGCAGTCTCTGGTTCTGTGTGTGTGTGTGTGTGTGTAGACAGATAGACATAGATAGAGACATATTGCCAGAAGTGTTTCAGGGTCCAGTCACACTCGGTGATAAATTTCAGGACTGGTAGGATGGATGGGATAGTTACAATCCACTTTTCACTTTTAGGATTGGGGACATGTCCCCACTCGCACCCCTGTATACCCCGCCCCCCCCCTCCCCCCCCCCCCCCCCCCCCCACACACATACACATACACACACAAATCAAACAATTCACCGACCAGCTCACCTTCTGTTTATCTGTCTATTCTCCATCTGTGCATTGGTGCCAGGGTCAAAGCTGAAAAAAAAGAAGGGTTAATTATTGTTCTTGAAAGTGTGAGGGATAAATCATGGTTTTGGCCTGTGTCTCTGCAGGCCATAGAGAACGACATGGGAGAGCAAGTGCGTCGTTTTGACGCTCTGAATGAATGCGGTCAGCACATCGTCCGCTACGTGGACAGTCAGGTGGCAGTGACACGCATTGCTTCTCTCCTGGAAATGCTGCAGGAGCGATGGGAGAAACTGGTTCAGATGATGGAACTCTATAGCAACCAGGTAGGTGCTGCATCAACTCTTAGCAACCAGGTAGGCACATCATTAATTTTAAGCCACCAGAAGGTACTTCACTAACTTGTAGCAGCGCGGTGGGAACATCATTAACAGGCATGGTAACCATGTAGGTTCTGGGTTAGTTCACAGCAACAAGATGGGTACTTCATCACCTATACTGATCTGAAACCCAATGTTTATAGTCTGTCATTGTTCTTCATAAAGAGTACATGGACGTACAAACGCATTATAAACTTTTTCAGGTCCATCTAAACCATAAAGAGTTCCTGCAGTCTGCCACTGGTGACCCGCAAACAAGAAACAGTTTTGTAAGGGATGCAGTCAGGCACTTTTTTTTTTACACACTTGTATGTTTTAAAGGTGAGGGGGCTCTATGGTACCTACCATGTGACGAGCCACTCACTGTGAAACCTGTGCTCATGAAGGGTTGACCTTTGCATGACATTGGACATAAACACTTTACAGCTGATTCTGTGAAGACTTTCTTCAGGGACTTTTCTTCAGGCTTGACTTTTGAGTTTTTAAGTGAGCAAAATTTTGCATTTGATGTAAAATTTCTGTGGACAGTAGATCTGGTGTTAAGGCATTTGGAATTTAAAAGAAACTGGTTCGTTGATTTTTTCGTTGTTGAAAGAAACATGATTGGAACAGACTTTGATGATGTGACAGCCCTGATGTGGACCCCTGCAGTTGGCTGTGTTACAAATAAAATGAATTGGGTATTGCTTTAACTCTGAGTTGCCGGGTGGGTTCTTCAGTAAATGGCAGCTGTCAGGCTGGCACGTCATTAACCCTTTTGGACCTCGTGGGTTCTACAATAACTGGTAGCCATCAGGCTGGCACTTTATTAACCCTTATGGACCTCGTAGGTTCTACAGTAACTGGTAGTGGTCAGGCTGGCACTTTATTAACCTTGTGGACCTCGTGGGTTCTACAGTAACTGGTAGCCATTAGGCTGGCACTTCATTAACCCTTGTGGACCATGTGGGGTTCTACAGTAACTGGTAGTGGTCAGGCTAGCACTTCATTAACCCTTATGGAGCATGTGGGTTTGTACAGTAACTGGTAGCCATCAGGCTGGCACTTCATTAACCCTTGTGGACCATGTGGGTTTCTACAGTAACTGGTAGTGGTCAGGCTAGCAGTTCATTAACCTTATAGACCGGTGGGTTCTCTAGTAACTGGCAGCTGTCAGGCTTGCTAGCACTAGACCAGCTGCGTTCTTCAGTAACTGGTAGCAGCCAGGCTCTGTGAAAAGAAGCAGACGCAATTTATTTTACTGCATTGATACTGCAGTCACCAAGCTTATTTTCCTTTGTTCTTGTTCGCCCTATCCTTTGTCATTAAAGTAAACTTGCTTTCTGTTCAGATTGCCAGTTCAGGCATCGAACTGAGCAAAATCTCTCAGCTCTACGAAGCAGACGTAGAAGAAGCGTCAGCTGAGAAGGAGGCATCGCCATCTTCCTCCTCCTCCGCCTCCTCGACCTTTTCGGTGGCCAAGAAGCGCAAAGTGGAGTCGGCTCAGCGCATGGAGTTTGAGATGGAGCTGAAGAAGCTCAGCGATTGGTTCGCCTCCACTGAGTCCACGCTGCAGCTGCTGGTGGCGGAGAATACACAGGAGCCGTTCACGGTTGAAGAGCAGCGTGTGCTGATTCAGGTCCGTGTGGTACACAGCGCTTGACGTTTGTCTGCTTGTTATTGCTGACTTTTTCTTTTTTTTTTCCTTTTGCCTGTTGGGGAAAAATTGTTTGAAACCTGCTGTTATTCACAGGTTGTGTATGGGTTGGAGTTGTGTGCTTGTGCGAGTTTGCTGGTGTGTGTGTGTGTGTGTGTGTGTGTGTGTGTGTGTGTGTGTGTGTGTGTGTGTGTGTGTGTGTGTTGTTTGTGTGTGTGTGTGTGTGTGTGTGTGTGTGTGTGTGTGTGTGTGTGGTGTGGTATGGAGAGTAGGGATCTGTTGGAATGTGAATTGTAAATTATGAATCTTTAGATAATGAATTGTCTGAAGTAACGAGTATGTCTTGTGGTGTGCGATTTTTTTTTTCTCTCCCCATCTTGCAATGATTACAATTCTTTTGAATTGTTTCCCTTCCCTGCTGTACAAACATGTTCACCAATTTATAACAGACAACACAGACCACACCACTCCACTACTTCACAACAGACGGCATGAAAACACCCCATCCCACAACATTACCACATGAAACCACCTCTACCCGCCACTTCACAACAGACAACACACTCTGTGTGATGAAGGGATGGGCTGGTTTCATGCTGTGATATAACTAGGTGGTGGGGTGGTCTTCATGTCAACTGGGGTGACAAGGTGGATTGGTGGGGCTCCACGTCACGTGTTGTGAAGTGTTTGGGTCGTTTTATACTGTTTGTTGTGAGTGGTGGTGGTGGGCCCGTCACGTGTTGTGAAGTTTGGGTCGTTTTATACTGTTTGTTGTAAGTAGTGGTTGGTGGGCTTCTTCTTGTGTGTTGTGAAGTAGTGGGATGGTTTCATGCTGTGTTGTGAAGTAGTGGGATGGTTTCATGCTGTGTTGTGAAGTAGTGGGATGGTTTTATGCTGTGTTGTGAAGTAGTGGGATGGGTGTTTTCATGCTGTGTTGTGAAGTAGTGGGATGGATGGTTTCATGCTGTGTTGTGAAGTAGTGGATGTTTGTGCTGTTTTGAAGTAGTGGGATGGATGGTTTCATGCTGTGTTGTGAAGTAGTGGGATGGTTTCATGCTGTGTTGTGAAGTGGTGGGATGGTTTCATGCTGTGTTGTGAAGTAGTGGGATGGTTTCATGCTGTGTTGTGAATAGTGGATGGTTTCATGCTGTGTTGTGAAGTAGTGGGATGGGATGGTTTCATGCTGTGTTGTGAAGTAGTGGATGGTGGTTTCATGCTGTGTTGTGAAGTAGTGGGATGGTTTCATGCTGTGTTGTGAAGTGGTTTTGTGCTGTGGTTTTATGTTGCGAAATTTAGGGTGGCATGGTTTAGCGTTGTCTTTGGGGTGGTCTTATGTTGTGTGTTATGATGTGGTGGTGTGTGTGGTTCCAGGATACGGAGAACTCCATCCGGTCTCATCAGATGGACATGCAGCGGGTGGTCACCCTGGGGAAGGGGGTCCTCACAGAGCTGAAGATCGGTAAGTCAGGGAGTCATCTGTTGTATTGCTCCTTTCGTCACATTGTTGTTTGTTGTTAGTCATCTGGGCATTGTAGCCTTGGTCACATAGTCATCTGCTGTATTGTACCCTTGGTCATTTAGTCATCTGATGCACTATACCCTTGGTCATTTAGTCATCTGATGCACTATACCATTGGTCATTTAGTCATCTGATGCACTATACCCTTGGTCATTTAGTCATCTGATGCACTATACCCTTGGTCATTTAGTCATCTGATGCATATACCCTTGGTCATTAGTCATCTGATGCACTGTACCTTGGTCATTTAGTCATCTGATGCACTATATCCTTGGTCATTTTGTCATCTGGTACATTGTACTTTTGGTCATTTAGTCATCTGATGCACTATACCCTTGGTCACATAGTCATCTGCTGTATTGTACCCTTGGTCACATAGTCATCTGATGCACTATACCCTTGGTCACATAGTCATCTGATGCACTATACCCTTGGTCACATAGTCATCTGCTGTATTGTACCCTTGGTGTACATAGTCATCTGATGCACTATACCCTTGGTCACATAGTCATCTGTTGTATTGTACCCTTGGTCACATAGTCATCTGCTGTATTGTACCCTTGGTCACATAGTCATCTGTTGTATTGTACCCTTGGTCACATAGTCATCTGCTGTATTGTACCCTTGGTCACATAGTCATCTGCTGTATTGTACCCTTGGTCACATAGTCATCTGCTGTATTGTACCTGGTCACATAGTCATCTGATGCACTACCTTGGTCACATAGTCATCTGTTGTATTGTACCCTTGGTCACATAGTCATCTGCTGTATTGTACCCTTGGTCACATAGCCATCTGCTGTATTGTACCCTTGGTCACATAGTCATCTGCTGTATTGTACCCTTGGTCACATAGTCATCTGCTGTATTGTACCCTTGGTCACATAGTCATCTATGCTTGAGTCATTGATGTACCCTTGGTCACATAGCCATCTGCTGTATTGTACCCTTGGTCACATAGTCATCTGCTGTATTGTACCCTTGGTCACATAGTCATCTGCTGTATTGTACCCTTGGTCACATAGTCATCTGCTGTATTGTACCCTTGGTCACATAGCCATCTGCTGTATTGTAGCCTTGGTCACATAGCCATCTATTGTATTGTACGTTTGGTCACATCGTCACCTGTATTGCTCCTCTTGCAGCTGGGAGTCCCAGGAGAGCACCCAGCGCTCCATTCAGCAGGTGGAGGAGCGCTGGGAGGCCTGACCAAGGTTCTGGCGGACACGCAGCGCCAGGTGGAGCGCTCCTTTGAGAGCAAGAAGTTCTACTCGGAGCTGGGCACGCTGCTGGAGCTGGTGGAGGGCTATGAGAAATGGCTGGGAGCCACAGAGGCCATCGCTGAGGAGGCCCATGAGATCAGCCGCCAGCTGGACCAGTGCAAGGTCAGTGGGAATCCAGCGAACACGGCTCAGGGGTCAGACTGGTCAGGGAAATTCAGGGAAAAGTCAGGCAGGGATTTTCTCAAAAACATTTTCCAATCACTGAAAAGTCATAGGACAGAAAACTTCAGTAAAAAGTCAGGGTAAGTAATGAAATTCACTCCTTGTGGTAGACCAGTTTTGTTTCTGACCTAAAAGAAGAAAGCATCCATTTCATCTCATAGAGACACATGGCCATGAATGAACTTAACATTTCATGCTCTTTCACTGGGCTAGCTGGTTTGCTTTGGGATGGGACTTAATGGCTCATATGAAATCCGATATCCAAGGGCTTGAACTCCAGTTTCAATTTGGTTTTTGATATGTGCAGAAAATTGAGACTTGAGTGATAAGACTTCTGCTGGAAAATTCAGGGGCAAATCAGAAAGTTCTGCTGGAAAATTCAGGGCACGTCAGGGAATTCGAGAATCAGAAATCGTGAACCCTGAAGGGTGCAGGCCTTCCCACAAACGGTGACTGGGACTGGTGAAGAACAGTTTACAGTGCATCAGGGAAGTGTTCTTGCTGAGTGTTTAGCACAGCAGGTCTGTCTGTTGTTGGCTCCATCACAGAGTCTTTTTCAGCCAGCTCGGTGCAGGTGGAGTCAACAGTTGGTGCAAAGTGGCACACCTCTTAATGACTACACTTCAGGACCCTTCACATTTGGAGGGTAGTTTTGATTGGGAAGTAAATGTAGTGTACGGGGAAAAAAAGAAGGTTTTACAAAAACAAGGTTTTAAAGATTTTATTCCCAGCTTCCAGTCCGGTAAGGGTAAGCGGGTAAGTACCATGTACAACCAGTTCCCAGACAGTTGGTCTCCGAACGCCTTGCGTGCAGTCATGTGGCTGTTCAAACTGCAAATGATGTTGGAACGTTTACCAGCCATGTACGTAGTTCTTGGCTCATTTTCTTGCATTTGTTGCGCAGTGTTGTGTTGTCGTACCTGTAAAAGACCAGTATCGACGCAAGTATTTGAACTTGGCCAATGCTCAGTGGGATGAGAACTTAGGGGCCGTATACCCGCCACATGGCACCACACTCGACTTCGGGGATTTGAGACTGTAATAGCTAAGCTTGTCACGACTGAAGCACCCACATAACTATCAGAGCTAACAACAGATGTACTTGGTGTTCTGGCTATGTCAATTGTCTGGTACAAGGCGTTTTGCGCAGTGAATCATGAAATACAGTAACTGGAAGACTGAGCCTCATTGCTCGTGTCTGTTCTGAGGTCTGTTGATGCTAAGGTGTGTCATTAAAAGATGCATGGAGGACAGCATGGTCACATAGTCTCAGACCAAAGAGTAATTCTATAATATCCATTGTCTTCTTAGTCTTGTTCTCACTGATTATCATAACAAAAATTTCTCAGTTCTATGGCCCTTCATGCCCTGCTGTTTTGTCAACATAGGTTTCAGTCTGCCTTCCACGTTCATTTCAGTGGTCAGTTTGAAACAGAGTCATTGGGACCGTTGTTGAATGGACAGAACTTATTTTGTTTAATGAATGACTAAATCAGGAAATCTTCTCTACAGACATGATCAAATGTTCAGAGTCCCTCATGGTGCAGTGAAAGGTCCTCTCCTCTTCTGTAATTTCATCAGTGATTTGATTCTTTCCGTATCAGATCAGGAGTTACCACAGGTGTATGTGCTGCCAATTCATGGATGTATTGAACAAACAATTGAAATCTCTCTCTCCAGGAAAGCCCTAATAATGTGTCAGACTGATGCCATTCAAACTCGTGGTCAAACTGTTTAAATCCATGATAACAGCCACTTGTCAACAAGACAAGTAAGCTCATGTTTGCCTAACCCTTCATTGTGATAGTAGATTAATTTGATAGTAGATTAATATTGTTTTAAAGGTATAATGTTAAATTATTTAAACTGCCCATCACATCTGAGCAGTTATGCAGGATCATCTCCAATAATTGATTCTTCTTGCCTCAGGAAGTGTAAGGGCAAACTCACTGGTCTGAGGCTTGTCTTCAGTTCAAACAGAATGTCACAATGACATCTCTGCTGTGAAGTAAACAATGGTAAATATGATAGCACCATAAAATCGACCACAGGAAGGTGAACAGTTGGACTGACAAAAAAAGACTGAATTCTCTCAGATGAGGAGCAGCAAACCCCTTCTTCCAGCTGTACCTGTAACAAATGGGAGAAAGTAGAAGCACTAGGCATACTTTCTCTGAATAAACAACCTGAAGTCAGTATGCTTTAAGGTCTTTTTGTATGTTTGTTTGTATATTGTTTTTTTTTTTTAGGATAAGGTGCTTTGCTACTTTAATGACCTATTTCAAATACTGAGAGGTGATTTTGCATTGCAGAAATTCCTCCTTCCCTGTCTCAGCATTGATCAGCATGAAATAAGCCCAGCTGATCTAGGTCATAGATATGGAACTC
>CM031610.1:23362113-23375079 GCA_018398815.1 Conus ventricosus
GTTTGGTGAATTTGCCCTGCCACTACAATTTACATGTTTATGGTTTCTGTAAACAGGGCCTGTACAGTCATGGGAATTGTGGAAAGTCCTGTGTATTTTTAAAAAGTAACTTACCAGGACTGGATGTAGAATCATGGTTCAAGTCATGGAAAGACTTTGAATTAAAGACAAAGCCTTTGAGAAACACAAATGTTTATATGGGTGCGTGTATGTCAGTTTGCACAGATGTTTATATGGGTGCATGTGTGTCAGTTTGCAAAAACCAAACGAACATTCAGCCCATCACAGGTGTCACAGAGATGGACACTTTGATAATATCAGGAATATTCTTTGTATGTGGGATAAAAAAAGGTAAATTTTGGCTTAGAAAATTTTCAAGAAAGCATGGGAAAGTCATGGAATTTGTGAACCTGCATGGACTTTTATTCTTTGTAATCCCTCTCCTCCATCTGCCCCCCCCCCCCCCCCCCCCCATACACATGTATGTGCTCCTTTCTCTCCTTTTATTAATTTGAGATTATCCGTCCACATTGTAATTCTTATCTATGGTGCCTTCATCTTGAATTGTCAGGTTAGAATTTGGTGTGTAAAGATGTGTGCATGACAAAAGCAGATGACAAAACTGGGCCTTTGCCGAACACCTTTACCATCTGGTTGTGAGGATAAGTCACTCAGTCTCAGTCACAGAATCTCTCTCTCTCTCTCTTTGTCTTTCAGTCTGTCTGTCGGTTTATCGTCTATACATCTGTCTCTCTGACTCTGTCTCACCCTCTCGCTCTGTCTCTGTGTCTGTCTGTCTCTCTGTCTCTGTCTGTCTCTGTCTTTTCTCTGTCTTTTTCTCTTTCTCTGCTTGTCTCTCTCCCTCTCTTCTGTTTGTCCGTCTTTCCCTTTCTGTCTCCCACTCTCTCCCCTCTATTTCCAGGGTTGTATCTTATTTATCAGAGTGATTTCACGCTAGATTCAATTCTTAATTATAAATGTAAATCAGTTCATTTTCTTGTTGGGGAGTGAAAAAAGAAAGCATATGCGCTTGGTTTTAAATAAAAAGGGAAGACAAACAAACACAGGCTTCTGCATCTTATTCATAAGTGTAAAGCAACTCATTTTCTTGGTGGGTGTGGGGAAAAAAAAATAACTGTTTAACATTTGGCTGAAGAGAAGAAAAAAGGAAGAAAAACAGGCACAGACAACAGGTGTAAGAGTGTTTGTCAGGCACATCTGTGTGCACATGAACACTGTATTGAGGGTTGTGGAAACTTGGTGGAGTGTGTTGGTTGGCACCGATGTCGGCAACATCCTTGTGTGCTGAAGTTCCTTTCCTCTGTGTGTGTATGTGTGTGTGTGTGTGTGTGTGTGTGTGTGTGTGTGTGTGTGTTGTGTGTGTGTGGTGTGGTGCGTGTGTGTGTGTGTGTGTGTGTGTGTGTGTGGTGCGTGTGTGTGTGTGTGTGTGTGTGTGTGTTATGTGTGTGTGTGAGAGAGTGTGTGTGTGCGCATTTATGCATGTTGTGTGTGTGTGTGTGCGTTTATGCATGGTATATGTGTGTGTGTGTGTGTGTGTGTGTGTGTGTGTGTGTGTGTGTGTAGGTCTGTGTGTGTCTGTGTGTGTGTGTTTGTATGTATGAGAGGTTCGGAAGGGTACATACCTACATGACTAAGAAATGCAGGTGAGGGTGGGATGGGTCTGAGTGAGGTAAGAACATGTGTGTGCATATGTTTGTCTACAGAATGAAAGGAAGAGGAACCTCAAAAAAAGACAAACGGTGATGAGAGTACATGCCTCATCCGCACACACACAGACTGGACTTTTTTATTTAGATTTTAAAAGGTGTTTGAAGTAACTCTGCCAGGTAACATGGACGAACGAATTACAAGACAAAACACGATGCGTTTCAACGTCTTAGGTCTTCTTCAAGATAAACAATGCTCTGGACAATGAAAATGAACGAGCGATCACTTACCGTCCGAAATTAAATTTTTCATTTAGTTTGCTTCCCCTTTTGATTGATACTGACACATGTTTTAAATCGGTTCTTTAGCTTCACAAGTGAAGAAGTCTTCTTCTTCCTAAAATACTGGTTCACTCAAAAACGAGTAGGTCACCAGCGCACCAGTGTTTGTAGGTCTGCTTGTTTTTCTTGCCTTTTTTTAAAAATATGTACACCATCAGTTTCTAAACATTTTATGCATGAGAGGGTTAAGCTGGTCAGACTGACTTTGGAGCACGTTGATGTTCCCTTGACTTGGGGCGTCATGACACAGGGACAGACAGCTGGGCGCACAGGGATCTCCCACAACCCTCAGTCATGAGCAACAGTATAGAGGTGTTGTGACCAGTCCAGTCCTTCACAGTGTCCATCCAGGACAGTTTTGGTCTGCCTAGTACACCAGCTGCTGTGCCCTGTAAGTTGGCTGTGGAAGATGAGGTGTGTAGTCTACTCTCAGCTGTACCCGACAGGATAGTCTTTGTACAGGTGAGATACATGTTCGCCCTTCTTTATGCCTGCAGGATGGTCTTTAACAATTGAAATATATGTCCTACCTCTTCTAAACCCTATATGATGGTCTTGGACATGGAGTCATGATGAGATACATGTCCACCCTTTACTTTACCCTATACAATGATCTTGGACGGGGTCATGTGAGATATATGTCCACCCTTCACAGCACCTTAGAGAATGGTCTTGGACAGGGAATCAGGGCAAGATGCATGTCCACCCTCTACTATACCCAGCAGAATGATCGTAGATGGAGTCAAGTGACATACATGTCCACCCTTGGACAGGGAGTTATGACAAGATGCATGTCTACCCTATACTATACCCAACAGAATGATCTTAGATGGAGTCATGTGACATATATGTCCACCCTTGGACAGGGAGTTATGACAGGATGCATGTCCACCTTCTACTATACCCTATACAATGATCTGGACAAGGAGTCATGGTGAGATACATGTCTATCCCCAACTGTGCCTCTACAGGGTACAGTTGCAAATGAACATATATTTCACCATGACTCTAGGACAGGGAGTCACAGTGAGTCTTGATGAGTCAGGGAATGTTCTTGGACAGGGAGTCACGGTGAGGTACATGCCCACCCTCCGCTGCATTCTGTAGGATGGTCTTGGACAACGAGTCATGGCGAGATATATGTCCACCCATCTTTGTACCTTATAGAATGGGGTCGTGGACATGGAGTTTTGGCAAGATGCATGTCCACCCTCCACTATACTCTGTAGGATGGTCTTGGACTTAGAATGATGACCAGATGAATGCCCGCACTCCAGTGTTTCCTGTAGAGTTGTCATGGACAGGGAGTTATTGTGAGACGCACGATCCTGCCAAGCGTGCTAACCAGCCTGTGGCTGTCCATGATACAGTGGAGGGGTGGGTTGTGACTGTGCCAGATGAAGCTGAGGGCCATGCAGGCTCACCAGGACCGCGTGGAGAGCCTCAAGCTGCACGGAGAGCACATCATCCGCCAGTTCCGCTCCACCACCACCATCAAGGACGACCTGCACACCTTCATGGCCCGCTGGACCAGCGCCTTCAGCAGACTGGGTGAGTAGTGGCTGGGGGAAGGGGGGAGAGGTTAGGGAGAGGGGAGGACAGAGCAGGGGGGAGGGGATGTCACAAATCAGGAGGGAGGGTGGGGGGTGGGGGCGCAGACAGGAGGGAGGAGCAAAACCTTAATGCTGATCGCTGATTTCTTCAAAATAAAAGGTTGACGTTCTGATTTTTCTTAATGGGAAGTGTTAGGCAATCTTAGCTCTGAAATGAATGAATGAAACCTCTTGCAACATGGTGTGGAAATTTACTCATGCGTTGTTGTGAATTTTGTGTGGATGGACCCTGGCGTTGGTCTGGATTCCTGCTGGAAGAGAAAGCACCAGGGAGTCATGGCAATGTTTGCTGGATTGTTTCTTGAAAATACATTTTCTTTCTATGATGTAAATTCAGTTCTCATGTGATGTTTGGGAGGGAGATGGGGCAGGGTAAAGGGAGGTGTGTGTGTGTGTGTGTGTGTGGGGGGGGGGGGGGGTTGAGCAGGAGGGTTTAGGGGAACATTTCTTGAATTTCAAATCAGAGCAGAAGAGCCTGCAGAGAGAGTGCATCTGTGTAGCCGCCAAATATGGACGCCAACAGTGAAATGTGTAGCCGCAGAGACGGGTTTCACCCTGCACAGCATGGTGGGGTGTAACAAAACACTGTGTGTGTGTCTTTCAGGTCAGCTGTGTTCAGAGGTGACGGTAGTGAACAATACGGTCATGTGAATGTGGTCAATGCATTCTTTCAATAACGTTTCATGCTCATGAACAAGATTCATAAATTCTGCTTTGATGCCTGGTTACCTTTCTGTTGGCATGACAGGAAGGTAGAAAAGCTAGATAATCACTCTTCAGGGTGTGACAGTGATCCTGATCATGAAAACAGTGATAATGTAATGGGTTTAAAACTAGATGAGTGCTTCAAAGAGCGTACACCTTCACTTAACCCTCTTGCACTCAGTTTCTCTGACTGCAAACTTCCCCTAGATTTCATATTCTTTTACAGGTTTCAGCCTAAAAATGGGTATGTGTGATTATTAACTTATTGGGAAGGTATGTGAACCTCTAGAAGAAAGAAAATTAGTAGACAGTTTCATAAGAGCATGCACTTCACTTTGAACTATATTTTGTCTGTCTTAGAGATATAGGTTGTGTCACTGTCACCAAATTGTCACCAGACACGTGACATTTTTTGGCAATCAATTTTACAGCATGCAAGCATGCGCAATCACCATGCTGATGCAAGTTGTTAGTGTAAGATGAAATCTGAGGCCTACCTGACGTGATCCATCCACTGCCTGGCAGTACAGGTCCCACTGGTTGTCCCACCAATGTCATACAAAACTTGTCACATGTCACACACAGTACTATAAGAGAGGGTCAGGTGTGCCCTTTGCAGCTTGTTTTTTGTCTTGCATACCTGTTTGTTTCATCGGCAGCAGTCTAAAAAAAAACAAAGAGCTACAAACAAAATAAAAAAATCAAGTGGTGTAGCAATGTCAGGTAACGAGTGAGCCGGCCCGGTGGGTTCCTGAAACTGACGCACCTCTGCCATGCCATGTGTCGCGGGCCGCCATTTTGTCTGAAGCGCAGCCAGTGGAACATCGTATTCCGGGTCGCTTTCCACTTCACTGTCTTCTTCAACACCACTACCTACTTCTATATCATTTCCATTCTCCATCTCTCTTTCAAATGTCTCCACTTCTACAATAATTTGATGTAACTCCTCTTGCAAGTAGTTGACCATCTCGTCATTGTTCGTAGCAGATGCAAAAGCAGCCATTGTGAAAGTCAGTCAGTTTCCATTCACAAAGTTACTCGCTGCGTTCTGTGCCTATTCTCAATGAACACACACAGTTCCATCACCCAAAAATAGTGCCAACACATGATTGGGCCATGCCTGAGTCTTCCTAGTTACTGTCTGCGACTGTGTGTCTACACACGTGATCACTGCGTGATGGAAAATTCCCATGTAGAGGTCCTGGTACGTCCCGGTATGGGAAGAACAGGCGCCCGACGTTAAGTCCCGGATTGTCCCGTTGCCAGTATAAGAGGGTTAAGGTGCAAAGGATCCTGGGTCCATCCTTTGATCCGAGTCAGCATTATGTGTCTGTATCCTGTATCCATATCACATATTCGCACCAAAATGAATTGCCTTTTCCTTGGCCCACATTCAATATCTCCATCAAAATTCATTACAGTACCAGCTGATACGTCAAAGTGGTTGGCGTCACAGGCTCCTGGCAGGGAAGTTGTAGGTTTGATTCCCTTCAGAGCAATTTATTTGTGAGGTTTTCTGCCCTGACTGGCTCCTAACCAAAGTTGAGGGTTTTTTTGCAGTGGGACCACACAGTCAAGTTTCACTGACGTAATGGATGTGTTTCTGTGAGTGTTGCTCAAATTTCCTGACCAACTCCACTAATTGATACCGAAAGATATCATAAAAATAGAAATAGCGTACAGCTCTGTCATGCAGTCTCAAACCAAATGGAAATCTGCAGCACCATCTTCACCATCCTCATCATCACCAATCGGCATAGAAAGTCTCAAAGTCTGTGGCCCTTCACGCCCTGTTCTTATGGTGAGCTCAGTTTAGATTACCTTTTCAAAATTTATGCCCTCATTTGGTTCTGTCAGGGTCACCATTACTGGCAAATTCATGGGCCTGTCGTTTGACGGATGCAGTGATATCCTCCGAAGGATAGTTGCTGACTCAGCAACTAAGCAATTTTGTTGTCAGTAGAGCTTAGTAGGTGGTGTCATGCATATGTTTGATCAGAACAGGCACCACTGAGTATCACCCAAGTGACTCAGCAGCAGCGCAGTGTCTCCTCTGGTGGGTTGCCTCTTGACGACTTGACATTGTTTGCTCCCTGTGGAATGCTGGTGCAGGGGCTGTGTTTGGACAGGCCAGGGTAGGATGTGGACTGGGTTTCAGAATTAGTAGTGTGGGTGCAGTGCCCCTGAGATGACATGGAAAATGAGTCTGTTAGAAAAAAAAAGTTTTTGTTACAATCAGTTTAGCAGTGTGTATGTGATCTTTCGGACAGACAACACATTCTGTAGGGGAGGTAACTAGTAATGCTCTATAGAGACCAGCAGCAGGGAGGGAAGTGTGTAGCTGTCAGGTCTCTGTCAGGTTTTAGTGGGGCTGCTCCTCTGTGTAGACATCGCTGTCTGCTTTTCTGCACTTGTCTGTGTGTGTGAGGGTTGTTGCTCTTTGTTTAATGACTGATAAGAACGCCTGTGTTCTACTGGTTGTCATAGCACTCTGTCTGAAGATTGTTCAGGGTTTTATTGAGTCAGATAATTATATGTCAATGTTTCGCACTTTACAAGCCTGTGCACTCTTGGTAGCTTGTGATGTGATCATGTGTTAGTGAGTTAGATAGTATCCAGAGATTGTTGTTATTTTTCTTCCTTGTCTAACATCACTCACAGTTAAGTTAACCTTAGTACATTTAGTTTTATTTCTGAAGTTCAACCGTTTGTTTTCTCTGAAATCAACAATACAGATGTAAGCATGAACAAATGTTTAGCAGTAGAAATCCATACATTGATAATCACTAGCTTTCATCCCCATCGTAGGATCTTCCCCAGGTGATTGGGTGATGGCAACTTACAACTGCAGTTTCTGTCACAGGATACAAGTGTTTGTTTGGCTGTTAAGACTGGGTTTTTATTGGACGTCTTATGGGAACATGACTAGAATAAAGTGATGAGGAAAAGATCTTCCCTCAGCAGTGAGCAACCTGTCAGGATGACATAATTAAGTATATTAAATCTTCCCAAAGGCAAAAATCAACCATAAGCCATTCAACACACTAACTACTGATCTTATTCAAAGAAAAAACAACAACATGACTCCGACTGAAAAGATGTTTTCTGTGATTTATCAGACTTCATGTGATGACTGTGGAGAAGATTGCATGAGTGAAACTTGAGGGGCTCCAGGCAACAGCATAAGAAAAAAAAATTTCAGCATGAAAAATTCCTCTTGAACTTGGGCAACAAGTTCTCTTTGGACAATGTAAATATGTGGCTTGGCCACAGAAACCCAGAGAACAGAAACCCAGGAAGCAGTCAGGGAGGCCCAGAAAATCATTCAAAGGACCCCACGTTTAAACTTAGAAATCAGCTGTGAACTGCTCAATGGACACCAGGCAGCACCCGCTCTATGTGACGCCGGCTGCCTGTCAGACCTTCCTGTTGTAAGCTACCAGTACCAGAATCTGGGGATTTGTGATGGAATTGAAAGCTAGTGATTCGCAAGTCATTGATTTCTGCAAGTCAAAACCTTTCTTTCATATTAATAGGACAGACTAAGGACACAACATCTATTTAGATATCTAATGCAGTTTTCGATGAACTGAATAGACAGATGCCTACTAAACCAAAGGGGACGAACTCACTCAGTTGGAGGTTTCCAGAGGACTTGCTTCCTCTGACACCTGATTGGCTACTGCTGTCTGAACATCACTGTCAGACCTCCATCTTCCTTCTCCCCCCCCCCCCCCTCACACACACACACACACACCTTCCCCAGTTGTTGACACAGATTGACTGCTTCCCATGTAAAGGTCTGATTACAGAAGGTTGCAGCAATTTATTCAACAGTAGTGGTCAAACAGCTTGTGAAGCAGGGTCTTTAAAACCCATTTGTGACTGAAAAAAAAACCAAACCCTCTTATATTGTGAATCAAGATCACCTAGTTACAGGATCCTAGTCGTTGTTCTGAATTGCAAAGTGTTTCAATTCACCACCAGAGATGATGGAGCGATGGGTAGCTCCGTGACCCCAGATTGGTGTAGGAAAGAGGATCCCTCAGCATGCCTTGAGAACGGGGTGGGTTCACCAGAGGGCACCAACTGTAGAAAATCCTCCTGTCAGGTGGTGGTCGGTGGACCTAACTAGGCATGCTTGATTCCGAAGTAAGTTTCACTTGGCATCACTGTTGTATTCAGATTCACGGCATTCTGGAAATCAATACATGGAAATTTTGGACAAGGAGATCACTGAAATTGATTTCACAGCATACGCTGAACACTAGGGAGCACAGTTGAACACCCGATATTGAGGGATATTGAAACGTGTTATCTCCTTTGAGGAAAAATTGTTCAGACTTCAGTAAAGACAACATCCTGTGGCATTCCAACATGGTGGTCACTGTGAGCAAGATTGTGGATTGCAGTGCTGAGCTAGAAAAGCCGGCAGTCTGGTAGTATGACCTAAAGGGGAACTCTGTTAGTTCATTAAGGTTGTAGAGATTCACAGCTCGGTGATGTAGTGACGTCATGTGCCTTTCTCCATTTCATGCAGACCCTGTGGAGTGTGAGTAGTGGTGGTTGAGTGTCGTGAAGTTGCTGTTGTCGGCTGTGTTCACTGCATGTCTCTGTGCCTCCCTTTCCTGGTTTAGCCAACGCTTCCACAACTGTTGGTTTTTGGCGGAAGATGGGGTGAAGTGTACGTTGTCAGCATGTATTATGTGTAAAGCACTGGTACTGTAGTTCACTGCCACAACGAATAACAAACAAGTGGAGAAGGAGTTTGATTCGAACCCCACCTCCGTGAACAAAGTCGCGTTGGTGCAGACATTGAACAAAGTGGAGTTTCCCCACACTGCTGTCAGCCTGAATCTCTCTACCTGATGAGACTGGAAGGTGTAATGCACTGTGTGTGTGTCAGTGTACACATTGTCAGCCTGAATCTCTCTACCTGATGAGACTAGACTGGAAGGTGTAATGCACTGTGTGTGTGTGTGTCAGTGTACACATTGTCAGCCTGAATCTCTCTACCTGATGAGACTAGAAGGTGTAATGCACTGTGTGTGTGTGTCTGTTTACACATTGTCAGCCTGAATCTCTCTACCTGATGAGACTAGAAGGTGTAATGCACTGTGTGTGTGTGTCAGTGTACACATTGTCAGCCTGAATCTCTCTACCTGATGAGACTAGAAGGTGTAATGCACTGTGTGTGTGTGGGGTGTCTGTTTACACATTGTCAGCCTGAATCTCTCTACCTGATGAGACTGGAAGGTGTAATGCACTGTGTGTGTGTCAGTGTACACATTGTCAGCCTGGACCTGTCAGTCTGACTGCTATTTGTATCCTCTTGCACAACATTGGCTTCTTTGGTTTGCATGTGGTCAAAGTGTGTGTGTGGTGTGTGTGTGTGTTGTGTGGTGTGTGTGTGTTGTGTGTGTGTGTGTGGTGTGTGTGTGTGTGTGTGTGTGTGTGTGTGTGTGTGTGTGTGTGTGTGTGTGTGTGTGTGTGTGTCTGTGTGTGTGCGCATGCACGCATGTGTGTATGTGTGCATGCAGGCGTCTGATGTGCATGAAAGAGAGAGAGAGGGTGATTGTATGTGTGTGTGTACGTGTTTGTGTTTGTTAGAGAGAGAGAGAGAGAGAGAGAGAGAGAGAGAGAGAGAGAGAGAGACAGACAGACAGACAGACAGAGACAGACAGAGAGAGAGAGAGAGAGCGCTGTAGACTTTTCCATATGATGGTTTTATTTTCTGTTTGACTTCTCAGCTTTTTTCTTATCAGCAAAAATTGCATGCCACTTTCTGAGTGTCGTTCTTCGTCGTTGTTGTTGTGGTAGTTGCAAGTTACATGAGAATTGACAAAGAAATAAAATAGGTGTTAATGCTGTATTGGTGTGTGACACGTAAAAAGGTGTAAATGTTGTATTGGTGTGTGACACATAAAAAGGTGTTGATGTAGTATTGGTGTGTGACAATATCCTTCGAAGACAGGTGATATGTAAGATGTACGGTAAGTGCCATCATCCCCATCAGCATCACTTTCATTGATCGTCATGAGAAGAAGCCTCACGCCCTCTGGCCCTTTACGCTAAGCTCATGGTGAACCCAGTGTCGATTTTCTCTCCGCTAATGTAGTAGGACATCTAGCCATATGAACAGGTCCATTTATGATTTAACACAGATACCATATGCATGCAAGCACATGCACACACACATGCACACAGACTATTATCACACACACACATACACACATGGACACATATACATACCATGCGATGTGTGGTTGTGTTGGTGTGTGTGGGGTGTGTGTGTGTGTGTGTGTGTGTGTGTGGTGTGTGTGTGTGTGTGTGTGTGTGTGTGTGCTTGCTCATGCATATCTTCACAAATATGCACATATGCATTGACATGCTCACACACATGCACACACGCATACACACACACATACACACACACACACACGTACGCACGCACGCACGCACGCACACACTTCGTCTAATATCACAGCATTGTGAAAGACATTAAAGAGAAGAACGAATGAACGCACGCACGCACACACGCACGCACACTACACTTCCACTTTTACAGACAAAAGAAAAAAGCCAGTTGGAACAACAAAACAAATTTACATTTTTCAGATGGTCTTGCAAAGATTCCCATTTTGCATCCATTCTCATGCTTGTCACATCATCACTGTCTTTGGGACCTGTCGACTGATCCTCATCTTGTGGCTGGAAGTGTGTTTACTCTACTTTTTGTCCTTTGGTATTACAAGACATGGCATCGACAACTTCGAGGGAGGGAGAGGGAATGGGTGGAGGGAGGGGGAAAGGGAATGGGGGGGGGGGGGGGGGGGGGGCAGAAAACTATTAGAGAGAATGTTGCTTTGGATTCTAACACTTAAGTAGCAGGGAGGTGAGGGCAGCGTTTTATGGTGTACCGTCACACAGGAAGTGAGGTGCGCTGATGCGTCTGCATACTTTTCATCGTTAATTAGTGCAGGCACACCTGCGGCAAACCTGTGTTGGCCAGATGCGAGATGCCTGGACTTGGGGCGTGAATGCGTCACTTGCACAACAAGCGCCAGAGGATTCCATCAGTCTTGATTGCTTCTGCAGAGAAAGGGGTGGGGAGGAGGAGGAGTCATGGGTGGCAGACTGGGAGGACAGAGTGAGGGAGGGTGGAAGAGAGAGGAGGGAGAAAAGGAGAGGGAGGAGGGGAGAGAGGAGGCGTTAATGATGATGGAACTAATCAACCATCCAGTGAAGCTGATGAGCAAACCGCCAGTACACCAAAAAATGAAGAAACATATGCATCACATATGTCCAGAAAACATAATATTTGTTTATAATCTAACGATAGACTTGTCAGATGAGAGGAATGGTTGTGTGATCTGATGGTGCTAGTTTCTGGGGAAAAGTAACAGTAGAAAGCAGAGGAACTGAAGAAAAGAGGACAGTGGAGCCTGTCTGTAACCACCCTCAGAAATCCTCGTGGAGACTTTGAAGAAAGGGCTGTCTGTCTGTTTGGGAAGTACATCTGATATCAACAACGACAAAGATGGTCCAGGGGAAAGAAAGTCTTAAAGGAGGCAGTGTTTATTTGCTGGGTGTCTGGTCACTGATGGTCGCAGAAGCAGACATGCAAAAAACGAACGATTTTGAGCTAATACACAAAGAAGCACACTAAACAGAGTACAAAGTAATGCTTATTATATGACACAAAGAAGCACACTAAACAGAGTACAAAGTAATGCTTACTTTATTACACAAAAACAAAACAGACAAGTGAACGTTTGACATCTTCTTCCGACTTCACAAGTAAGAGCCATTATAAATGTTGAAAACAGTTTTCCCCAAATCAGCTAGAGAAACGAGTTGTAACATCTGAAGTGGACATTCGTCCAAAAATTTTCTTACCTGTCTTGTGATGTGCTATATTAAGCATTATGTTGCACTGTGTTGTGTGTTTATTTGTTTTTGTCTCTCATTTTGATAACTGTTTTTAGTCTTCTGAATATTTTTAAGGTGAATTTGGGTATCTGTAATTCTAAGTACTAGTCTGGAAACTAATTACAGTTGGGATTTTCACTTCATCGTGTTAGTGCATCACACACACACACACACACAGTTTCTAGTCTTCCGAATGTTTTTACTTGGAATATGCAAAGCTGTAATTCTGCCTACCTACTTGGCTGGAAACTATTGACAGCTGGGATTTTCATTTCTTTATATTTGTAAATTGCGCTGCCTGTGAAGAACAACCAGGAACCAGCAATGTCGCCAGCACGGAGAATGAAGATCCGACTGTTCAGTGTGTGGACCTGGCGGATGATCACATGACTGGACCTGCTTGCAGGGGAGCGCCGAACATGCTGATGGAGGCGCTGGAGAAAGCCCTCCGCGGTCCTACCTGGAGGCGGTGGCGGTGCTGCTGAAGTGGCTGGGGGACATGGAGGACGTGCTGCAGTCGGAGAAGGTCCAGATGGGCAACGTCCGCACCATGAGCAGCAAGCTGGACATCTACAAGGTGAGCTGTCGCCCTCTGACCTTTGGGGGCCATGTGTGTTGTGTTTGTTTGAAGATGGTACACTCTGTACTCTTAGGGTGTTTTACGCCTTGTTTGTTGAAGTGATAAGGATGGTAACATTGGTTGATGT
>CM031610.1:23376079-23393598 GCA_018398815.1 Conus ventricosus
ATTTAACTCAGGTGTCTCTGCATCTATTCAAATAGGATTAAAATTTATGCCCTTTACATCTCTACATTCATTGCTGTTGTCATACTAGCCAAACAAACGTAAACAAGATTGTGTTCTCCTATGTGTTAGTTATGTTGTTTCTGTAACTGTAGCATTGCTATTTTACCTAAAATATATTTAAGTGTATGCTCATTGCAAAGATCATGTTTTACCCTTTCCGTTGATATATATTCAACTGGTTGTTACGTTTACATTAGGGAGGTAAATGACATCAAAAAGTGCGAAAATTGCGCGTCTGCAATGGATGTAAGCACGTGCGCACCTGTCGCGAAAGAATTAACCCAGGCGTCACATTCAGGGGGGCAGGACCTAAAGGTGAGACCCACCTGACTCTCCTGCAGCTGGGCCTTCAGGGCGGGGATGTCGCCGTGACGGGGTCCTGGGTGTGCAGGAACACCTCCATTCATCCATCCACTTGGTCAGCCCTTCATGCTGCGTCTGTGCACACACACACACACACACACACAGCAGACATAAACACACACACACATGCATGCACACATGCACGCACCTCCAACCCATGCACGCACACACGCATCCACGCACACATCACACAACACACACACACACATACACCAAGCTCAGCGTCCACAAACCATCATCATCATCATCATCATCATCATAAGAGGAGGAAGACAAGGACGGCAATGACAGAAATACAACGGACATTTGAAGACTTAACCCTTTCCCTGCCAGCTGGCTTAATCTCTGTTTGACTGAGTGACAGTTTCCCTGCCCGCCATTCACATAAAGTCGGGCTGCCTGGACATAGCTGTGTAAATTGACTGTACCTTACGATCTGTGTTCAGACTGTTGTGTCCTTTGCTTCCACAGTTTTGTTGTTTTTCGTCCTGCCTGAAGAGGACCCAAAAGATCGAAAAACCTTGTGTCTGTTCTGTAACTTGTTAGGTCCTTACTTTGGCAGCTCTGTAATTCTATTTTGGTGTATATTTTTTCAATCTCCACTCGGCAGAGTCATCCCACTTTGAAACCAGCCGTATCCCGCAAACAAAAGAATCGATCTTCAATACCTGGTCTAAGACACTATGATGTTTTTTAAAAACACATTTCATGGCCATAAACAGACTCTATCCTCCACTGACTCAACAAATAAAGAAAGCTTGGAAAACACAGTAAAAACAGCACACTTTTTTTTAAAAAAAGAAAAAAATCGTGCACTTATCTGCATTTTTTTCCCGCTGTTAACACTACCCTATTATTTCCTTTTTCACTGCATCTATTGCCCTCTCTCCCCTCCCCCTTTTTTCCCCTCCCACTCACCTTATCACTCCCTTTCCCAACCCACTCCTCTCCCTCCTTCCGCCCCTCCCCTTCCATCCCCTTTAACCTCTTCCAATCAACCCTTCTCCTAAATCCATCTCTCACCCTGTCCCATCAATCTCTCACACCTGTACCCATCAATCTCCACCCCTCAAAATCCATCTCTCACCCTGTACCCATCAATCTCTCCACCCTGTACCCATCAATCTCCACCCTCAAAATCCATCTCTCACCCTGTACCCATCAATCTCTCACCCTGTACCCATCAATCTCCACCCCCACAAAATCCATTCTCCACCCTTACCGTCAATCTCTCACCCTGTCCCGTCATCTCACCCATGAAAATCCATCTCTCACCCTGTACCCGTCAATCTCTCACCCTGGTACCCATCATCTGCTCCCGTCTAAATCCATCTCTGCACCACCGTCACATCTCGCACCCTGTACCTGTCAATCTCCACCCATCAAAATCCATCTCTCACCCTGATTCCCAGCAATCTCTCACCCTGTACCCATCAATCTGCTCCCGTCTAAATCAATCTCTAGCCCTACCCGTCAATCTCTCACCCTGTACCCGTCAATCTCACCCCTCAAGTCTCTCACCCTGTACCCGTCAATCTCCACCTGTCAATTTCCACTCCGTCAATCTCCACCCGTCAATCTCTCACCCTGTTACTCTTCATCTGGGAGACAGCTTTCTCCAACCGGGCCTGCCGCGTTCCACACCGTCGTCCACACTGCGGCGCCACCGGGTGTTCAGGTCGGACAGATCGGCCTCCGAGTGGCGGCCCTTTCCGGTGGGGACTCGGGCGATCAAACTCACGTCCTGTTTCGGTTGATGTACTCCTGATCAACGTGTGATCTTCCAGGTCCCTTCGTATTTCCTGACGCAGATCAGAGAATGCATACGTCACTGTCGTCCACCCCGTTGATCATCACGACCTGCACCATCATCATCACCCCTAACATCACCCATTACCATATGAAAACAAGTCGAGTACTCTACTTTCACAGCTTCTTCTTTCTCTCCATGGGCAGTCACTGGGCACCACAGCGAAGAACAGTTCACCAGGCTCCTCCTCCTTTCTCTCCATGGGGAGTCACTGGGGCACCACAGTGAAGAACAGTTCACCAGGCTCCTCCTCCTTTCTCTCCATGGGCAGTCACTGGGGCACCACAGTGAAGAACAGTTCACCAGACTCCTCCTCCTTTCTCTCCATAGGGGAGTCACTGGGGCACCACAGTGAAGAACAGTTCACCAGGCTCCTCCCTCCTTTCTCTCCATGGGGAGTCACTGGGGCACCACAGTGAAGAACAGTTCACCAGGCTCCTTTCTCTCCGTGGGGAGTCACTGGGGCACCACAGTGAAGAACAGTCCACCAGGCTCCTCACGTTCTGTCGGCTGTGTCCAAGGGCCTGGTACTCTGCAAATGTTTTCCCTGTCCATTCTGCAATGTTGTCAGTCCATCTTTTCTTCTGTCTTCCTCTCCACCTTCCTCCTTCAACAGTTCCTTGGAGGACTGTTTGAGCATGGCCACTGGATCTTGTTATTTGGCCATATGAACATTGTTTTCTTTTCCCCGACTGAAATCAGTAGATCTTCGTATGGTCCCACGTTCTGTCTGACTGTTAAATGCAACAGTTGGTGCTGAAGAAGTTAACAGTGGTTTTCCTGTTTGCTATGTCTATACACCAAGTTTATGGATTTCATTATCATTATAATGGATGTGATCCTGATTATGATCTGATTCACACAAACACACACACATGCACACGCATGCCACCACACAACACACACCAACACCAACACACAGGCATGCACAACACATACGCCACGCACACACACACAACACACTACACACACACACACACACACTCTCTCCTCTCTTCTCTCTCTCTCACACACACACACACGCATGCACGCACACACACACGCACACATATAGGCAACAGTATGTAAAGTATCAAAGATGAGGACTGGAGCAATGTACAGAGAGGCAGGGAAGAAGAGGAGAGAAACGAAAACAAAAATATCTGACCACATCATGACTATACCTATGCACAGTTAACCAATCCTGTATTTCACTGTTTTCAAACAAACAAGGCGTAAAACACCCTAAGAGTACAGAGTGTACCATCTTCAAACAAACACAACACACATGGCCCCCAAAGGTCAGAGGGCGACAGCTCACCTTGTAGATGTCCAGCTTGCTTAGCATCATGGTCGGACTTGCCATCCTCCTTCTCCCGCACTGCAGCACGCCTCCTGCCTCCATCAGCGCGAGGCTTTCCAGCATCACACCGCCACCTGCCAGTCCAGGTATGACCGCCGCGAGGGTCGCTTTCTCTCGAGCGGGCCTCCACGGGCAGTGTTTCTGAATGAATCCCAGCAAGCATGGTCCAGCCAAATGGAGGCATTCCAGCCATTTCCCAATTAACATCGGACTTCATACTGTGTGGTGGGTGGGCTTGCTGGTTGTGGTTGTTGTGTGTAAGGCAGCGATTTGGTTGTGTAAAGATAATGAATGCTGTGCTAGTTTTTCAGGGGTAGTGTGTGCGAATTCAGCTTTGCATATTCAAGTAACTACGGAAGTGTGTGTGTGTTGTGTGTGTGTGGATGCACTAACACGATGAAGTGAAAATCCCAACTGTAATTAGTTTCCAGACTAGTACTTAGAATTACAGATACCCAAATTCACCTTAAAAATATTCAGAAGACTAAAAACAGTTATCAAAATGAGAGACAAAAACAAATAAAAAACACACACAAACACATGACAAACAGGTAAGTAATATTTGGACATGCCCCCAATGACAGGTATGGGAAAATTTTTGGACAATGCACTTCATGTAACAAAATGTTTTCACTTGTCTGTTTGCTGGCAAAACGTTCTTCAACATTTATATGGCTTCTTTTGTGAATTAGTAAGAAGAGTGCCCCAAATGTTACTTGTCTGTTTTGTGTTTTTGTGTCATAAAGTAAGCATTACTTTGTACTCTGTTTAGTGTGCTTCTTTGTGTATATAATAAGCATTACTTTGTACTCTGTTTAGTGTGCTTCTTTGTGTATTAGCTCAAAATCGTTCGTTTTTTGCATGTCTGCTTCTGCGACCATCAGTGACCAGACACCCAGCAAATAAACACTGCCTCCTTTAAGACTTTCTTTCCCCTGGACCATCTTGTCGTTGTTGATATCAGATGTACTTCCCAAACAGACAGACAGCCCTTTCTTCAAAGTCTCCACGAGGATTTCTGAGGTGGTTACAGACAGGCTCCACTGTCCTCTTTTCTTCAATTCCTCTGCTTTCTACTGTTACTTTCCCCAGAAACTAGCACCATCAGATCACACAACCATTCCTCTCATCTGACAAGTCTATCGTTAGATTATAAACACAATATTATGTTTTCTGGACATATGTGATGCATATGTTTCTTCATTTTTTTTGGTGTACTGGCGGTTTGTTCATCAGCTTCACTGGATGGTTGATTAGTTCCATCATCATTAACGCCTCCTCTCTCCCCTCCTCCCTCTCCTTTTCTCTCCTCCTCCTCTTCTTCCACCCTCCCTACTCTGTCCTCCCAGTCTGCCACCCATGACTCCTCCTCCTTCCCCACCCCTTTCTCTGCAGAAGCAATCAAGACTGATGGAATCCTCTGGCGCTTGTTGTGCAAGTGACGCATTCACGCCCCAAGTCCAGGCATCTCGCATCTGGCCAACACAGGTTTGCCGCAGGTGTGCCTGCACTAATTAACGATGAAAAGTATGCAGACGCATAGCGCACCTCACTTCCTGTGTGACAGTACACCATAAAACGCTGCCCTCACCTCCCTGCTACTTAAGTGTTAGAATCCAAAGCAACATTCTCTCTAATAGTTTTCTCCCCCCCCCCCCCCCCCCCCCATTCCCTTTCCCCCTCCCTCCACCCATTCCCTCTCTCCCTCCCTCGAAGTTGTCGATGCCATGTCTTGTAATACCAAAGGACAAAAAGTAGAGTAAACACACTTCCAGCCACAAGATGAGGATCAGTCGACAGGTCCCAAAGACATGATGATGTGACCAGCATGAGAATGGATGCAAAATGGGAATCTTTGTAAACCATCTGAACAAATGTAAATTTGTTTCTGTTGTTCCAACTGCCTTTTTTCTTTGTCTGTAAAAGTGGAAGTGTAGGTGCGTGCGTGTGTGCGTCGTCATCGTCTTCCTTTGTCTTCCATGTGTGATATGCAATGTTCGTGCAGGCCGTGGTCAATGATGATGTGTGCTATTTTGTAGATTGCTTGTGACATTCAAGCATTCAATTTTACACAACACACACACACACACAAAACACCCCCACCACACACACACACACACACACACACACACACACACACACACACCACACACACACACAGCAACACACACATGCGCACACATGCACACACGCATGTGATGTTGATATAGTTGCCATGTGTGTTGTGTGTGTTGATAATATGTCTGTGTGCATGTGTGTGATCATGTGCTTTCAGCATATGGCTAACTGTCTAAATCATAAATGGAACGTCATGGTATGTCTACATACATTAGCGTAAGAGAAACGACACTGAGGTTCACCATGACGTATGCGTAAAGGGCCAGAGGGGTGAGGCCTTCGTACATGACAATCAATGGAAGGATAGCTGATGGCGGATATGGCACTTACCGCTACATCTTACAATCACCTGTCTTCGAAGATATGTGTCACACACCAATACTAACATTCAACACCTTTTTATGTGTCACACACCAATACAAAACATTTAACAAGCCTTTTTACGTGTCACACACCAATACAGCATTAACACCTATTTTTATTTCTTTATCAATTCTCATGTAACTTGCAACTACCACAACAACAACGACGAAGAACGACACTCAGAAAATGGCATGCAATTTTTGCTGATAAGAAAAAAGCTGAGAAGTCAAACAAAAATAAAACCATCATATGGAAAAGTCTACAGCGCCTCTCTCTCTCTCTCTGCTGTCTCTGTCGTCTGTCTTCTGTCTCTCTCTGTCTGTCTCTCTCTGTCTCTCGTCTCTCTTCTATCTCTCTCTCTTCTCTCTCTTAACAAACACAAACACGTACACACACACATACAATCACCCTCTCTCTCTCTTTCATGCACATCAGACGCCTGCATGCACACATACACAGAGTGCGTGCATGCGCACCACGGAACACAGCGAACACACCTCACAACACCCCACACACACTTCACTCACAACACACGACACACACACAACACAACGCTCCACACACACACACACACACACACACACACACACACACACACACACACACACTTTGACCACATGCAAACCAAAGAAGCCAATGTTGTGCAAGAGGATACAAAACATCAGACGACAGGTCCAGGCTGACAATGTGTACACTGACAACACACACAGTGCATTACACCTTCCAGTCTCATCAGGTAGAGAGATTCAGGCTGACAATGTGTAACAGACACACCACACACACAGTGCATTACACCTTCTAGTCTCATCAGGTAGAGAGATTCAGGCTGACAATGTGTACACTGACACACACACACAGTGCATTACACCTTCTAGTCTCATCAGGTAGAGAGATTCAGGCTGACAATGTGTAAACAGACACACACACACAGTGCATTACACCTTCTAGTCTCATCAGGTAGAGAGATTCAGGCTGACAATGTGTACACTGACACCACACACACAGTGCATACACCTTCCAGTCTAGCCCATCAGGTAGAGAGATTCAGGCTGACAATGTGTACACTGACACACACACAGTGCATTACACCTTCCAGTCTCATCAGGTAGAGAGATTCAGGCTGACAGCAGTGTGGGGAAACTCCACTTTGTTCAATGTCTGCACCAACGCTACTTTGTTCACGGAAGGTGGGGTTCGAATCAAACTCCTTCTCCACTTGTTTTGTTATTCGTTGTGGCAGTGAACTACAGTACCAGTGCTTTACACATAATACATGCTGACAACGTACACTTCACCCCATCTTCCGCCAAAAACCAACAGTTGTGGAAGCGTTGGCTAAACCAGGAAAGGGAGGCACAGAGACATGCAGTGAACACAGCCGACAACAGCAACTTCACGACACTCACCACCACTACTCACACTCCACAGGGTCTGCATGAAATGGAGAAAGGCACATGACGTCACTACATCACCGAGCTGTGAATATCTACAACCTTAATGAACTAACAGAGTTCCCCTTTAGGTCATACCACCAGACTGCCGGCTATTTCTAGCTCAGCACTGCAATCCACAATCTTGCTCACAGTGACCACCATGTTGGAATGCCACAGGATGTTGTCTTTACTGAAGTCTGAACAATTTTTCCTCAAAGGAGATAACACGTTTCAATATCCCTCAATATCGGTGTTCAACTGTGCTCCCTAGTGTTCAGCGTATGCTGTGAAATCAATTTCAGTGATCTCCTTGTCCAAAATTTCCATGTATTGATTTCCAGAATGCCGTGAATCTGAATACAACAGTGATGCCAAGTGAAACTTACTTCGGAATCAAGCATGCCTAGTTAGGTCCACCGACCACCACCTGACAGGAGGATTTTCTACAGTTGGTGCCCTCTGGTGAACCCACCCCGTTCTCAAGGCATGCTGAGGGATCCTCTTTCCTACACCAACCTGGGTCACGGAGCTACCCATCGCTCCATCATCTCTGGTGGTGAATTGAAACACTTTGCAATTCAGAACAACGACTAGGATCCTGTAACTAGGTGATCTTGATTCACAATATAAGAGGGTTTGTTTTTTTTTTCAGTCACAAATGGGTTTTAAAAGACCCTGCTTCACAAGCTGTTTGACCACTACTGTTGAATAAATTGCTGCAACCTTCTGTAATCAGACCTTTACATGGGAAGCAGTCAATCTGTGTCAACAACTGGGGAAGGTGTGTGTGTGTGTGATGGGGGGGGGGGGGGGGGAGAAGGAAGATGGAGGTCTGACAGTGATGTTCAGACAGCAGTAGCCAATCAGGTGTCAGAGGAAGCAAGTCCTCTGGAAACCTCCAACTGAGTGAGTTCGTCCCCTTTGGTTTAGTAGGCATCTGTCTATTCAGTTCATCGAAAACTGCATTAGATATCTAAATAGATGTTGTGTCCTTAGTCTGTCCTATTAATATGAAAGAAAGGTTTTGACTTGCAGAAATCAAGACTTGCGAATCACTAGCTTTCAATTCCATCACAAATCCCCAGATTCTGGTACTGGTAGCTTACAACAGGAAGGTCTGACAGGCAGCCGGCGTCACATAGAGCGGGTGCTGCCTGGTGTCCATTGAGCAGTTCACAGCTGATTTCTAAGTTTAAACGTGGGGTCCTTTGAATGATTTTCTGGGCCTCCCTGACTGCTTCCTGGGTTTCTGTTCTCTGGGTTTCTGTGGCCAAGCCACATATTTACATTGTCCAAAGAGAACTTGTTGCCCAAGTTCAAGAGGAATTTTTCATGCTGAAATTTTCTTTTTCTTATGCTGTTGCCTGGAGCCCCTCAAGTTTCACTCATGCAATCTTCTCCACAGTCATCACATGAAGTCTGATAAATCACAGAAAACATCTTTTCAGTCGGAGTCATGTTGTTTTTTCTTTGAATAAGATCAGTAGTTAGTGTGTTGAATGGCTTATGGTTGATTTTTGCCTTTGGGAAGATTTAATATACTTAATTATGTCATCCTGACAGGTTGCTCACTGCTGAGGGAAGATCTTTTCCTCATCACTTTATTCTAGTCATGTTCCCATAAGACGTCCAATAAAAACCCAGTCTTAACAGCCAAACAAACACTTGTATCCTGTGACAGAAACTGCAGTTTGTAAGTTGCCATCACCCAATCACCTGGGGAAGATCCTACGATGGGGATGAAAGCTAGTGATTATCAATGTATGGATTTCTACTGCTAAACATTTGTTCATGCTTACATCTGTATTGTTGATTTCAGAGAAAACAAACGGTTGAACTTCAGAAATAAAACTAAATGTACTAAGGTTAACTTACTGTGAGTGATGTTAGACAAGGAAGAAAAATAACAACAATCTCTGGATACTATCTAACTCACTAACACATGATCACATCACAAGCTACCAAGAGTGCACAGGCTTGTAAAGTGCGAAACATTGACATATAATTATCTGACTCAATAAAACCCTGAACAATCTTCAGACAGAGTGCTATGACAACCAGTAGAACACAGGCGTTCTTATCAGTCATTACACAAAGAGCAACAACCCTCACACACACAGACAAGTGCAGAAAAGCAGACAGCGATGTCTACACAGAGGAGCAGCCCCACTAAAACCTGACTGAGACCTGACAGCTACACACTTCCCTCCCTGCTGCTGGTTTCCATAGAGCATTACTAGTTACCTCCCCTACAGAGTGTGTTTGTCTGTCCGAAAGATCACATACACACTGCTAAACTGATTGTAACAAAACGTTTTTTTTTCTAACAGACTCATTTTCCATGTCATCTCAGGGGCACTGCACCCACACCACTAATTCTGAACTCCCACTCCACAGCCACACCCTGGCCTGTCCAAACACAGCCCCCGCACCAGCATTCCACAGGGAGCAATCAATATCAAGTCATCAAGAGGCAACCCACCAGAGGAGACACTGCACTGCTGCTGAGTCACTTGGGTGATATTCAGTGGTGCCTGTTCTGATCAAACATATGCATGACACCACCTAGTAAGCCTCTACTGACGACAAAAATTGCTTAGTTGCTGAGTCAGCAACTATCCTTCAGAGGATATCACTGCATCCGTCCAACGACAGGCCCCATGAATTTGCCAGTAATGGTGACCCTGACAAAACCAAATGAGGGCATAAATGTGAAAAGGTAATCTAAACTGAGCTCACCATAAGAACAGGGCATGAAGGGCCACAGACTTTAGAGACTTTCTATGCTGATTGGTGATGATGAGGATGGTGAAGATGGTGCTGCAGATTTCAATTCTGGCTTGAGACTGCATGACAGAGCTGTGCGCTATTTCTATTTTTATGATATCTTTCAGTATGAACCCAGTGGAGTTGGTCAGTAAATTTGAGCAACACTCACAGAAACACATCCATTACGTCAGTGAAACTTGACTGTGTGGTCCCACTGCAAAAAACCTCAACTTTGGTTAGGAGCCAGTCAGGGCAGAAAAACCTCACAAATAAATTGCTCTGAAGGGAATCAAACCTACAACTTCCCTGCCAGGAGTCCGCGACGCCAACCACTTCATCATATCAGGTGGTGCTATGATGAATTTTGATGAAAGATTGAATGTGGCCAAGGAAAAGGCCATTCCATTTTGTGGTGCGGATATGTGATATGAATACAGAATGCAGACACATAATGCTGACACGGATCAAAGGACGGACCCATGATCCTTCCCATCTTGGTGAAGGTTATACGCTCTTTGAAGCACACGTCTAGTTATAAAACCGTTACATTATCACTGTTTTCATGATCAGGATCGCTGTCATCCCCTGAGAGTGATCATCTAGCTTTTCTACCTTCCTGTCATGCAAACAGAAAGGTAACCAGCATCAAAGCAGAATTTATGCATCTTGTCCATGAGCATGAAACGTTATTGAAAGAACCCATTGACCACTCAGAGTTGTTTCATTCACATGACCGTATTGTTGTTCACTACCGTCACCTCTGAACACAGCTGACCTGAAAGACACACACACAGTGTTTTGTTACACACCCACCATACTGTGCAGGGTGAAACCCATCTCTGCGGTTACACATTTCACTGTTGGCGTCCATATTTGGCGGCTACACAGATGCACTCTCTCTGCAGGTCTTCTGCTTTGATTTGAAATTCAAGAAATGTTCCCCTAAATCCTCCTGCTCAACCCCCCCCCCCCCCCCCCCCCCCACACACACACACACCCCCTTTACCCGGGCCCCATTCCCCTCCAAAATCCATGAGAATAAATTTACATCTGAAAGAAAAGTATTTTTAGAAACAACCCAAAAAAACATTCCACAGGAATCCAGACCAACGCCAGGTCCGCACAAAATTACAACAACGCGTGAGAAATTTTCCCACACCATTTTGCAAGGGTTTTCTTTTCATTCATTTCAGAGCTAAATTGCCTAAACTTCCCATTAAAAAAATCAGAACTCAACCTTTTGAAAAAACCCCAGCGATCACTTTAAGGGTTCTCTCCTCCCCCTGTTTTTGGGGGGGCACCCCCCCCCCCCCCCTGCCTGTCCCCCCCTCTCCCTAACCTCCCCCCCCCTTCCCCTCCGCCCTACCCCCAGCTGTGAAGGCGTTTGGTCCAGGGGGCCTGAGGTGTGCAGGTCCCTTGATTGGGGGGTGGACGGAACTGGCGGAGATTGCTCTCCGTGCAGTTTGAGGCTCTCCCCGGTCCTGGTGAGCCTGCAGGCCCCAGCTTCATCGGGCACAGTCAAAAACCCCCCCCTCCACTGTATCAGGGACAGCCACAGGCGGGTTACCCCTTGGCGGGATCGTGCTCTCACAAAACTCCCGCCCATGACAACTTACGGGAAACACTGGAGTGCGGGCATTACTGGTCATCTTTCTAAAAGACCCCCAAAAGGGAAAACCCCAAAAACCCCACCCACCCCCATTTAAAAAAAAGTAAAAGTGGGTGGACATTATCCCCTATTTGAAAAAAAACCTCCCCCCCCCCAAAGGGTGGCATGTACCCCCCCCCCCCCCAAAACCCCCACCACAACACCCCCCCCCCCCCAAACTTAAAATAAGTTTTTAACAACAAGTTGGGGACTTTCCCCAGACCCCTTGTCCAAGACTTTAAAGGGGATGAGGGGGGCTGACCCTTCATAACTCCCTGTCCGGGGGGGACATTTTCACGACCCCCACAAGACTTTCTGTTTAAGTATGGGAAAAGGCATTTGCAAATTTCCCTTCCCAAGGGGGACATGTATTCACTTGACTCCTTTCGACATTGGGGTAAGTAAGGGTGGACATGCTCTTGCCTATTCCCTGCCCAAAGGGGACCTCTCTAAGGTGTGTTAAAAGGGTCCCCTTTAAAACTCCAAGACCCCGCCCCAAGTCATTTTGGTAAAATAAGGGTGGACTTTATTTTTCCGACCCCCGTCCAAACCATCTTAGGGTTTTGAAGGGTAAAAATATTAAATTTGTTAAAGACCATTGAGGAAAAAAAGGGGAACATGTTCTCCTTCAAAGACATCTTGGGGAAGTAGGTAGACTAAAATCATTTTAAAGCCAAACTTCGGGGCAAGAGCGGGTACTAAAACCCAAAACTGTCGGGTACACTTGGGGGGGGGAATTTTCACAACACCTCACACTTTCAGACGAGTTGGGGGCCCCTTGCCCACTTTTTTCCCGATCCCCCCGTAAGGGGAACTAACGGTCAAACACCCTACACTTTTCATAAAAAAAAGTTTAAAAAAACTGGGGTTTAATTTTTTTAAAAAACCCCAAGAAAAAAAAACAACCTCCAAAACAGGGCCTTACCTAACCTTTTTGAAAATTTTTGGGAAAAAAAAGTTTCTTATTTAAAAAGCAAAAAAACCCCGAAAAAACCCTGGTCGTTACACCCGGGGAACAATAAAGAAAAATTTTTTGGACTTGTAAACGCCGATTTAAAACATTGTTATCAAAAAAAGGGAAAAGCATTTTTTTGTTTTTAATTCGCGAGAACCTGGAAATTTCTTCAAACATTAAAAAACTAAAATAAAAAAACCATCGGGGGGTTTGGGTAGGTGCCGTCCTGGCAGAACTTCACACCTTTTTTTTATTCCTCTTTTTTTAAAATTCTGAGCAAAACTTATCACCACTGGGTTCTTCCCCTCATCAGACCCATATCACCCATTTTTTATCAAGAACCCCTTCCAAACCTCTCATCTACAAACCCCCCGAACCCCCCCAAACACACACACCCCCCAAACACACACAACCACACACCCACACACACAAAAAAAAACCCAAACCACACACACACACACACAAAAACTCAAAATGGAAAACATCCTACACACACACAAACACACCCCCAACACAAACCCACAACAAAAACCCCACACACACACAAACACACAACACACACACACACACACACAACACACAGCACACACCACACACACACAACACACACCACACCCCAAAACCACACCCACACACAACACACACACACACACACACACACACACACACACAACACACACCACCACACACACACACCACCCACAACCACACACACACACCACACACACACACACACACACCCACACCACACACACACCAACACACAACACACCACACACAAAACACACACACACACACACACACACATACACACACACCCACACAGGGGAAAAGGAATTCAGCACAAAAGGATTTGCCGCTCGGTCCCAAACCCAAACAACTCCACCAAGTTTCCACAACCCTCAACCCCGTGTTCATGTGCCAAAATTGTGCCTGCAAACACCTTACACTGTTGTCTGTGCCTGTTTTTTTTCCCTTTTTTTCTTCCTTTCACCAAATGTTAAACAGTTTTTTTTTTTTTTCCCCCCCCCCACCAAAAAATGAGTTTTCTTTACACAGAAAAATGCAGAAGCCCGTGTTTGTTTGTCTTCCCTTTTTTTTTAAAACCAAGCGCATAATTTTGCTTTCTTTTTCCCCCCAACAAAAAAATGAACTGTTTTCTTTTTAAAAAAAGAATTGAATCTACGTGAAATCACCCATAAATAAGATACAAAACCCGGAAAAAAGAGGGAAAGGGGGACAGAAAAAAGACGGCAAACAGAAGAAGGGAGAGACAAAAAGAGAAAGAAAAAAACAAGAAAAGACAGAGACAGACAGAGACAGAGAGACAGACAACACAGTGTCATGTGACTAGCCTCCATCAAGGCATGGCGCCCATCGCATTATTAGTAAAGAATCATTTCCCCTGCCCCAACTAAAGGGAAAAATATTCATTGGGTGAAAGTGTAGCGGGCGTCCCCCAAAAAAATTGGGAGTATGACTCATTTAAGAAACAATGTGGCATTGGGAAATGACCCCTGAGTGAAGTTTAACAAGGGCTGGGAAGGAAGGTGCTGGCTTGGGGTTTTTAACATGAGTATGGACTCACTGGGGAAAAGGGGGAAAGAGTCAGTTTTAAAAACCCGCAGATGCCTGAACTGAACCTGAGGACGGTGGTCCTCTTTGCTGCCAGTCTTACCAGGTGAGCGATAGATAAAGGGGGAAAGCTACGGGGGAAAAAATTAAAGAAAAGGAAAGAAAGAATTCATATGTTGAATTAAGAAGGTTACTTACACGAACCTTTTCGGTTTTAGCCCTTCACCCTTTACCCTTTGCCTTCACCCCCTTTATCTTTTTACCCCTTTAGGGGGTTGAAGAAGGAGAACAGGAAAGTCTGTTTGGGGCCCCTTGCTCCCCCACCAAGTTTTTGGGCGAAAGTGCCCCCCGGATTGGCATTAACTTTTTCTAACAAACAAGACTTCAATAACCAAAAATAACGATTACTACAAAAAACATACGTGAGGGTTATCCGTTTTCAATACAATTTCAAACTTTTTAATTTTAGTTTTTGTTTAACCCGTGTTTTTTCCCGGCATTTTCAATAACATCATTTTCCCCAAAAATTTTCAAATGGTCTCTGTCTTTCATTTAAATAACATACAGTCTTTAACTGTTTTCTAAATCTTTTTAAAAATGAGGTTTTTGGCATAAAATCCACCACTTATCCTGGGATGTCTTCCACTGAAAGCAAATTTTGATAAAGGTTTCTCTTTTTAACTATGTCTTTTTCTGCTGAACATTCATAATAAATAGCGCTGCGTTCCCCCCAACAATATAAAAAGCGTTTAGACATTCACTAAATTTTTTGCTAGGTCAACTAAATTTAAAGTTATCATTTTTCCCTTTTAAAACCCTTTTATCATATATGCTTTGTTATTTTAATGTTGGCAAAAACCACAATTGATTAAAAATTTTAGCGAAAACTGTTTGTAAAAAGGCTAGGAAAAAAATAATGTTTTTTTTCCCCAACCATTTTTGCCCAAAACAACGAGCAAGAGGGGTTTTTGTCATAAAGTTTTAAAGCTCCATGGTTTTTTAGAAGAATTTTAAACAACAGTATTTTTTTTATCATACTTTCTGTCAAAACCGTTCAGTATAATAAAACCCCACAAGACCTAAATGTGTAAGATTAAACAATTTTTTTCTGAAGATTGTTTCTATTTAATCAACAGTGATTTTGTTGCTTGTTGTTATGACTTTAAACCTCGCCTTGTGAAAAACGACTGGGAACGTTAAGCGTTAAAGTCTAAGTTTGCCAGCTAATATTAATTCCTTTATAAGGTCGCACTAACGCCCACAACCCCATCCCCTCCAACTTTTAAAAACGAAATTTCAAAAAATCATTGGAACGTGTCCCTAATTTTTCTGCTTGGAAAAACTTAATTTTTTAGAAGCTTTTTTTACAACTGTTCTTTTCTGTGTAATGTACTTTTTTTCCCCCTACGGCGTTATTTCAATTTTTTTTTTCGGCTATTGTCCCGGCATAAACTTTCATGTAAAGGGGCCCGAGTTTTAATCTTTTCTGAAACTTTTTTGACGGCTAAAAAAAGAAAATGGGCTTATGAAATTTAAATTTTATCCCCCATTCTAAATATGGTTTTTTAAGGCCCTTTGAGGTCAGGTTTTCGAACTATTTTTTTTTTATATGGCCAACATTTTTTGCCTCTAATTGCGCCCGTTGTTCTAGTTTTGGAAACTTTTTGCTGTCGGAACCTCTTTCGTTTTTAATCACCATCTTTAGTGTACTCAAAACCATACAAAGCGCCTATCTCACCGTTCTGTTCAAAGTCCGCAACGTCTGCAAGGTCTTTTAATTCTAAGTTATACACCTCACAGGAGCTAATGTAACTCCTGGTTCTTCTGGCCCCCGCGACATTTTTAGTACAGTTATTATTTTATTTCCAAAACAATGTGCAGATTATCACATTTCACGGCTTTCCCCGTTTTGTCTTTGATTTTTATATTAAATGATCCAACCCTCCCACAAACTAATCTTTTAAACTGTAAATTAGGGAATTGTATAATTTCATAATCGCAATATGCAGCTTTCCCTGACGGAAGAGCTCTTAAAACAGTTGAGGGCCTTCCGTCATATAAGTTTTCATCAGTGCTTAGCTCATCCAAATGAACATAGAGTAATGAATGTAATGCAAGATCGAGCGGATTTTCCCCCTCATAAGTAGTTTTGTCTGGCTCAGCACTAAAACCATGAGTGGGTAGATTGCTAGTTGTAAAGCCTAACATTTTAGCTAGCTCTCTATCAAAAAAGTAAGATACTTCTTCAGGCTTGAATGTTAACATTGTTTTTAGATTTGCATTGTTAAGTTTGAGAGTAATGTCAAAGTTACTCATTGCTTCTTTTAGCGAGCAAAACCCGTAATAACCATCAGGTATTATTAACTGGCTAATTTTGGTTCCTGCTTTGTAACTTTTAGAATCTTGTTATTCTTCTGGATTCAGTTATATTAAACCATACGACTTTGTAGAATATTTCATGGAGTGCGACCATTTTGGTTCCGCAATCGTTCTTAACAGCATGTTCTAAAAACGAAGGGCGGTCTTGGTTGTTATTGTTACAAACATTTTTTAAAACAAATTAAAAATGAGTGCATTCAAATATACTGATGCAAAATATTCTGTTGGGCCGCACTACAATCTTAAAAATATAACAACTGGCACCCTCGACATTTCTGTGACCCAGACTGACACCTTTCATAAAAAGGTAAGTACTCCATTAAACAGATATCTTAACCCTCCTATTAAAAAAGACTACATCGCGAAAGCGTGGTTTAGTCATCCGATGCAGTTTTACCAGAACCAGTTAAACTTTGCCGTGTTTTGTGCATCAACTGGGTGTGGAGTGTCGTATGCTGATCATTTAAATCATCCTGATCCTTTGGTGAGGTCAGTGTACAGATTTCATTTTATTACACCTTCAGACGTATTTTGACTGAATTGCAAGCGCCATTGCCAAATGACAAACCGTTAATCCATTCAGCAACCGAATAGACATGAAGGCTTTGAAAGGATCTGTAACGAATTCGATATTAACACCAAGACAGACTTTAGACAAAGTTGGATCTTAATCATGGCTAGGCACCCTTATTTTTGGGCAGCAC
>CM031610.1:23402098-23414598 GCA_018398815.1 Conus ventricosus
ATGGAAATTACCCTCGGTTGACACAAAACGTTCGGAAATGTTGGCAGGTGTAACCAGAATGCCTGGCGTTGTTTGCTCCCGTGTTGCAGAAACACTTTGCGGAAGTGCTGGTGAAGTTTGGGAAGTTCCAGCGGCCGGTGGAGTTCGAGCCCAAGCTGAACCACGTGAGGCGAGAGCTGGACTCCATCCAGGAGAGGATTCACCTGCTGGAGATTCCCTCTGACGACCCCGGGGAAGTCCAGGAAAGACACGATACCTGTATGGTGAGTGGTGGGCCTCTGGCTTCATTGGTGGGTCTGGTTGTGTCAGAAAGCTTTTTCATGTAAATAGCGCAGTTATCTTTCTTTGAATGGTAATTCATGCACATTACCACAAGTGTATAGATAAAGTGCATGTATGCCATGTAAATAGTGCAGTTATCTTTCTTTAAATGGTAATTCATGCACATTACGCACAAGTGTATATATATAAAGTGCATGTATGACTTGTGCAAGACAGTGAGCAAGTTGGAGCCTGTGATCTGAACTAGTTGTGTGCTTCTGTGTCGGACTTATGACAAGATATTAGCGAGTACTAGCCGCCGTGGCGAAGTGGTTAGCGTCGCGGACTCCCGGCTGGGAGGTCGTGGGTTCGAATCCCATCAGAGGCATGTGGGTTTTTTCTGCCCCGACCGGCTCCTACCCAGAGTTGAGTTTGCTGCAGACTCAGTTGGGAAGACTGGGACCACACAGTCGAGTTTCATCCACTTAATGGATGCGTTTCTGAGAGTGTTGCTCAAATTTCCTGACCAACACTGCAGGTGCCTGTATCTCTCGGGCCTGGTTGACGCCAGGATATATTATGAAAGGAAGCGTAGAGTACAGCCCTGTCATGTAGTCTCAGACCGAAATGGAAATCCGTAGCATCATCTTAATTCTTTTCTTTCTTTCTGCGTACGCAGGCTGATACTCCTGCGGACACTCCCTGTATAGCCAGGCAGTGGAGTTTTGTGTGTATGACCCTTTTTTATCCCGCCATTAAGGCAGCCATACTCCATCTTCGGGGAAGGTGCATGCTATGTGTCACGTGTCATCCATACCAACGGCCAAACTGGCCTTCTCTTCCGAAAGTTGGTGATGGGATTTTACGTGTGTGCAAGATGTTATGCGTGCGTTCACACACGGAACCTCGGTTTATAGTCTCATTCGAAGGACTATATGGGGAATGGAGTCAGAACCAATGTTAACTCCGAGGGAAAAATCCCCCTATACCGAAATTCGAACCCGCAACCCCAGGATCACGAGTCCGGCGCTCTACCAACTGAGCTATCCGGCCCCCCGCATCATCTTAATCATCCTCATTCCCATTGATCAGCATTAAAAAAAAAAAAAAAAAAGTCAAATTCTGTGGCCCTTCATGCCCTGCTCTCATGGTGACCTCAATTTCGATGTCCTCTCCACGTCTGTGGCCTTGGTTTGGTTCCGTCGGGGTCACCGGTATCGGCGAGTCCATGGGGGCTGTCGTTGGACGGACGTGGTGGTGCCCTCCGGAGGGAGAGCTCACTCACGGCGGCTCCGCGACTAAGCAATTATTGTCGTCAGTAGGGGGCTTAGTAGGTGGTGTCCTGCTTATGTTAGATCAGAACAGGCGCCACTGAACACCACCGAAGTGACACGGCAGCAGTGCAGTGTCTCCTCTGGTGGGTTGCCTCTTGACGACTTGACATTGACTGCTCCCTGTGGATTGCCGGTGCCGGGGCTGCGGCGGGGCCGGCCGGGCTATGGCTGTGGACGGGGTGTCGGAATGAGCGGCGTGGGTGCACTGCCTCTGAGGTGATGCATATGTTGGGACAGCAAAAAAAAAAAAAAAAAAAAAAAGATATTAGCGAGTTAAAGCTTGCAATCTGAACTGGTTATGCACTCTCCATGTCAGAATTACCGCGAAAGGATGGGTGAACTGAAGCTTGCGGTCTTGACTAGTTATGCACTTTCTGTGTTGGACTTACAACAAGATGACAACAAGCGAGTTGAAGCTAGCAGTCTTATCTAGTTAGGTGCTTTCTCTGTCAGATTTACTACAAGACAGCGAGTGAGTTGAAGATAACAGTCTCAACTAGTTAGGCACTTTCTGTGTGTGACTTACTATGAGATGATTAGCGAGTTGAAGCTAGCAATCTGAACTGGTTATGCACTTTGAATGTCGGACCAACCACTAGAGGAAGAGTGAGTTGAATCTTGCAATCTTAACTAGATATGCGTTTTCTGTGTCGGACTTGCTATGAGACAGTGAGTGAGTTGAAGCTAGCGATCTGAACTAGTTACACACTTTCTGTGTCAGATTTGCTGCAAGATGATGAGTGAGTTGAAGCTAGCGATCTGAACTAGTTACACACTTTCTGTGTCAGATTTGCTGCAAGATGATGAGGGAGTTGAAGTTTCCTGTCTGAACTACTTATGCACTTTCTGTATCAGACTAACAAGATCATGAGCAAGATGAAGCTAGCGGTCTGAAGTAGTTATGGCGCTTTCTGTGTCAAACTTAATGCAAGATGATGAGCGAGTCGAAACTTGCAATCTGAACTAGGTATGCGCTTTTGACTTATTTCAAAGCAATAAGTGACTTGAAGTTAACAATCTTAACAAGTAGTGCACTTTCTGTGCGAGACTTACAACAAGAAAATGAGTGAGTTGAATCTTGCAATCTGAACTAGATATGCGCTTTCTGTGTCAGACTTATTACAAAGCAATAAGTGAGTTAAGCTTACAATCGTAACAAGTTATGCATTTTCTGTGTGAGACTTACAACAAGATGATGAACGAGTTGCATCTTGCCATCTGAAGTAGTTAGGCGTTTTCTTTGTCAGACTTACTACCAGACGATGAGCAAATTGAAGCCAGCAGTCTAAACTACTTAATATGCGCTTTCTGTCTCAGACATACTACAAGACAATGAGCGAGCTGAAGCCTGAGGTGGAGTATGTGATCAAGACTGGTCGGCAGGTGGTGGAACGCAAACAGGTGGATTTCCCTGAGAAGCTGAGCCAGCAGCTGGATGCCATTAAACAGCTCTACAACGACCTGGGGGCGCAGGTGAGAGACGTGACCTTGATACCCACACTAACAGTAACACTCGCGCTGATACTGACGCTGTGACACCAGTGGATACTCTTTTACATTGTGTGCACTCCCATTTCAGTCTGATTCAGTTGTCTGGGGCAAAACACACTCACACACACACAACACACACACACACACACACACACACACACACACACACACACACACACACACACACACACACAACACACACACACACACACACAACACCACACACAACACACACACACACACACACACACACACACACATACACACACACATACACACACACACACAACACACAACACACACACAACACACAACAACACCCATCACCCACATGATTCACATTCATCACACACACACACACACACACACACACACTAAAAAAACCATCACCATGAGTTTATTTGTATTCATGTTGATAAGAAACATACAAATCAAGTAGATTTGACATGAGTATGATGGTAGTGGTGATGACAATACAAATACTGATAATAATGATAATGATGATGACAGTAATAATTATGATAGTAATAATTAGAAGTGGAAATGATATGATGATGATAATGATTATGATAATAATAATAATACAGAGAAACAACTTGGTGATTACTTCCAGAAATCCTTCAAAATTTTTTTTTCCTTAAAGGGAGGCAATCACATCAGGAGGTCAGTCTAGTATAGACGCACACAAAGCAAGCAAACAACAAAAACAAAAAAAGGTTTTTAAAGGTAAAGCATCTTTTCATGATGGCCATTCAAGTATTGGGTTAAGGTGGAGGTTAAAGTCCCACAGCGGAGTGACCATAGGGGCAGATTACTCTCAGGGGTTTACTGTGTGTAGGGCACTGCGTTATGGAAAGCGGAGCACATCTGCTCCCTTCCTCCATCTGTAACCTTCCCTGACCTGAATCGGCTACACACTTATTGATGTAGTGCAGATGAAGATGAGCATCTTCCAGAAAAGAGAAAAGCGTTGAAAAGAGGGAGTTTTTGATTGGAGGGTGATGGGGTTGGTTGGTGTTGATGTAAAACAAATAAAGCCAAGCAAGTTTCGACATAAAAAAATATTAAAGGATGGAATTTTTGTTTGGAGGTAATTGATGTCAAAAGATTACTCCAGAAACAATTTAAAAAAATATCTTGAATGGTGGGAATCTTAATAATGATGTTTGATAATGATGGTGATGATGATAATGTTTGATGATGATGGTGATGATGATAAAGAAGGTGATGATGGTGATGATGATGATGATAATCATGATGACTCAGATGACAACGATGATGATGGTGATGATAATGATGATGATGATGATAACTATGATTGTGGTGATGATGGTAATGATGATGATGGAGGTGCTGGTGGAGGTGATGATGATGATGATGATGGCAGCAATGATGAATATGATGATCATGGTCATAATGACGATGACAACAACGTCAGTGATGATGTTTGTGATAGTAATGATGATGATGATGGTAATGATGCTGGAGGTGATGATGATGATGATGGTAGCATCAGTGATGATTACAACCATCATGGTCATAAAGACGATGACAACGACATCAGCAATGACAGTTATGGTGATGGCGTGCAGGTGACCCAGCACAAGACAGACCTGGACAAGGGACTGAAGCTGGCACGCAAACTGCACAAAGAAATGACGCAGCTCAGCGACTTTGTCACTGAAACCAACGCGGAGCTGACCCGACGCCAGACCTCGCGCACACGTAACGTCGACGATGAGATCGTCCACATCAAGGTGAACGTCTATGGCTAAAAAACAAAACAAAAAAAAACAACAACAAAAAAACACCTTGAAAGTGCAAGGGGTTGAACAATGTTGGCCTTTTATACTGTTCTGTGTCTCATGTAAGCAAACCATAGGCTCTATGTTAGCTGTTAGTGTTTCAGAAGTGAGAGGTCTTTTTGGGGGTGGGGGTGGGGGTCTTTACAGAAATGAGGGGTCTGTTCAGGGAGGGGGTCTTTACAGAAGTGGGGGGGGGGGGGGGAGTCTTTTCAGGGAGGGTTCTTTACAGTCTTTACAGAAGTGGTGGGTCTTTTCAGGGAGGGTTCTTTACAGAAGTGAGGGGTCTTTTCAGTGAGGGGTTCTTTACAGGAGGTAGGGGGCTTTTCAAGGAGGGGGTCTTTACAGTCTTTACAGAAGTGGGGGTCTTTTCAGTGAGGGGTTCTTTACAGAAGTGTGTGTGTGTGTGGTCGTTTCAGTGAGGGGTTCTTTACAGTCTTTACAGAACTGGGGGGGGGGGGGGTCTTTTCAGTGAGGGGTTCTTTACAGTCTTTACAGAAGTAGGGGTCTTTTCAGGGTTTTTTTTTGTTATAGTCTTTACAGAAGTGGGGGGTCTTTTCAGTGAGGAGTTCTTTACAGAAGTGGGGAATCTTTTCAGGGAGGGGGTCTTTACAGTCTTTACAGAAGTGGGGGTCTCTTCAGTGAGGGGTTCTTTACAGAACTGGGGGGTCTTTTCAGGAAGGGTTTACTAACAGTCTTTGCAGAAGTGGGAGGTCTTTTCAGTGAGGGGTTCTTTACAGAACTGGGGGGTCTTTTCAGGGAGGGTTTATTAACAGTCTTTACAGAAGTGGGGGGTATTGTCAGTGAGGGGTTCTTTACAGAACTGGGGGGTCTTTTCAGGGAGGGTTTCCTAACAGTCTTTACAGAAGTGGGGGGTCTTTTCAGTGAGGGGTTCTTTACAGAACTGGGGGGGGGGGGGGGGGAGTCTTTTCAGGGAGGGGTTCTTTACAGTCTTTTAAGAAGTGGGGGTCTTTTCAATGAGGGGTTCTTTACAGTTTTTACAGAAGTGGGGTTCTTTTCAGTGAGGGTTCTTTACGGTCTTTACAGAAGTGGAGGATCTTTTCAGGAAAGGGGTCTTTACAGTCTGTACAGAGGTTGGGGGGTCTTTTCAGGGAGGGGTCCTTTACACTCTGTACAGAAGGGGGGGGTCTTTACAGTGAGGGTTTCTTACAGTCTTTACAGAAGTGGGGGTCTTTTCAGTGAGGGTTCTTTACGGTCTTTACAGAAGTGGGGGATCTTTTCAGGAAAGGGGTCTTTACAGTCTGTACAGAAGTTTGGGGAGGTGGGGGGGTATTTTCAGTGAGCGGTTCTTACAGTCTTTACAGAAGTGGGGGTCTTTTCAGGGAGGGGTTCTTGACAGAAGTTGGGGGTCTTTTCAGGGAGGGGGTCTTTACAGAAAGGGGGGGGGGGTCTTTTCATGGAGGGGGTCTTTACAAAAATGAGGGGGTCTTTTCAGGGAAGGAGTCTTTACAAAAATGAGGGGGTCTTTTCAGGGAGGGGGTCTTTACAGAAATGGGGGTCTTTTCAGGGAGGGGGTCTTTACAGAAATGGGGGGTCTTTTCAGGGAGGGGGTTCTTTACAGAAATGGGGGATCTTTTCAGGGAGGGGGTCTTTACAGAAATGGGCGGGGGTCTTTTCAGGGAGGGGATCTTTACAGAAATGGGGGGTCTTTTCAGGGAGGGGGTCTTTACAGAAATTGGGGGGGGGGGTCTTTTCAGGGAGGGGGTCTTTACAGAAATGGGGGGTGGGTCTTTTCAGGGAGGGTGTCTTTACAGATTTGGGGGGGGGGGTGTCTTTTCAGGGAGGGGTCTTTACAGAAATGGGGGGGGGGGGGGGTCTTTACAAAAATGAGGGATCTTGTCAGGAGGGGGTATTTGTATTGAGGCAAAGATGGTTGTTTACAGGGAGGGAATCTGCATAAGGATGGGTCTTTACGTTGAGAGGAGGAGTCTTTACATTGAAGGGGATTATTAGGCAGGTATTTGCATTGAGGGTAGGGGTCTTTTACTATGGGATGTGGGGTGTCTGTACATGGAGGAGAGGATCTTTATATTGGGGGAGAGTCTGTAGTTTAGGGGAGGGAGGCTTTGTAACGAAAGGAGGGTCTTCACACGGAGGGGAGGGTTTTTACATCAAGGGGAGCATCTTTACATTTAGGGGAAAGGGGGGTCTTTACATTGAGGAGAGGGCAGTCTTTTCATTGAGGGAAAGGCAGTCTTAACATTGGCAGGAGAAGCTCTTTACAGGAATAGAGTCTTTTAGAAGGTTTCTCTGTAATCCATGAAAACAAAAAAGCCCTGCTGATTATGTGTCTTAGTTAAGTCTTTATTGCGTTCATACCGTGAGAACGTCTTGGACTCGGGCAGTGTGAGGATGGTTGATCAGAACAAGGGTTAATTCAGAAACACTTCCTTTCCTCTCTCCAGTTCTCTTCATGAAGTCAAAATACTTCAAATACTTCCATGTAATTAGGTTGCGCTGTTTGCTTGACAAAGTTTGTGTTCTTGCAGTTGAGCACGAAATCTGCCTCGTATGACAAAAGGGTTTTTTTTTTTTTTTTTTTTTTTGCTGTCCCAACCTCTGCGCCACCTCAGAGGCAGTGCACCCACGCCGCTCATTCCGACACCCCGTCCACAGCCACAGCCCAGTCGGCCCCGCCGCAGCCCCGGTACCAGCAATCCACAGGGAGCAGTCAATGTCAAGTCGTCAAGAGGCAACCCACCGGAGGAGACACTGCACTGCTGCCGAGTCACTTCGGTGGTGTTCAGTGGCGCCTGTTCTGATCTAACATACGCAGGACACCACCTACTAAGCCCCCTACTGACGACAATAATTGCTTAGTCACGGAGCCGGCGTGAGTGAGCTCTCCCTCCGGAGGGCGCCACCACGTCCGTCCAACGACAGCCCCCATGGACTCGCCGATACCGGTGACCCCGACGGAAGCAAACCAAGGCTACAGACGTGGAGAGCACATCGAAATTGTGGTCACCATGAGAGCAGGGCATGAAGGGCCACAGAACTTGAGACATTTTTTTTTAATGCTGATCAATGGGAATGAGAATAATTAAGATGATGCTACGGATTTCCATTTCGGTCTGTGACTACATGACAGGGCTGTACTCTATGCTTCCTTTCATAATATATCCTGGCGTCAACCAGGCCCGAGAGATACAGGCACCTGCAGTGTTGGTCATGAAATTTGAGCAACACTCTCAGAAACGCATCCATTAAGTGGATGAAACTCGACTGTGTGGTCCCAGTCTTCCCAACTGAGTCTGCAGCAAACTCAACTCTGGGTAGGAGCCGGTCTGGGCAGAAAAAAACCCACATGCCTCTGATGGGATTCGAACCCGTGACCTCCCAGCCGGGAGTCCGCGACGCTAACCACTTCGCCATGGCGGCTGGTATGGCAAAAGGGTTAAGTGTTTGCTGAATGTCATGTCGTCACAGACTGTCCACATGGGTTTATATTCACTGAAAATTATATAACATGTTAAAGATCCTGTGACCCTTATCGAGAGGGCAAGATTATTAAGTGGACAGAGCATTTGCCTGCAGAGCTGACAGTGTGTGTGTGTGTGTGTGTGTGTGTGTGTGTGGTGTGTGTGTGTTGTGTGTGTGTGTGTGTGTGTGTGTGTGTGTGTGTGTGGTGTGTGTGTGTGTGTGTGTGTGTGTGTAGTGTGTGTGCGTGTGCGTGCGTGCATGTTCTGTGTGTGTGTGGTGTGTGTGTGTGTGTGGTGTGTGTGTGTGTGTGTGTGTTGTGTGTTGTGTGTGTGTGTGTGTGTGTGGTGTGTGAATGTGGTGTTGTCTGTTGTGATGTCGTGTGTCGTGGTAGGGTGTCGGGGAGTTGTCGTGTGTGCTTGCATACATGCCCTGCGTGGTAGTGCGGGCTGTAGTGTGTGTTGTCTCGCATCCAGATGGTCCCAGTGAGGAGATGAAATCGCGGGAGCTCCTGCAGTGATGTCGACTGGCCAGGTCAGGGTGTGGGGAAGCGGAGAGTGTCAGGAGTGGCGCTCGTGACTACGCTATAACGGACTGGGTCAGTGGTTCTGCGGATCGCGTGAAGGAGTACCCGAGTCAGGTGGGTGTGGTGACATCGCTGTGAGAAGGTTGACTTGCAGGTCAGTGGGTGTGGATGACATCGCTGTGAGAAGGTTGACTTGCAGGTCAGTGGGTGTGGGTGACATCGCTGTGAGAAGGTTGACTTGCAGGTCAGTGTGGGTGTTGGGTGACATCGCTGTGAGAAGGTTGACTTGCAGGTCAGTGGGTGTGGGTGACATCGCTGTGAGAAGGTTGACTTGCAGGTCAGTGGGTGTGGATGACATCGCTGTGAGAAGGTTGACTTGCAGGTCATGGGTGTGGGTGTGACATCGCTGTGAGAAGGTTGACTTGCAGGTCAGTGGGTGTGGATGACATCGCTGTGAGAAGGTTGACTTGCAGGTCAGTGGGTGTGGATGACATCGCTGTGAGAAGGTTGACTTGCAGGTCAGTGGGTGTGGGTGACATCGCTGTGAGAAGGTTGACTTGCAGGTCAGTGGGTGTGGTGACATCGCTGTGAGAAGGTTGACTTGCAGGTCAGTGGGTGTGGGTGACATCGCTGTGAGAAGGTTGACTTGCAGGTCAGTGGGTGTGGATGACATCGCTGTGAGAAGGTTGACTTGCAGGTCAGTGGGTGTGGGTGACATCGCTGTGAGAAGGTTGACTTGCAGGTCAGTGGGTGTGGATGACATCGCTGTGAGAAGGTTGACTTGCAGGTCAGTGGGTGTGGATGACATCGCTGTGAGAAGGTTGACTTGCAGGTCAGTGGGTGTGGATGACATCGCTGTGAGAAGGTTGACTTGCAGGTCAGTGGGTGTGGATGACATCGCTGTGAGAAGGTTGACTTGCAGGTCAGTGGGTGTGGGTGACATCGCTGTGAGAAGGTTGACTTGCAGGTCAGTGGGTGTGGGTGACATCGCTGTGAGAAGGTTGACTTGCAGGTCAGTGGGTGTGGATGACATCGCTGTGAGAAGGTTGACTTGCAGGTCAGTGGGTGTGGGTGACATCGCTGTGAGAAGGTTGACTTAGGACAGAAATGTAAGAATTGTGATCGTCAGGTCCATTGTCTGTTGTGGACCCTGTAAATTAGCAAACAAAGACACCCCACTAAAGTGTCCACACACAAAAATCAGTTGTCTGTTGTGGACCCTGTAAATTTGTAAAAACAGACTAAAGTTTCCACGCAAAAACCTCAATCATCTGTTGTTGACCCTGTAAATTTGTAAAAATAAACCAAAGTATCCACATCAGCCGCCGTGGCAAAGTGGCTAGCGTCACGGAATCCCAGCTGGGAGGTCACGGGTTTGATTCGCATCATAGTCAAGAGGGATTTTTCTGCCCTGACCGCCTCCTACCCAGAGTTGAGTTTGCTGCAGACTCAGTTGGGAAGACTGGGACCACACAGTCAAGTTTCATCCACTTAATGGATGCGTCTCTGAGAGTGTTGCTCAAATTTCCTGACCAACACTGCAGGTGTCTGTATCTCTCGGGCCTGGTTGACGCCGGGATATATTATGAAAGGAAGCGTAGCGTACAGCCCTTTCATGCAGTCTCAGATCGAAATGGAAATCCGCAGCATCATCTTTATTATCCTCATTCTCATCGATCAGCACAAAAAAAAGTGTCTCAAATTCTGTGGCCCTTCATGCCCTGCTCTCATGGTAACCTCAGTTTCAATGTCCTCTCCACGTCTGTGACCTTGGTTTGGTTCTGTCAGGGTACCGGTATCAGAGAGTCTATGGGGGCTGTTGTTGGACGGACGAAGTGGCGCCCTCTGGAGGGAGAGCTCACTCACACCGGCACCGCGACTAAGCAATAACGGTTGTCAGTAGGGGGCTTAGTAGGTGGTGTCCTGCGTATGTTAGATCAGAACAGGCGCCACTGAACACCACCGAAGTGACTCAGCAGCAGTGCAGTGTCTCCTCTGGTGGGTTGCCTCTTGACGACTTGACATTGACTGCTCCTTGTGGATTGCCGGTGCCGGGGCTGCGGTGGGACTGACCTTGCTGTGGCTGTGGACGGGGTGTCGGAATGAGCGGCTTGGGTGCACTGCCACTGAAGTGGCACAGAAGAACAAACAAACAAAAAATCCCTGAAGTATCCACACAAAAACATCAGTCCAGTCCAACACCTACTATAAAAACGGTAACTGAACAAATCACTTTAAGGACATATTAAAAATGCGCTAGATCTTAAATGTTTTTCTGTTGTTGATTGTTATCACTGTTTTCTGATTTCTGTTTTCGCAGACTGTTCATTGTTCATACTGACATTGAATGGGCAGAACACAGATACACACACCCACACTGTTCATACTGGTATCGAATAAACAGAACACACCCACACAAAAACACAAACACACACACACACAAACGCACGCACACATGCACGCACGCACGCACACGCACGCACACACATACACACACTAACTGATCTTTGCATACGGTATATTACAGGTGGAATGTAGCAGCCTGGATGATGAGTTCATCGACTTCCAGTCTCAGATTCTCAAGGTCAAGGAGTGGCTAGGTCAGACAGAGGTCACACTGACCTCGCATTGCAGTCAGGAGTTGCAGCCATCCTTCAGTCCACACTCAGAGACTATCAAGGTATGTGTGTGTGTGAGTGTGTGAATGAGTGTGTGTGTGTGCGTTTGTGTGTGCGTGTGCGTGTGTGTGTGTTGTGTGTGTGTGTGTTGTGTGTGTGTGTGTGTGTGTGTGTGTGTGTGTGTGTGTGTGTTGTTGTGTGTGTGTGTGTGTGGTGTGTGTGTGTGTGTGTGTGTGTGTGTGTGTGTGTGTGTGTGCGTGTGCATGTTTGCGTGTGTGCGCATGCGTGTGAGTGTGCACGTGCATGTGTGTGTGCGTGTGTGTGTAAGCATGTAGGGGCAAGGGATACAATATTATCAATATTGTATTAACAGTTGGTGATAGTGTAATTCTCGTATAAAATTAACTCAAAACCTTTCAAATGCAACAATCATGAAGGGTGATTCAACGCTAATATACAGTTAAATCATTCTTCTGGACTGCTTTAGTGGGACTATATATCAAACATCCTGCGATTAAAAATAGAAGCCTAGGAGTGCACAATAATTCTTGCAAGTTTTCTTCTAACCAGGTTATCTGTATTTGTTGCTGTTCATCTGGTCATAGGCTTTTTTCACATTAAAAAGGTTGCCAATACATTTTTTTTTCCTTCAAACAAATTGTTGCTTAATTTGAGTAGATAATTTAGTTAAATGCTCAATTCTAGATCTTTGCTTCCCCAAAACCAGTTTGATTGATTGGTGTTACTTTATTCTTTTCACTGTAACGCAACATTCTAGTTAAAATGATATTTAAGAAAAGCTTACCTGTATGTGAAGTAAGTGCTGTAGGGCGGTAGCTGTTTGTATCACTTTTAGGTTTTCCAGTCTTAAGGAGTGGAACGACAATGAATCTTTCATAACCATGAAATGACATCCTGCTCCCAGCATTTCTGAAAAGTTTTAAGCAGAAAAATAATACCATTCTGTAGAAGGTGCTTTAAAGTTTCATTGCTTCCTGTGTTCAGACCAACAGACCATATTTTTGTT
>CM031610.1:23419598-23447098 GCA_018398815.1 Conus ventricosus
TGAATGGTGTGAATACTTTTCAGGGCAGAAAGAATGACAGAGATCAATAGTCCACCTGTCGTATTGTGAATGGTGTGAATACTTTTCAGGGCAGAAAGAATGACAGAGATCAATAGTCCACCTGTCGTATTGTGAATGGTGTGAATACTTTCCAAGACAGAAAGAATGACAGAGATCAATAGTCCACCTGTCGTATTGTGAATGGTGTGAATACTTTTCAGGGCAGAAAGAATGACAGAGATCAATAGTCCACCTGTCGTATTGTGAATGGTGTGAATACTTTTCAGGGCAGAAAGAATGACAGAGATCAATAGTCCACCTGTCGTATTGTGAATGGTGTGAATACTTTTCAGGGCAGAAAGAATGACAGAGATCAATAGTCCACCTGTCGTATTGTGAATGGTGTGAATACTTTTCAGGGCAGAAAGAATGACAGAGATCAATAGTCCACCTGTCGTATTGTGAATGGTGTGAATACTTTTCAGGGCAGAAAGAATGACAGAGATCAATAGTCCACCTGTCGTATTGTGAATGGTGTGAATACTTTCCAAGACAGAAAGAATGACAGAGATCAATAGTCCACCTGTCGTATTGTGAATGGTGTGAATACTTTTCAGGGCAGAAAGAATGACAGAGATCAATAGTCCACCTGTCGTATTGTGAATGGTGTGAATACTTTCCAAGACAGAAAGAAGGGACAGAGATCAATAGTCCACCTGTCGTATTGTGAATGGTGTGAATACTTTCAGGCAGAAAGAATGACTGAGATCAATAGTCCACCTGTCGTATTGTGATGGTGTGAATACTTTTCAGGGCAGAAAGAATGACAGAGATCAATAGTCCCCCTGTCGTATTGTGAATGGTGTGAATACTTTTCAGGGCAGAAAAGTTTAGGATGTCAGTGCTTCAGCTGTTATGTATGAATGGCATAAATAGTGCAGATGATGTTTATGTTGCTTGTTCCCTTTTCAAGATGGAAAAAGTTAAGAGCATTAATAGTTCGGCTGTCATTTTCATGAAAGTGTGTAAATAGTTCAGATCATGTCTTGCTGTTTTTGAAGGAGTTACAGACATCAGTAGTTCAACTGGCACATCTGAATTGTGTGAAAAGCGCAGGTCACATCTTGTTGCATGTTTCCTTCTCAGGATAGAAAGAGTTAAGGACATTAATAGTTCAGCTGTCAAGTTTTGAATGGTGGAAAAGTGCAGGTAAGTCCTTGGTGCAAGTTTCCCTTTTCTGGACAGGAAGAGTTAAGTTTTTTGGTGCAAATATTCCTTTTCAGGACAGGAAGAGTTAAGTCTTTGGTGCAAATGTCCTTTTCAGGACAGGACTGACAATGCCATGTGTGGTCAGTTGTGTTTAGGCCATGTGTGGTCAGTTGGGTATGACCGTGTGTGGTCAGTTGGGTTTAGGCCATATGTGGTCAGTTAGATTTAGGCCATGTGCGGTCAGTTGTGTGTAGGTCATGTGTGGTCAGTTGGGTTTAGGGCATGTGTGGTCAGTTGGGTTTAGGCCATGTGTGGTCAGTTGGGTTCGGGCCATGTGTGGTCAGTTGGGTTCAGGCCATGTGTGGTCAGTTGGGTTTAGGCCATGTGTGGTCAGTTGGGTTCAGGCCATGTGTGGTCAGTTGGGTTCAGGCCATGTGTGGTCAGTTGGGTTCAGGCCATGTGTGGTCAGTTGGGTTTAGGCCATGTGTGGTCAGTTGTGTGTAGGCCATGTGTCAGCTGGGTTTAACCACCACTGACACTCAAACTGACACTGCCTTGATCCCTAGTGAGCCCATTACTCACACAGTCTCTCTCCTCCAGTGAACTCATTGAGCCCATTTCTTACACAGTCCCTTCTCCACCAAACTCATTGAGCCCATTTCTTACATAGTCCCTTCTCCTCCAGTGAACTCATTAAGCCCATTACTCACGCAGTCCCCTCTCCTCCAGTGAACTCATTGAGCCCATTTCTTACATAGTCCCCTCTCCTCAGTGAACTCATTGAGCCCATTTCTGATACAGTCCCGTTCTCCTTCAGTGAACTCATTGAGCCATTTCTTACACAGTCCCTTCTCCACTGAACTCATTGAGCCCATTTCTTACATAGTCCCCACTCCTCCAGTGAATCCATTGAGCCCATTACTCACACAGTCCCCTCTCCTCCAGTGAACTCATTGAGCCAATTACTCACACAGTCCCCTCTCCTCCAGTGAACTCATTGAGCCCATTACTCACACAGTCTCTCTCCTCCAGTGAACTCATTGAGCCCATTTCTTACACAGTCCCTTCTCCACTGAACTCATTGAGCCCATTCCTTACATAGTCCCCTCTCCTCCAGTGAACTCATTGAGCCCATTACTCACACAGTCTCTCTCCTCCAGTGAACTCATTGAGCCCATTTCTTACACAGTCCCTTCTCCACTGTACTCATTGAGCCCATTCCTTACATAGTCCCCTCTCCTCCAGTGAACTCATTGAGCCCATTACTCACACAGTCTCTCTCCTCCAGTGAACTCATTGAGCCCATTACTTACACAGTCTCCCTCCTCCAGTGAACTAATTGAGCCCATTTCTTACATAGTCCCCTCTCCTCCAGTGAACTCATTGAGCCCATTACTCACACAGTCCCTCTCCTCTGCTGAACTCAATGAGCCTATTTCTTACATAGTCCCCTCTCCACCAGTGAACTCATTGAGCCCGTTACTCACACAGTCCCCTCTCCTCTGCTGAACTCATTGAGCCCATTTCTTACATAGTCCCCTCTCCTCCAGTGAACTCATTGAGCCCATTTCTTACATAGTACCCTCTCCTTCACTGAACTCTTTGAGCCCATTTCTTACACAGTCCCGTCTCCTCCACTGAACTCATTGAGCCCATTTCTTACACAGTCCCTTCTCCTCCACTGAACTCATTGAGCCCATTTCTTACATAGTCCCCTCTCCTCCAGTGAAACTCATTGAGCCCATTTCTTACATAGTCCCCTCTCCTCCAGTGAACTCATCGAGCCCATTACTCACACAGTCCCCTCTCCTCCGCTGAACTCAATGAGCCCATTTCTTACATAGTCCCCTCTCCTCCACTGAACTCTTTGAGCCCATTTTTTATATAGTCCCCTTCTCCTCCACTGAACTCATTGAGCCTATTTCTTACATTGTCCCCACTTCTCCAGTGAACTCATGAGCCCATTTCTTACATAGTCCCTCTCCTCCAGTGAACTCATTGAGCCCATTTCTTACATAGTCCCCTCTCCTCCAGTGAACTCTTTGAGCCCATTTCTTACTAGTCCCCTCTCCTCCAGTGAACACATTGAGCCCATTTCTTACATAGTTCCCTTCTCCTTCAGTGAACTCATTGAGCCTATTTCTTACACAGTCCCTTCTCCACTGAACTCATTGGGCCCATTTCTTAGATTGTCCCCACTCCTCCAGGGAACTCATTGAGCCTATTTCTTACATAGTCCCTTCTCCTCCAGTGAACTCATTGAGCCCATTTCTTACATTGTACCCACTTCTCCAGTGAACTCATTGAGCCCATTTTTTACACAGTCCCCTCTCCTCCAGTGAACTCATTGAGCCCATTTCTTACATAGTCCCTCTCCTCCAGTGAACTCATTGAGCCCATTACTCACACAGTCCCTCTCCTCCAGTGAACTCAATGAGCCCATTACTCACACAGTCCCCTCTCCTCCAGTGAACTCATTGAGCCCATTACTCACACAGTCCCCTCTCCTACAGTGAACTCAATGAGCCCATTACTCACACAGTCCCCTCTCTCCAGTGAACTCATTGAACCCATTTCTTACATTGTCCCCACTTCTCCAGTGAACTCATTGAGCCCATTTCTTACATTGTACCCACTCCTCCAGTGAACTCATTGAGCCTATTTCTTACATTGTACCCACTCCTCCAGTGAACTCATTGAGCCTATTTCTTACATAGTCCCCTCTCCTCTGCTGAACTCAATGAGCCCATTTCTTATACAGTCCCCTTCTTCTCCACTGAACTCATTGAGCCTATTTCTTACATGAGATAGGATAATGTTGCTTATAGCCCAGCCGACCGCAGAGGGCCACATCAGGGCTGATTTCTTACATAGTCCCTTCTCCTCCACAGAACTCATTGAGCCTATTACTCACACAGTCCCCTCTCCTCTGCTGAACTCAATGAGCCCATCTCTTATACAGTCCCTTCTTCTCCACTGAACTAATTGAGCCCATTTCTTACATAGTCCCCTTTCCTCCAGTGAACTCATTGAGCCCATTACTCACACAGTCCCCTCTCCTCCGCTGAACTCATTGAGCCCATTACTCACTCAGTCCCCTCCGGGGGTTGCAACCTTGCCGTGGTCGGAGGGCTTGCGTGGTCCTGTGATCTTTTAGGCTTTGCTGACGGGGGCATCAAAACTCAGCTAGATGGTTAGTTGTGAACACTGCTAGGCCTGTATAGCCATGTTGCTGACTGGCCAAGCATTACGTGGTAGGAATTGATGCCCCTGGTAGGGTCTCCCATGTCAGAAAGGTTAGGAGTGAGGACCCAGACAAATAGTAACCCACCTTTTTCCTATTCTGTCTTCTGCCTTTCTTAACGGATCTTTTTCTTTCTTCGTCTCCCCTTCAAGTCTTCTTTTCCACACTTCTTTTCTCTCTGTGGTCTCCTTAAGATCCGCCGCGTTGGCCGTGCGGTGCGACCTGTGTCGGAGGGGGATGAGATCCTGGTGATTGAGAGGGCCAGCGCTCTCAACACATCACTTTGGCTCGGACCTCTCCTAGACAGGGAGTACACCTTGGCCCGGGTGTACTAATCGGCTCCCCTTCTTGGGGCTGGGTCAAAACAGGCATTTCTCCGGCTGGCCAAGATAACCCCTGTAGTGCTCAGCTCTCTGTTCCCGGGAGTTGGGCATGATCAGGGGGGATAGGGTTGGAAGGTTTTTGTCTGTTGTATATCTCTCCTGAAGCCTGGAAGGGGTCAAGACAGTGATTCTTGGCCCTGGCCCCATAGTTGGACTCCAAGGTGGGTGGGTAAGGGAGGGATGAAATATAATAAAATACACATGGCTTTTTCAAAAAACTACCCCCCCCCCCCCAAAAGGAAGAGGAAGTCAGCATCCCCTATTTCAGGGGATTTTCAAACAGACAGCGATTCAGATACTGAAATAAGACAGAAGACAGGTTTCTGGGCTTCCTGGCTCGTGATGGAAGGGACGGAGCAGGAAAGACCCCTTTCATCTCTGAGCCCTTTTGCCATCCAAAAGGGCTTTCAAGGTCTAGCAGGTGACCCTCAGTCAGTCAAAAGGTTGAGGAATGGCTCATTTCTAATTCAATGTCGATCTAAAAAGCAATCTGAACAGCTGTTGAGAGCAACAAAGATAGTGGACAGGGAGATCAGGGTGACTCCCATAAACAATTAAATTCATCAAAAGGAGTCATTCGCTGCAGAGATCTATCAGGTGTCTCGGAGGCAGAAATTAAGACGGAGCTGGCGTCCCAGGGTGTGACGGAGGTGCGCAGGGTGACGATAAAGAAGGGTTCAGAGAGAGTGGCCACCAACACCCTCTTTCTGACCTTCTGCAACCCTGTGCTGCCTCCGGTCATCAAAGTCGGTTACCTAAATGTTCATGTTCAGCTATATGTGCCATCCCCGTTAAGGTGTTTCAGATGCCAGAGGTTTGGCCATGTCAGAGACCGCTGTTCTGGGCAGGAGGTGTGCGGTATTGCTGCAAGGCAACCCATGATGGGCCGTGTAAAGATCCGGCACATTGTGCAAACTGCGGTGGCGACCATCCCTCCTCTTCCCGAAAATTGTCCTCTGTGGATTCAGGAATCTGCAATACAAAGAGTTAAGACAGAAAAGAAGATCTCCTTTTTTGAAGCCCGCAAGCAGGTTGTGGGCAGTCAGACGGCCACAGCATCTTCGTATGCTTCGGCCGTAAAGAAAATTTCCACTCGGTCAGTCTGCTGCCAGACTGATGAATTTATCTTTTCAAAGACACTGCAAGGAAGAACTGTCAGCTCTGGTGGAAGCGGGTCCACCACCTCCCAACCCACAGTGAATGCCCCTGGTGGAGGCATAAAATCCGCCACCCCTCAGACTGCCCAGCAGTCTACAACATCTGCTGCTGGGCAGATTAAAAAACCAGCACCCGCAACTCGAATTCCTCTGTCCAGTGCCCGTGCGGGCAAGGGAGTTCTACCCAGTGTGGAGATGGTGGAGATGAGGAAGAAACCTCCACCATCTCCCAAATCCAGACCTCCACCATCTCCAAACTCCAGGCCTTTGTCACCTGCGGGCAAGTCTGCCAGCAGGTCCAAAGACCACCACAGTCCAGTGAAACTAACTAATAAATTCGCTCCATTAGATGCGGACGTTGAAGAGGAGATGACCTGATTTCTCTCCTTTTCGCCTCTGCACCATGGATAGTACAATATTCCATTGGAATATCCGTGGTCTAAATTCCAACTTCGAGGAGCTGCAGCTTCTGTGTCAGTCTCTAAAACCTTCCGTCGTGGCTCTTCAAGAAACTCAAATTCAAAGCCAGAAGACCTTTACTCTTTCTGGCTTTAATATTCTTTCGAAACCTGCACAACCATCCACGTTGGGACTGTCGGGCGGTGTTGCCCTTCTCCTACACAAAACTTTGTTGTATAGTCCTGTCACTCTGTCTACCTCCCTTCAGGCTGTAGCTGCGAGAGTCACTCTCCACAAGACTGTGACAATCTGTTCCCTTTATCTCTCACCTTCTGTCCCGGTTTGTCGTCAGGACCTTGTCAGTCTGATAGAAGAACTTCCTCGACCTTTTTTGCTGTTGGGTGACTTTAACGGTCACAATCCTCTTTGGGGTAGTGCCGGTACGTCACCCAGAGGTCTGCTAATTGAGGATGTCCTTTCAGACTTGGATTTGTGTTGTCTGAATGATGGATCTGCAACTTATCTCCACTCTTCCTCAGGTTCACTTTCGTGTTTAGATTTGTCGGTTTGTGACCCCTCGCTGGTCCTGGACTATGAGTGGTCTGTCCATGACGATCTGCACGGAAGTGACCATTTCCCTGTCCTTCTACAACCTGTATTAACTGCACATGTCTCTGTCTCTCAGCATCTCAATTATAAGAAAGCAAACTGGGATCTATTTGCAGCCACTATTTCCAAGGAGTTCCAGGACACTGATTTTCTTCAGAGTCCGGACCCAGCAGAATCACTGACTAATACTATGATTAAATGTGCTAAAGCCTGTATTCCAGTGTCTTCCGACAAACTTCAAATGCCAAAAACACCCTGGTTCGATTCAGAATGCCAACAAATTTCCAAACTTAGAAAACGGGCTCAGCGTCAGGTATACCAACGACCTTCGGGTCCCAACGCTCGAACCCATCAGAAACTCCGTGCTAAATCAAGACACACTTTTAAAATCAGTAAACGTCGGTCCTGGAGAAGCTTCTGCTCCAGGCTGACATCAAAAACTTCTAAGAAAAAAGTGTGGAACATCATTAAGAAAATCAAAGGGAAGAACACCTGTCCCACTGTGAACCATCTCAAGTTTTCGGATTCTTTAATAACAGAGAAGAAAGCAGTTGCTAATCTGCTTGCTTCAACCATTGAAAAGAATTCCTCCTCTTCTAATAAATCAGTCACTTTTGTCAAAAACAAAGCCCTAAAAGAAAAATCACCCTGCAACTTTTCATCCGACAACATGGAAGACTACAATCTTCCTTTCACATTAAACGAGCTAAAATCTGCCTTACTCTCTTGCAGCGATTCCTCTCCAGGTATAGATGACATTCATTATCAACTATTGAAACATCTTCCGCAAGAAGGTCTGAACATCCTGTTACAGGTATACAACCACGTGTGGACTACAGGTTGCTTTCCACCCTCTTGGCGGAAAGCCCTCATTATTCCCATCCCCAAACCTGGAAAAGATCTTTCTAATCCATCTAACTACCGTCCCATAGCTTTGACCAGCTGTGTCTGTAAATTGATGGAAAAAAATGGTCAATGCTAGGCTCATGTGGAAACTCGAAACCGATGGCCTTTTGGCGAAAGAACAGTGTGGTTTCCGCAAACATCGTAGTACAGTTGACCATTTGATTCGTCTGGAATCTACACTTAGGAACGCTTTTTTAAACAGACAGCATGCAGTGGCAATTTTCTTCGACTTGGAGAAGGCCTACGATACCACCTGGAAGTCGGGGATACTTCATGATCTCCACGATCTGGGTTTTTCGAGGTCATCTTCCGCTTTTTATTCAAAATTTTTTGGCAGAACGACAGTTTCAGGTCCGGGTTGCCACCACTCTCTCTGATGTCCACGAGCAGGAGTTGGGTGTTCCACAGGGGAGCATACTGTCTCCTGCCCTCTTTAGTATTAAAATCAACAATATTGTGAAATCAGTTCAGCAGGGTTCAGACTGCTCATTGTTTGTGGATGATTTTGCTGTCTACGCAACTGGAAGCCTGTACCCGAGTGTCCAGCGCAGGCTCCAACTTTGCGTAGATAAAATCCATCGGTGGGCGGATGAAAACGGTTTCACCTTTTCTGCTACAAAAACCCAGTGTATTCACTTCCATAATTTCCGTCAGTTTTTTCCAGATCCGGAACTTCAAGTAGGAAATCTCCCATTCCAGCTGTTAAAGAGGCCAAATTTCTGGGAGTCATTTTTGACCAAAAACTTAACTTTCTCAGCCATATTAAAAACCTCAAAACTGCTTGCCAAAAGGCACTGAATATTCTGCGGGTCGTAGCACACACCGACTGGGGCGCTGATAAGAAAACTTTGTTGCACCTCTACAGAGCCTGGTCCGTTCCAAACTGGACTAACGGTTGTGCTGTGTACGGCTCCGCAAGATCATCTACCTCAAACTCTTGGACCCTATCACCATCAAGGGCTTCGTCTCTGTCTTGGAGCGTTCCGCACCACCCCTGTGTACAGCCTGTACGCAGAGGCAGGTGAACCTTCACTGTCCAACCGCAGGCTGAAACTGTCTTTGAATTATTACATCCGACTGTTCTCAGAACCGCAGAATCCTGCCTATGACTGTGTTTTTGACCCTCCGTTCCAAAGTAAGTTTGAAACAAACCCGAAATGTATTCCGCCGTTTGGGCTTCGTATGCAGCCTCACGTGCGGAATGCAGGTCTAGACCTGGGTTGTAGTTTCCGATTTTTCCAAGTTTCCGGATCAACCTCCGTGGACCTTTTTCACACCAGAGATTCGTTTCGATCTTGCAGCTTTTCGCAAAGAGTCTACCAGCTCTCTGGGGTACAAGGCATTGTATGCTGACCTCTGTTCGAAATTCCCATCCTATCAAAAAGTTTTCACTGACGGTTCCAAGTCTGAGGATGGAGTGGCCTGTGCAGCCTACTGCCCTGGGGCTCCTTCTCAGATACTGTTGGAACATATCCATTCCGATGCTTCTGTCTATTCTGCTGAACTTACTGCTCTGGTACTGGCTTTGAAGATAATCTCACATTCTTCAAAGAGGGACTTTCTGGTTCTGTCGGATTCGCTGTCAGCTTTGGAAGCCATAGCTGGCCGCAACCTTCAGCATCCAGAACTTTTGCATTTCTTTGAACTTTTTAGCAAGTTGAAAGCGGACGGTTACAACATTACTCTTGCTTGGGTTCCTGGTCATGTTGGCATTGGCGGGAACGAAATGGTTGATCGTTTAGCCAGAATGCCACAAGAGAGAAACTGTCCAACATTTATATCCCCTGTTCAGATGTGAAACCGAAAATTAACGATTATGTGAGAGACTCTGGCAGAGGATTGGAACACACAGACGAGTAACAAACTCTTTCAGATCCGTCCAAACCTTAAGGACTTCCTCCCATCCACGTCGGGAGGTCGTAAAGAGGAAACGGTTCTGTGCCGGCTGCACACCGGCCATTCGTATTTTACCCATGCTTACCTTTTAAAGAGTGAAGAAGCTCCGTGGTGCATTCCATTGTCATGCACCACTCACAATGAAACATGTTCTTTTAGAGTGTTGGGACTTGCACGATGTGAGACACAAACATTTTACAGCGGAGTCCATGAAGATCCTGTTCAGGGATGTCCCGCCTGATGTGATCCTTGGGTTTTTGAGAGAGATTAACATTTTTCATCTGATTTAGATTTTACGGAAGAAAGATTTTTAACAAAGTTTCTGGTGCGTTTCTGGATGATGTCATTTAACGAGATGTATGAAGTTTTTTTTTTATTTTTTAATTTTTTTTTTTATATGACTGGTGAGTTGATTTTAACGTGGTGACAGCCCTGAAAAATGCCCTTTGCGGTCGGCTGGGCTATAAGCAACATTATCTTATCTTATCTTACTCACACAGTCCCCTCTCCTCTGCTGAACTCATTGAGCCCATTACTCACACAGTCCCCTCTCCTCCGCTGAACTCAATGAGCCCATTACTCACACAGTCCCCTCTCCTCCAGTGAACGTATTGAGCCCATTACTCACACAGTCCCTCTCCTCCAGTGAACTCATTGAGCCCATTTCTCACACAGTCCCCTCTCCTCCGCTGAACTCAATGAGCCCATTTCTGATACAGTCCCCTCTCCTCCAGTGAACTCATTGAGCCCATTTCTTACATAGTCCCCTCTCTTCTACTAAACTCATTGAGCCCAGTGTGCCCAGATGCTGTTTGGGCATCACTGAGAATCTTTCTGTTTGGGCATCACTGAACATCTTTCTGTTCGGGCATCACTGAGAATCTTTCTGTTCGGGCATCACTGAACATCTTTCTGTTTGGGCATCACTGAACATCTTTCTGTTCGGGCATCACTGAACGTCTTTCTGTTCGGGCATCACTGAACGTCTTTCTGTTCGGGCATCACTGAACATCTTTCTGTTTGGGCATCACTGAACATCTTTCTGTTTGGGCATCACTGAACATCTTTCTGTTCGGGCATCACTGAACATCTTTCTGTTCTGGCATCACTGAACATCGTTCTTGGTCTGTGCCCCTGCTGCATGAGGGCATTTAGTTTACTCAGTCCGGTTTATCAGCTGATGAATGTGCATGTAACGGCTTGGAGGGAGGTAACTTGCACAAATCTTCCTCCGTCATTTGACCGGGTAATTCCAACGAACAGTTTTTTTATTGTTTTTTTTTATGGTTACATTCAATGGCAACGTTAAGCAAAGAATAAAATATTGTTTGAGCTGGTTTAAGCCTCAACAACTTGAAGGAGCGTCATGTCACCTGAATTTGTATAATTTGATACAAAATTATTTTGCAAAAAAAAAACATGGAAAATTATAGCCTCAAATTAGAAAAGTTTTTGAGATATGAAAACTTTTTAAGCATACGAAATTGTAGCCTCATCAGTAAAATAGCTTTTGAAATATTAACACTTTTAAACGAAGCATATAAAATTGTAGCTTCTCAGTATAAAAGTTTTTGAAATATTAGCACTTTTAAACGAAGCATATAGAATTGTAGCTTCTCAGTATAAAAGTTTTTGAGATATTTACACTTTTAAAACAAAGCATTTGAAATTGTAGCCTCTCAGAATAGTTTTTGAGATATGAACAGTTTTAAACAAAGCATATGAAATTGTAGCTTCTCATTGAAATAGTTTTTGAGATATTAACACTTTTGAACCAAGCATACGAAATTGTAGCTTCTCATTGAAATAGTTTTGAGATATTAACACTTTTGAACCAAGCATACAAAATTGTAGACTCTCATTAAGATAGTTTTTGAGATATCATCACTTTTAAATGAAGCATATAAAATTGTAGCTTCTCAGTAAAATAGTTTTTGAGATAATAACACTTTTAAACGAAGCATGTGGAGTTGCAGCTTCTTATTAATAAAATAGTTTTTGAGATATTAACTCTCAACAGTTTTTGAGATTTTTGCATTTTGCATGAATTTTTCGTAATTTTTCGTAACATTCTGCCCATGATTTCCAAAATGATAATATTTTTTTTGTGATGAATGTGTCTGTTTAAGGTTTTATTTAAGGCAATGCATTGCTTCAGATAACAAAAATGTTGTTTTAAATACCATAATTCCAGAAAAGAAAACCTTCGATCACCGGTGATGGAAATTCAAGGTGAAACAACTGAAGAGGTTTTAAAATGAAGTACCCCTTCTGTTCGTGCGGACCAGCCCTAAACTGACCAGGCAAGGGAGGCTGCCTAAGCTGTAAACTGAGAAAGTTTGGAAGGGGTGAAAACTGCTGATGCTGTGATGAAGGGGTGATGTGTGTTGTTAACAGGCCCCTGCCTGGGACTCACACATGGCTGTGGCTGCTGGTGGGGTTAGGAAGAGAAAGTTATTGATTAAACGATAAGGGAGGCAGGCTGCTGAGGAGATTGGGAGAGGATGGACCCGAAGATCAATAACATGTGTATGGATGATGGTGTTCTGTTCTGTTTTCTGTGGTGGGGACAGAATGGGGAGGGGGGGGGGGGGTTAAGAGATGGCGGGAGGTGGGAGGGAGGGCTGTGTGTGTGTGTGTGTGTGTGTGTGTGTGTGTGTGTGTGTGTGTGTGTGTGTGTGTGTGTGTGTGTGTGTGTGTGTGTGTGTGTGTGTGTGTGTGTGTGGTGTGTGTGGAGGGAGGAGGAGGGAGGGAGGGAGGGAGAGGAGGAGAGAGAAGAGAGAGAGGAGAGAGAGAGAGAGATGAGAGAGAGAGAGAGGAGAGAGAGAGATAGAGAGGAGAGAGAGAGAGAGAGGGAGAGAATGAATTAATCTTTAGTCAGCTAGTAGTTCGTTTGGATGGGGCCTAAGAAAGAGAGAAGGAATGAATGTGTGTGTGTGTGTGTGTTGTGTGTGTGTGTGTGTGGTGTGTGTGTGTGTGTGTGTGTGTGTGTGTGTGTGTGTAGTGTTGTGTTGTGTGTGTGGTGTGTATGTGTGTGTGTCGTGTGTGTGTGTGTGTGTGTGTGGTGTGTGGTGTGTGTGTGTGTTGTGTGTGTGTGTGTGTGTGTTGTGTGTGTGTGTGGTGTGTGTGTGTGTGTGTGTGTGTGCATGCATGTTTGTGTGTGTGTGTGTGTGTGTGTGTGTGTGTGTGTGCATGTGTGGTGTGTGTGTGTGGGCGTGTGTGTGTGTGTGGTGTGCATGTGTGTGTGTTGTGTGCATTGTTGTGTGTGTGTGTGTGTGCATGCGTGTATATGTGCATGCATGTTTGAAGAAAGATGGCATGGCAACCTAAGTGGTCAGCATGTCTGAAGGGGAAGGAAGAAGCTGACAAAACACAATTTACGGATGAGGTCACTAAATGGAGAGATGAATGTCTGGTGCAAGAGCATAAAGATCGATGACGTGTGTGTCCATGAAAACGGGAGGTGACAGAGGGATGGAACATAGGCTTTGTGGCGGATGATGTCACTTCTATAAAAAGAAAATGGAAGTGGCGGGTGAATCACACTGGTCTGTATCTGATCGATGCTGTATGGGTGCGATTAAAGTGTTCTGGCGCTGGCGGTAACTGCTTTATGCACCAGAGGGGGGTCGATTGCATCCTGCCAGGATTCTGTTGACATCGCTCCAATTAAGCTGCCGGGAGATATTTTGTAATTTGTCTCCTGTTGTTTCAGTAGTATTGTTTATTGTAGGCAGAGTGCTTTAACTTTGATTTCTTTTCCGTTGTGGCTTTACATGTATTGTTTCAGCTTTCTTTTTTTTCTCACAATATTTTGATAATGCTTGTATGTTTGATGTTGGGTCGCTGATCACACGTGTTATTCTTGCTATAATGTCATGTTTGGAGCAAAAATTGTCATGAATTTTTTAGACAAGTGCTTTAATGAGTATATTTTGAAATTTATGAAAAAAAAGTCATGAACCCCACATGTTAATTGCTGTGTTCTTCAGTGAATATTTCACTGTGAAACTATTTCATTTCAGCACAGTGTTAACACATAATGTATATAATTCAAATGTGTTTGGTTTTGTCCATTTACTACTTGTATATGTTGTTGTTCTTGCTTTTACGTTGAAATCCAGGTCAGAACAATGGTTTATGTATTAATTTTTTTTTAAAAATTAAAGTCCGGTCCAGTTCATTTAGTTTTAATGTCTGTTTTATTGTTTGTGTTTTTACTCTGAAATCTTGGCCAACGCATTTGTTTTATACGTAATATATTGTTCGTGTTTTTAACATTGAAGTCCTGTGTCATAGTGGATTTATATGATGTTGTGATTTGTATTTTTTCATTGAAGTTCTGGCCAGTAAAACGGTTTGTGTGTAGGTCTGCGTGACAGTGGCCTCGCCAGCATTTAGCAAAATGTTTTCGCTAAAAACCAGTTGGTTGTAGGGATGTTGTAGCTGACACGGGAACATCAGCGTTGTTGCTGTCTCGGTGTTCGTCACAGAATTTCACCGGCCAGTAGGAATGCTCTGCAGTGCCTATCTCCTCTTTTAGCGTCCTGCAGCATTCCGGGTGTTTTTCTGGTTTCCGTGTGCTGATAAGAATTTGAAATGAAAGGTTGAAGTCTTCACCAAAACCTGATGGCAGTAAGGGGAGGAACTGCAATAAGGTAAGGTAATGTAATGTTGCTTGTAGCCCAGCCGACCACAAAGGGCTGTCACTGCGTTGAAGTCGACTCACAAGTCATTCATTCACACAACCCTTTAAAATACATCTTCTAAAAACACACCCGAAATGTTGTTGAAAATCTTTCCACTGTAAAATCTCAGATCAGATGAAAAATGTTATAATCTCCCTAAGAAATTCAAAGATCACATCAGGTGGAACATCTCTGAACAAGGTTTTCACGGAGTCTGCTGTAAGATGTTCATGTCTCACATCATGCAAGTCCCAACACTCTAACAGGAACAGGAACTGCAATAGCTTCGCCCTGTCTGGGGCATGCCATGATGGACGACAGATCCGATTCCCGTCCTTCCACCGCCTTAAGCTTCTCTGAACTTCATCAGGTGTCCATTGACTGCTGGATGGACAGACAGGGTTGTCAAGCCACACAAATCTGACCTGCTGTGGTCTGAGCTCATGACCACCACTCTGTGGCAATAACTCTTAACTATTGACGATGGGTCTCTGTCAGATTAAGTACCAACCCCTGAAGTCATGAGTTCGAACCACTTGCAGAGTCAGATTCTTTTCAGCCGGAAAACCATGTCTGTCAACCAGGAGTGAATAGGTACCTCATTTAATCAGGTTCTAGCCCCCCTCCCCAGGGCTGTTAGGCTTTAGGGCGTTTGATAGAGATAACAGAAATAGATAATACATATAGATAACAGATAACATATATAAAAGGGTTCAGTCCATAGAAGATCTGAATACATGTTGACCTGCCAGAACAATTTTGTTCCACACTTCACCTGTCAGACACTGCTTGGGCTTGAACCAGCAGCCCTTAGACTAAGAAACCAAGTGTTCTAACATCTGACTGTTGCACAGTTGGGGTTTTTAGATTCAGGCTGTGACGAGAGCACTGGATTTATGTGCATGTCTTCATAAGCAGAATGTTTTCTTCATCCTCCCTGAGGTTTCCTCCCCAGCGTTTTATTGTTTATACATAAAACATACCAGAAGGCCATTCATTGTTCTGTAATTTTCTGTGTGCAGCAAAACCTGCAGCAGGAAATGAACGACATGAAGAGCCAGGTGGACGAGGTTCGAGACCTGGCCATCACGCTGATGTCGCGCAGTCACCGCTTCACCCCCATGGTGGAGCCGGAGCTGACCCACCTCAACCAGTGCTGGGAGGAGGTGGCCACTCTCTTGAAGGTCAGACGCTGGTCCTTGACCACAGCACAGCTTGGCCTTTGCTTTGCCATTGAACAGTGTGAAGAGAATGTTGATTTTGGTTGTTTGTTTTGTTTTGTTTGTGTCTTTAAAATTGGCAAGACAAATAGAGGAGAGTGTTGATTTTTTTGAACAAGAGAATTAGAAGAGAATTTAATTTGGACAAATAGAGTAAGCTGTTTTTTTTTTTTTTTTTTTTTTTTTTAGAATTGGCAAGACAAGTAGAAGAGAGTGTTGATTGTTTTTTGACAAGGCAAATGGAAATGACTGTTGTTTTTGACAAAACAAATGGAAGAGAGAGTCTCTTCATAACCAGACAAATAGAATGCACGTATGTATATATGTATGTATTACAGTGATGAACAATAAGTCGTCAACACCGCCCACAGTGTTAATTTTTTTAAAAATAATTCAAGCTTTCGCCTCTCAAAAGGCTTCTTCAGGAACTGGATTGTATGTATATATGTATGAGTATTTTTGGACAAGACGAAAAAGAAGAAAATGTTGCTTTTTGGGCATGACAATTATAAAAAAGGAATGCTTGTTTTTTGACAAGACAAAGAGAAGATAGTGTTACCTTCTTTTTTTAGACAAGACCAAACAGAAGAGGGTGTTGCTTGTTTTTTTTGACAAGACAGTTAAAACAGATTGTTGCTTTTTTTGGTTGCGAAGACCAATAGATGAGAATGGTACTATTTGTTTGGAAGACAGATAGAAGAGAGTGTTACTATTTTTGTCATGGCAAGACAAATAGAAGAGAGTGTTACTATTTTTGTCATGGCAAGACAAATAGAAGAGATAGGTAAGATAATGTTGCTTAAGCCCAGCCGACCGCAAAGGGCCACATCAGGGCTGTTCACCACGTTAAAATCACTCACCAGTTTTAAAAAAAAAACAAAAAACAAACAAACAAACTTTCACACATCTCCTTAAATAAGACAAATAGAAGAGAGTGTTACTATTTTTGTAATGGCAAGACAAAAAGAAGAGAGTGTTACTATTTTTGTCATGGCAAGACAAATAGAAGAGATTATTAGTATTTTTGTCAAGGCAAGACAAATAGAAGAGTGTTACTTGTTTTTTTGAGAGGACAAACAGAGGAAAGTGTTGCTTTTTCAAAATTTTGACAATACAGAAGAGTGGCTTTTTTGTTTTTTTTCTTAGAAGACCAGCAGAAGTGCACCGCCTTTTTTTTCTAAAAGTTTGAAGACCAACACAAGAGAAGACCAAGACCAGCAGAAGAGAATGTTGCCGGTTACGTTGACAAGAGCAACAGAAGGGAGTGCTGAGGTCGTGGGTGGCTGTGTGTGTGTCCCCAGGCCAAACAGGAGGTCCTCAGCAGCGTGGAGGTCAGCAAAGTGAGCATCCAGTTGAAGAAGACCCCCTCCCCGGCCAGACAGTCCCCCCAGCTGAAACCGGAGGAGGAGGCTGAGTTCAGCGCCGCCTACCAGACGGTGCAGAACAAGATGGCTGCCTTCGAAAATGACGTGGTCACCGGCGGGGAGTTACGGGAGGTGGACTTCACCGACTGTATTCAGACCAGTGTGGAGGTCAGTGGTGTGAATGGGTTTCTTTCAACTGTTTTGGTGCGTGTCTGTGATAACTGTATGGACTAGAATGTTTTGACTCTACGAGCTGAGAAGCATGGGTCCAAGTCTTGGCATCACCTACAGGTTGACATGTGTCTCATGCAGGGAGGTGAATGAGTACGGAAATCCATAAACTTGCTTTTTTTGTGTATTAAAGCTGAACAAAACAGAAAAAAGAAAAAGGAGAATGTGCTTGTGGTTGGCATTGAGACTTACACAGACCAGGTAAGAGTGAAGTGATAGTAATTCACGCTGACTTTTTGTAATATTCGTTTTGGTTTGTCCACCTTGGGCAGTCAGGCTTGTTTGAAGATGGGATGACTGCAGGTAGAAGTTGAAAAATAAAAGCAAAAATAGAACTACTGAACTGCCAAAATGAAAAAATAGAACTACTGAACTGCCAAAATGAAAAAAATAGAACTACTGAACTGCCAAAATGAAAAAAATAGAACTACTGAACTGCCAAAATGAAAAAATAGAACTACTGAACTGCCAAAATGAAAAAATAGAACTACTGAACTGCCAAAATGAAAAAATAGAACTACTGAACTGCCAAAATGAAAAAAAACAAAACCCAAGCAATTTACAAAACGGACACAAGGTATTTTGACGGCCCTCTTCAGGCGGGACAAACAAAATTCAAAACAACAGAAACGAAGGATGAACAGAAAGTCACTTTGTTTTTTTTATATCTGGGTGCAAACTGTTGCACAGGTGAACAACAGAAATATTAATCTGGCCGTGATTATTTTTGTCGTCCGCAAGGAACGTAAGGCCCTGAACCGTGGCTGCGGTAAGCTGTTTTTTTCCCCAGGCCCATCTCACCTCCCTGATCAGATTACAGGAATTTCTGATCGCTGGGGTCAACCTGCATGCTGACCTGCTTGTAGACCGAATGCTTATTAGTGTGCATGAGGACACTCATCACCAGGTGTCTCGTATCAAAGATCCTTAAATGCAAGTCAGCATTCGGGTGTGCTGAACACATGAACATACTATCATGTTACTTGGAGAAGAGCTGGGGCAGTACAGTGCATTGTTTACTACCCACTGAAATCCGGTGGGGAGATTCAGCAACAATAGCTGCATTGTGGACAGCTTGAGATTAGTCTGTCACGCTATCTGATCACCAGTAGATAAGATAATGTTGCTTATAGCCCAGCCGACCGCAAAGGCCACATCAGGGCTGATCACCAGTGCTCATGCAACGTCACACATGTGAACATTTGTGTGTGATGTGTGTGTGTGTGTGTGTGTGTGTGTGTCGTGTGTGTGTGTTGTGTTGTGTGGTGTGGTGGTGTGTGGTGTGTGTGTGTGTGGGTGTGTGTGTGTGTGTGTGTGTGTGATGATGTGTGTGGTGTGTGTGTGTGTGTGTGTGTGTGTGTGTGTGTGTGTGTGTGTGTGTGTGTGTGTGTGGTGTGTGTGTGTGTGTGTGTGTGTGTGTGTGTGTGTGTGTGTGTGTGTGTGTGTGTGTGTGTGTGTTGTGTGTGTGTGTGTTGCGCGCGCGCGCATAAAATAATGTGAATGAGTCTAGACTGGCCTAATCACCTCATAGTAATTGGATTCAATTAACTTGCATGCTACGAGGCTGAAAGGGTAAAATCCCATAGGTTTAGTGGCGGTAAAGGAAGTAAGGTGTCAGACATGTGTGGGACCTGGCAGTGCGGAAGGCAGAGCACGACCTTTACCTTCCACCACTTTACCTTCCCTGAATTGAATCAGGTATCCAAGTTACTGCTGGATGGACGGGGTTTTTAAGCGGTACAAGTCTGAGCCCCACAAGAGGTTCAAACTCAGGACCCTGAGCTCTGCGGCCAAACGCTTTAACCATTTGACTGTGTGCCTGTTTGCTGGCCTGGCCCAGGCATATGGCCCCAACAGATCCCTGTGCAGGACTTCAGGACAGGGAGCTGATGGGATCACAGACTGCCCAGTAGAGGATTCACCAGTCATGCAGCTGTAGGAACTCTCCTGAAATAAGGTAGTGGATTTCACTGCAGTCGGATTTGTGATGTTTGTCGCAAGAAAACTGAGACGTGAGAGCAGCGCTGGCAAATATGGATGATTAACGAAATTTTATTTGTTTTAACATCATCGATGATGAACAGACGTTAAAATAACCACTGAACTGAACTGAACGAAATTTTTCATGCTTTGTCTTTGAATTATTATGCAGTCCACTGCTGCATTATGTAAATTCACGCTGACTAGCTGCCAGCTGGAAGGGTAGTTGCTTCACATTGCGAGGCCTTTTTCTGGTTTGGTGCCCATTGAGAGAGTGGCCGATGGTTTCCGGGGGCAGGAGGATCCCATGCTGCAGTGTAGATCAAGCCGAAACTGCTGATTTCAGCGACCTTGGCTCACTGGCATGCGCTACAGCTCACCTGCCATCTACAGTCATGAGAGAGTGATGACGAAGGGTGATAAGATTCACAGGGGGAACGCTTCTTACCTCATGTGTTTCAAAGAGTGCTTCGACTGTCTACTTTTGGAGAGGCCCACAGTCAGATTTTTAGAAAGTTTGTTGTTGAGCTTAAGGTTGTGAGTTAGAATCGCTTGTTTGGTTGGATGTGTGTTGCATGAAAACCATCTCCATCTACCTGGAAGTATATGGTTCCCTGATTCAGTTCAAGGATGGTTCAGACGATTGAAGGAGTAAGTTGGGCTAAGCCCAAAACTTTAACAATTTACTGTGCTTACGGCCATTAAGTCGTTGCATTTTCACCTTTCACCTTTATCCTTATGTGAACTTCCTTTTCCAGATTTTAAAGGGAAGGCAATTTCCATTTCACGCTTGTTGAGGTGGAATCTGTTCTTTCCCCTCCAACCCCACCCCAAAGGAATGGGATGCGGAAGCTAGGGAGCTGTTTGCAGTATCCGGAGGATGTTTGGGGCTGTTTGCAGTATCCAGAGGATGTTTGGGGCTGTTTCCAGTATCCGGAGGATGTTTGGGGCTGTTTGCAGTATCCAGAGGATGTTTGGGGCTGTTTGCAGTATCTGGCGGATGTTTGGGGCTGTTTGCAGTATCCGGAGGATGTTTGGGGCTGTTTGCAGTATCCGGAGGATGTTTGGGGCTGTTTGCAGTATCCGGAGGATGTTTCTTGTTCTGGCGCATGCAGTGATGTCTCGTTCTGCTTTGATTTCTCCCATTTTTTCTGTCTTGGTGGCAGGCATGTCCCATGAGCAGTTGTGCCACAGGGCCACAGATACCACTACGTTGTTGAAAGGGACTTCAGTGCCTTAGCCTGCTTCTTCTTCACATCTCACTGCTGTAGTCCTAGTTTTCATGTTGTTTTTTTCACTCTGTCTTTATTGATTTCAGGGTGTGTGTTAATCACACACATCTCAGGGAGCTATGACTTCAGAAGTGACTTTGGTAAAATAGTTGGAGGAAGCAGTATTTTCATTTGCTTTCGGTGATGGATAATAAAGGACATTTGAAAACACAGGCCAGTGCAGGTTTGATGAAAGCAGAATTGGTGTCTGTGAGCAGAAGATGGAGGAGGAAGGAGAGGAACTGCAAAGGGAGGTCAATGCAACGTTAGAACAAGGGGAACAACTGCTGCAGGCTGCAGAAAATGACCGTGATTCCGTAGCCCATGCCAGCATCAACAGCCGAATGCAGGATTTGAAGGTATTTCATCTCCTGTCATGTGCTGGTGATGTAATAAATATATTGCTGTCCTCTCCAGATTGTTTACGTTCGACTTTTGACTCTGTCTTCAGAAGTTTGTAGGGGGAGGATGGCTGGGGTTTGGGTCTTCCTTCATCGTGTGATTTTATAGTGTGATTACAAGGTTAACCGATGATTTGTTTTTGTTTTCAGTTTAGTCATGCATTCCTGTTGTTGGTGTTATTGTTTTTAAAACAACATCTGGTGGAATACAGCAAGGTGTTCTGGTTTGTATTGTTTAAAGAACAGAAATAAGAATTTGAAAAGAATGTCTTTACTTCGATGAACCAATTTCTGTACAATAGTTGACAGAGAAAGAATCATTTCATGAGTCATGCATGGATACGTACAGACAGTGGGTTATTCTTAAGTCATGCACGGGTTGACATAGATTATTCTAGCTGATGCATAGTTAGACAGTGGAATACAAACAGGCCAAACAGTCAATTATTTCACAGTTCTTGCATGAATAAACAGTGAGTATTTTACAGTTCTTATACATATGTACAGTGGAGTATTACAGCTCATGTGTGGATAAACAGTGTATTATTCACTGTTCATGGGCAGATAGACAGTGGACTTTTCCGAGTTCATACAAGCATAGATGATAAGATATTCACTGTTCATGCATAGATAGACAGATGGATTATTGCAGTTCATGCATGGATAAGCAGAAGATCATTCACAGCTCATGGATGGACAGGATTCATTGACAATGGATTTATGAACAGTTCATGCATGGAGTTGTGGGTTGTTCACAGTTCATGATGAAATTAACACACGGACAATGGATTGTTCGCATTTCATGCATGGAATCAATGCATAGACAATGGACTATTCATTGTGCATGTATTGAACTAATACGTTGGCAATAATTTATTCACAGTTTATGTGTAAAAACTGATGTGTGTGGACGAAGGACTGTTCGCAGTTCATGAATGGAGTCTGTGCCTGCGCAGTGAGTTGTTCACACTTCGCGCATGGAATCGATGCTGTGGAAATTGATTTCATACTTCACGCATAAATTTGACGCACGGACATTAGAATACTCGCTGTTCATGTGAGGACAGAAGTGGATTATTCATGCGTAGATTACGACGGTGAATGTTGACGAGTGGGCTATGTAACAATGAATCATTCACGGTCGACCTGTGGGGGTGTGACAGGAGCAGTGGAAAGAGGTGTGTAGCCATAGGGACAGGAAGCAAGAAACCTTGCTCCTCCTGGCTCCGGCCTGGTCCACCTTTCGCCATGACGACCAGGAGCTGACCTTGTGGCTGACCACCGCTGAGCAGCAGCTTCAGGCAGGGGACATCACTGACGTGGAGGTGAGTCCTCGTTTCCCTCAGCTTGTGTGTGTCGCTGTGTGTGTGGCCTGGTTAGGATGGATTGGAATGTTCCAGTGTGGGGTGTCAGGGGGGACTGTGATGGTCATCGCGTGGACTGTCACTGGCTGGTTTGTGTGCTGTGTTGCCCGTGTAGGTTATTGTTGTCTCGTTCGTCATGTCTTTAGATGGATTCCCCCGTCTCCTCGACAAAGGTGGCAGTACGTCGCAGGTCCTCCAGTCCTCCGTAGAGCTTCCGGGCCACTGGTATTGGGTCGGGCCAAGTTTTCTCTCGAAGCGCTTGGTGGAGCGGGCAGGACTGCAGCAGATGTTCTGTTGTCTGGCTGCCTGTTCTACAGGGGCACTGCTCTGTGTTGCCGATGCGGAGTTTAGAGAATAGGTGGTGTTTCAGGCGGTTGTGGCCTGTCCTGAGCCTGAAGATGACTACCTGCTCTCGTCGAGTCAGCAGGTAGTACGGGTCTGCTCTGTTGTGGGGTGGATGCTGCTGCTTCCACTTGTTCTGCAGCTTGGCCTTGATGATGGCTCTGGATTCGGTGTAGCTGGTAGATCTGTCCATCTGCTCCTTTGTAGTGCCCTCCTTTGCCAGGGAGTCAGCAGTCTCATTGCCGAGCACATTGCAGTGGGAGGGAATCCACTGTAGGGTGACTGTGTGACTTGTGCAGAGGGAGGCGAGAGATGAGGACAGATCGTTGAGCTCTGGATCTCTGTTGGACTGAAGGGCCTGCAAGATGGACAGGGCGTCGGCCAGGAAGACAACGTTGTGGCTGGCATAGGGGCTGACCTCGATGTGGGCTGCTGCTGTTTTCAGGGCTTCTGCTTCAGCTCTGTAATTTGTGGAGTACAGGCCGGTAGCGAGGCAGATCTTTTCTTCCCTGCCTCCTGGATATTGGACATAGACTCCTGCCCCTCCATTTCGAATGGCATCTGCTGCAGAGCCGTCGGTGTAGACATGAGTCCAGGACTCTTTGGGGAACTGGGTATGGAGGAGTTCAAGGGAGAGGGACTTTCTTTCAGGGCCGCTTTGGGAATCTTTTGGGCCAACACCAGGGATGCTGCACTGGATGAGGGAGGGTTCCTTCGCTCCAGGGAGGGACGGCAAGACACCGGGGTATCACTTCGGGGTCATGGTCAAGGATATCGTGATGTTGCCATTCTAGGATCCTGCTCTGGTGTACGAATCTCCCTCTCTTCAGCCGTCCTTTTGTTGGCTGGGACAGTCTGTCTTTCATGGGGTGGCCTTGCAGCCTCTTGAACTTGGCAGCCTGGGTCAGGAGTTGGCGTCTCTGCGGTCCTCAAGGGGCTGGAGCTCTGTGATGGTTTCAAGCTCCTGGATTGGCGTAGACTTCATGGCTCCTGTGATGATACGGGCAGCTTGATTCTGAATCTTGCTGATCCGTTCAAAATTGGATTTGGCTGTAGTGCCCCGTGCAGGCATGCCATACTCCAGCACTGGCCTGACTCTACCAGTGTACAGTCTCCTGAGGGTCGTGTTGTCTGCACCCCATGTTGTTCCTGCCAGCTTCCTCATGAGGGCAAGGCGTACTTTTGCTCTTAATTCTGTTTTCCTCTGCTTGCTTCTTCCACGTCAGGCGTTTGTCAAAGGTGACTCCCAGATACGTGGGGTTATTTTCAGCAAGCAGAGTTTGTCCATTGATGCTCAGGTTGGCCTTCTGTTCTTTGGGCGAGAGGCTGAAAACAGTGTAAGTGGTCTTCTTGGCATTAATTGTTACCAGCCACTGTTTTGTCCAGCTTTCGAGAACATTCAGCGCCTGCTGTAGCCTGTAGTTGGCAGTTGTGAGGTACTCTTCCGAGCACCATAGGACAAGAGTGTAGGTTATCATGTATGGACTTTTTCACTTGCCAATGTGGAGTGCAGCATTGTCGGTGAGGATTGGGATGTTTCGTCAGTGTGAATTGTGGTGGTGCCATCTGTGGATTGGGATGTTTCGTCAGTGTGGATTGTGGTGGTGTCAGTGTGGATTGTTGTTTGTCAGTGTGGATTATGATGTCATCCAGTGTTGATTGGAATGTTGTCAGTGTGGACTGTTGTTTGTCAGTGTGGATTGTGATGTCATTCAGTGTTGATTGCAATGTTGTCAGTGTGGACTGTTGTTTGTCAGTGTGGATTGTGATCTCATTCAGTGTTGATTGGAATGTTGTCAGTGTGGACTGTTGTTTGTCAGTGTGGATTATGATATCATTCAGTGTTGATTGCAATGTTGTCAGTGTGGACTGTTGTTTGTCAGTGTGGATTGTGATGTCATTCAGTGTTGATTGGAATGTTGTCAGTGTGGACTGTTGTTTGTCAGTGTGGATTATGATGTCATCCAGTGTTGACTAGAATGTTGTCAGTGTGGACTGTTGTTCGTCAGTGTGGATTATGATGTCATTCAGTGTTGATTGCAATGTTGTCAGTGTGGACTGTTGTTTGTCAGTGTGGATTGTGATGTTGGTGTTGACTGGTATGTTGTCCGTGTGGATTGTTACACTTGTCAGTGCAGATTGTGATGTTTGCAGTGTGAATTGCGATGTGGTTAGTATGGATTGTGATGCTGCAAGTGTACACTGTGACGGTGCTTGAGTGGATTGTGGTGATGTTGATGTAGATTGTGAAACTGTGCATATGGATGCTGTGTAATGGTGTCTGTGTGGAAAGTAATGGTGTCTGTGTGGATTGTAATGGTGTCTGTGTGGAATGTGATGGTGTCAGAGTGGATTGTAATGGTGTCAGAGTGGATTGTAATGGTGTCTGTGTGGATTGTAATGGTGTCAGAGTGGATTGTAATGGTGTCTGTGTGGATTGTAATGGTGTCAGAGTGGATTGTAATGGTGTCAGAGTGGATTGTAATGGTGTCTGTGTGGAACGTAATGGTGTCTGTGTGGATTGTAATGGTGTCTGTGTGGAATGTGATGGTGTCAGAGTGGATTGTAATGGCGTCAGAGTGGATTGTAATGGTGTCTGTGTGGATTGTAATCGTGTCAGAGTGGATTGTAATGGTGTCTGTGTGGATTGTAATGGTGTCAGAGTGGATTGTAATGGTGTCTGTGTGGATTGTAATGGTGTCAGAGTGGATTGTAATGGTGTCTGTGTGGATTGTAATGGTGTCAGTGTGGATTGTAATGGTGTCAGAGTTGATTGTAATGGTGTCTGTGTGGATTGTAATGGTGTCAGTGTGAATTAAGATGTTGCCAAGGTGGACTTGATGTGTATTGCCATATTACCTGTCATAATTGTCATATCTTACATCGTGGATTGTGATGTTGCCAGTATAATGTATCTCTTCTGCTCTGTGTGTGTGTGTGTGTGTGTGTGTATGCGTGTGTTTATGTGTGTGTATTTGTGTGTGTGTGTGTGCATGTGTGTGTGTGTGTGCGCATGTGTGTGCGTGTGTTTGTGTGTGTGTGTGTGTGTGTGTGAGAAAGAAAAAAAAACCCGCGCAAGCAGAAACAATACGAATCCATATTTGCTTTGTGTGTGTGTGGTCCCTGTGCCCGCATTCCAACTTAATTACACGTCTGTAATTAAAAACAAAGAAACCACGCAAACATAGCAACGAAGCAACCCCGGCAACCAACCACCGTCACCTGATGCAGCACGTGATTGACAAGCTGAAAATAAGAACACTGTGCGGCCAGACCTTCAGCAGGCATGTTGACATTGCGGCATAACCTGACCTGCAGCGGCTGTGTGTCTGCTGGGAATCTTGTTGTCATCGTCAGGTGCGATCCATTCTTCACCCGTCATTAACGGCGGCAACAGCAGCAAAAAAAAACAACAACAGACAGGCACCACACCGCGTGTGGATACTCAGTCTTTGCTCAGACAGACAGACAGACGGACGGGTGGATGCTAAGCATGCTCTTCCTTTCTTTCCTACTGGCGTGGATGTTACAGTTCATTCCTGTGGTGATGGTGTGCGTCGAAGGTGTGCTGAAAGACTGAGGGCGTGGGATTTAAATGAGAAACGGGGTGGGGGGGGGGGAGGGAAGGGGGGGTGCAGGTGAGTTGTGGAAGAGAGTGAAAGAGAAGAGAAGAGAAGAAGGAGGAGAGGAGAGAAGAGAAGAGAAGAGAAATAGGGGAGGGAGGGAGGGAGGGAGAGAGAAAGAAGAGAGAGAGAAGAGAGAGAGAGAGAGAGAGAGAGAGAGAGAGAGAGAGAGAGAGAGAGAGAGAGAGAGAGAGAGGAGAGAGAGAGAGAGAGAGAGAGAGAGAGAGAGAGGAGAGAACAAACAGGTACAGATGTGAGAGAACTTCAGACCAAATCATGGCATTCCAGTTTTCTCCATCTTCTCTTTCAAAGACCCTCTTTCCATCATACACGTGCACATACACACACGCTCGCAAACGCACACGCGCGCATACACACACACACACACACACACAACACACACACACACACACACACACACACACACACACACACACACACACACACACACACACACCACACACACACACACACACACACACACACACACAATCCTCACATGTACGAAAGTCGGTGCGCTAAGAACAAGCATGCACACCTTAACATCACCAGCAACAGCATCACGTTATTGCACAGCTCGATCACAACACACACAACGCACGACACCACATTCACACCACCACCCACACACACACCCACACACACACCACCACACACCACACACACCACCAACTTCCCTTGCGATATATGTGATGATAATGGGGGATAAAAACAAGAATCCCTACCTTACATTTAAGTTTTCGAGAGAGAAAAGATACATAACGTTTATTTGCACAGCTCGAGAAGAAGTTTTTATGCTTCTAACGCTGGTCCTTCTGTGTTGCACCCCATTCCCCTCCTCTCCCCCCCCACCCCACATTCTCCCTTCCCCTCACTCCCACCTCCTCTCTCCTTGACACATCCCCTATGATTAAAAACGTGAAAAATCTGTTGTTGTGTGTGTGTGTGTTTGTGTGTTTTGTTTTTTTTTTCAACAGAATATTTTTTTAGTTATGTCACCGTCTCTTTCTCACTTTTGTGTGTTTCCACCACCCTCCCTGGCCATTCCACCACCACCTTTCCTGCCCCTAGCCCTCTGCTCGCACCCTTCCCCATAGTTGTGTTGTGTGTGTGTGTGGTGTTGTGGTGTGTTTGTGTTGTGTGTGTGTGTGTGGTGTGTGTGTGGGGTGTGTTGTGTGTGTGGTGTGTGTGTGGGGGTGGGTGGTGTGTGTGT
>CM031610.1:23457098-23472098 GCA_018398815.1 Conus ventricosus
GTTGATCATCAGACATGAGATATCGATCACCGAAGTTCGCAATTCGCACCTGGAATTTTGAGCAAGAACGATAACAACACGAAAAACATTTATAGTAGCGTCCCTTTCTTGTGACGTAGCATCCTGTAAGCTGCTGAAGATGGCCGAGTTGTGCTTGTCATGTGAAAGCAGTGATTACGACCCTTCTGCGACAGATACCAAACGACATGCATCTATTGAAGACCAGATGACTTGTAAGGCCATTACCAGTCGGAAGCTTACGCAGACGAGTCCACGGATCAGCCGATCACTGACTCGACGTACTTGCACAGCGGTCGTGAAGATCCGATTGAATTCAAGTTCCTTGTAAGAATGCATAATTACTAAGTAGTCTGATGTACAATTTATTGTGTAATGTTACATGTAGAGAGATGGTATAGATACTCGATTAGCGTATAATAGCCGCGAGATTTTTGCTTAACTCTTGATCAAGACTTTGTGACACATCGTTTGATTAGCGCAACATTCTTTGGCCCATTGGACTGTGTAGTAGTACTTCGTATAGTAGTAGTAGTTAGTAACGACAGCTGATTACGTAGCCGAGGCATCGCGCCTTCTTGAATCCCCAGCCATGTTATTGTTTAGTATTCTGAATTGTTTGTTTGCGTACGCATATTGGTTTTATTAATCAAATCAAATAACAATTTATTGAATTTATGATCTGCATCATGAGATTTTTTAATGAGTTAGTAGATTGTGCAAACTGAGGTAGAGTAATCAGTCCAAAGATGTGTTATTCATTTCCAAAAAACATTTTGTGGTTATATCTAGACAGTGTTCAATGAAGATTTTCCCATCTGCGTCCGTGTATCACTATCATTATATAATTTGAAAAATCCTTTATTTGTACATCCACCAAATCATTAAATATTATGTAGACTTCGATCTAGATCACCGAGCTATACGTCCTACCTTTTAATGATGCAAGTTTAAGTAGTATCTTAGCCGTTGTTCATAATTCATACTTTTGCATTGCCGTAGTACTTTGTAAGCCCTTCTTTGTATTTCTCAACTGCCTTTGACTGCCTTTTGAGTAGGATACCATGATATTCCATATTCTAAGTGCGTCGTACCAGACTTTTGTACAAATTCAATAATATATCTTTATTCCAGTATGGAAAGTTCTCTTATTATGTCCTATCATTTGGTTTTTGCTTATTGATGATTTTATATATGTACATCGAAAGAAAGTAAGTGTCCGAAATAACCCCAAGATCTTTTTCTTCCTCACACCCATTTATTCATTTTCTTGTCCATTTACCTTCATAATTTTATAATACTTAATTTGGTATGTTTACCATAGTGCATAACACTACATTTGGATACGTTGAAATGTAAGTTCCATTTCATTAGACCAATTTCTTGTAATAGTATACATCCCTTTGTATTTTTGTATGATGTAGAAATTTCCATAGTTTCGTGTCAGCAAAAATCTGACAATGGCGTGGACCAGATTCTGAAATCGTTTATGAATATAGTAAAAGTATGGGTCTCTAGAAACTGCCTTGAGGTATACCACTTAGTACAATCTGATCTTTGTTGAATTGGCGTCTTTATCCTAACATTTTTTGTGTCGTCCCAGACTGAACATGACAATTAAGCCTTATTTTCAAATTTCAAGTTGTCCAATGGAGGAAACTGCTCCATTATGGCACGCTGAAGAATCCAGTGCTGGGGCAAGGTGAGGAGATGGCAGCAGTCCTGGCAGAAATACCAGGCCCTCAAATGCAATCACGTCAACATCACCGGTTCCAAACTGTGTGCCTTGATGTGTATGTGCTGAGGACAGCATACTCACAGTATCGCCCAGCAGTACAGAAAAGACATTGAAAATGAAAACAAGTAAGAGCAGGTTTATTTTTCCCATAACTTGAAAAAGAAATATGAATCATGAACCCAGAGCGTTGGACTGTCGACTTCGATACAATCACATACTTTTTCAGAAAAACGCATGTTAAAACGTTTGCATGCGTCATCAAAAATAGTGCCCGTTATGCGGCCGACAGTCGGTAGTACCTGTTATGTGGGCCTCTAACAAAATTAAAAACATTAGGTCAAAGAAGAGAAGAGCCTCCCACTTCAATTTCTTTCTTGCTCTTTCCATTTTTTTTTTCCTCCAAAATTGCCCTTCTTAAGTATACAGAGTTGCAAGTTACATCTTTCGTAGATTGTGCCATTTTTATTTGGGTCCTTGACGAGAAGATACTTCATCTGATAATACTGGAAACGGAGGGCGACAGGAAAACACTCGTGAACAAGAACTGTCAGGGAGTTTGAAGCGGTGAATTATCATTCAACTCAGAACATTTATTAGCGAAAAGGTGGATGAAACACACTCTATCTACACGAAACCGGCAATTTATTGAACAAACTGGAAAGAAGCGAGAAACAAGAAGAGGGGAGGAGTAAGGTTAGTATAATACAATTTTGCCAAACATTATCAATCATCAATTATCAGTAACATCCCTAAAAAAAAATTAATGTGAAGTAGCCCATTTCCCTTAAAAATCAGATTCCAGTGCTTTTGCTATGGACATGTATAACCGGCAACCACTGGTCCACTACAAGACAACAGTCAAGATAAAAAACAATTCTGTTGATTCAACATCAGCAACACGCAAAACAGTATTACAATGTTCGAAGAAGATTGTGAAGCACATTTTGTGTGTTACAATGGTTTTATTTACCCCTTGTCAATTTCTCCACTCTCTTCTCACATGTGTACACTCACACACACGTCACACACACACACACCAAAAGTCAGCGGGGGTTGGGCTTTGGGGAGATTCCAGTTACACGATCACCCTCCCCACTCCGACTAAAAATAGGTACAAGAAAAAAAAAGGTAAAGTGGGGGGGGGTTTTCCCCAGGACACCCCCCCCCCCCCCCCCTCCGGCCTAAAACCTGTAAAATATATAAGGCAAAAAAAAAAACACTTTGATGGTGCCAGAACCCCCACCGCTGACAAAACTCCTGAAACTGCCCCCCCCCCCATCCCTGTCCCCTGAGAAAGATAAAGAAAAGATCATGCATTGTGCTGGTGCCCCGTTAAATATCTGTTTCTGAATGTAACAAACTGCTGGTATGAACACTCGGGGGCAAGGATTTTGGGGTGGAAAAAAATTGAAAGCAAGTGTTAACGCTTGGGGTGGCAGGCAACAGACACCTGCCCTGGCCCCCCCCCAAGCCCGTCATCACTGTGAAAATTGATTCCTTACTTTCTGCAGACATGGGACATGTGTCCCCATGAAGTGCGAAAACAGTCTGAGCACGCATACCGATATGGTTAATGTAATAGCATCTGATCAGACTTTCAAAAAAGACCATAAAAAAACACAATGACCCTCTCCCTTTAATGTAGTAACACCTAATTTTGAATTGTGTACGTCTTATAAGGGATGGGTCTTACAACTATATAAGAAGGGTAATTTGACATTTTACAGAAAATAGCATTAGCAGTCTATATATCTCAGAGTATACCACCTTAAAAGGGAAAGAGTCTATTATTTCAGGATCCAGAAGTCTTATTACTTTAAGGGATCCACTGTTGTATTGCAGTCATACTGTATGAAATTCAATATTGACAGAAACAAAACATGTCACAAGAAAATGGCAGAAAGAAATCCTGTATCCCAAACTACAATTTGTTTGGAAAATTAATAAGGGTACTTTTTAAAAAATTGGGTTTAGTAAGGTTGGCTTTCCTATAAAAAAATAAATTACAATTTCCTCAGGTTTACTAATACTACTCCGTCTTGTCTGTGGGCAGCTGCTACCGATCACAGCATATCGGCGCAACTGTGACTCGATTTGTGTGGGGTTCTCCGTGGAAGGACATTCGGTAGTGCTGGCCATCATGTGGCTGTCGGGAAAATCAGGGATACCTTTTCCGAGTGCTGACGGCAGGATATACCGGCTACTTGGAACCAGAGGGACAGATTTCGCAAGCATTTTGAATTTATACTTGACAAACCGTGCTTGAAACCCTTTTTAAGTTAGAGAAGATTGTGCCTTTCTTTGATTCTGGAGAGATTTGATGATAATATTATAGCAATTGTGCATCACAATGTTTAAGTCATGCATTTCAGTGGTCGAATTATTTTATTATTCAAATCATTCATACGAGTCATGTCAGGATAATATTTAGATGTAATACTGAATATTCCCATGCGCGTACACATTAGGTTGAACACGCACAATTTCAATTCCATCCGCAATCCATGCACTTGACAGCATATCACATAAGATACCACAACCAGGATTCCTTTCACAGTTTCCAGTTCAGTCACTTATTGTTGTACGAAGCGGTGCTGCTGAACGCTATCCTCTTTGTTGGATTTTTGTGATGGATCACACATAGGGGGTGGAATCGCTTGCTGCTGATGTTGTACAAGCACCCTCTGTTCCATGTCGGTCAGGCTGCATCTTGAAGCCAACCGGATCACTCGGCGCACAAGTCTCTGGACATAATCTGTGGGCATGAAAGCATAATTTGGTTGATGCTTTTCAGCAAAAATGATGAACAAAATGCAGTAGACTGTACAGTAGTTTTTTTATATATTAAAATCCTAAAAAAAATATCCAAAATGAGGTCTTGAAAGGAATGGATCCTATTAGGGTGTTACTTTTAAGAAGGGCAACGTCTGCTAGACGTACGTCTTGATAGGGAGGTAGTTTTATAAAGGGGATTCCTCTGTACATACTTGAAAGCGCCCATAATAAGAAGTGTACTGTGTGCTTTTGCTCCGTTATCCATTACTTTTTGCTACCACAGACATGGCATTGGTGATTGGTTTGTTTCACATTATAATTTGCCCTTTACACAATAAAACATTATGAAAATACAGTGGTACCCCCCACCCCCCCCTATAAAACCTTAAAAAATCGCCCAGAATTAGATCTAATAAGGGAGGGGTCTTGGGGTGGGGGGGGTGGGGGTGGAGGGATATTTTAATACATTCAAAGGGCAAACTATCAAGGAAGTTGGTCTTTTGAGGGAGGGAGTCATATAATGGGTCTTAAAATGGGGCACCAATATATAAGCAATTGTGTCTCTCATTGTCAGAATATGAAGAATGTGACATTTACTTACCAAATGTGCATGACTCCTTAATTCCTTGGACCACAAACTCCTTTCTAGCTTTCCGAAGGCGACATTGTAGCGTAGTTGTCCATCCTTCCTTTGTGCTTGAGGTCGGTTGCTGTTTTCATTGAAGTGAACTGCGGCCAGTATGCTTCTGTAAATGGTTAAAAGGATATTTGTGCTTAATATATTTTAAAGATATTAAGGCAAAAAAAAAGAAAAAGGTATTGTTACAGTACCCTGACTGACACAAATTTTGTTATGCTGACCTATCTTTTTTCTGCCTTGGGGGAAAAAGACAGAGATTGAGAATATCAAAAATGAAATCGCTAGCAAGGGGGTACTAAGCTCACTACATAAAAATGGCATCGATCGCCATCATGACAGTGCCATGTTTCCTAAAATATGATGACAATGAACACATTTAAAGAATCGTCCATACTCGCTGATATTTACTTGGACATTTATTCTCATATAGGAAAACATTGTCATTTCCTGTGGGAGTGAAATAGCGGAACTTTTCAAGCTGGTTTGGTCCGACTTGGTGATTTTTAAAAAAAAAGGAAAGGAAGAGACATTTACCAAATCAAACCTTTTTTTTGTACCAGGTAACCATAACCTTTTCTTTTTGGAAGACTTGGGGGGAGTGGGGGAGCTAATTTCATGTAACAATTAAAAAATCTCTTTTACTTGTTTAAAAATCCTTACTTATATTTGTATATTGCGTCATTTAAAAATGGTTCCTTGTTTACTTTTATATAATACTTGCTGATCCACCCACTCTGCTGTGTGTTTCCCACCTTCCCCCTGCTCCCCTCCATCCTCCCCATATTGTCAGTGCGTCTTGCCCTTTACCAAGGTCTGACTTGGGTGTTTACAAAGCTGGGGGGAGATCTGAGGTCCAACAGAAAGTGTATGTGCAACCGTGAGGCCAAATTCCACCAAATTGACTGCAGGAGGGGTCCAGACACACTGACAGACCCAAAGAGGGCACACACACACGTTGCCTCACTGTCGTAATGTTATAGAGATGCCAGAAAGTATAAAATCGGTAATATAGGATAATTTACCTGTGTACCATCCCATCATAGGAGAATCCAATCATCTTCGGAGCAAAGTGGTTGAGCACCGAGTGAAAGGCCTCAATGGCAGCAGTTTAAAGGTCCAGTGGACAGCTGTGGGACATCTCGCAGCATGTATGTAGACGGGAAAGGACATCCAGTGTTAGTACCGACACTTTGCTGCCTGAAAATAAAAAAAGGACAATGAGACTTAACAAGTCTTCTTTCCGTTACTTATTTTCAATCTTAAAGTGGGAAAATTAGCTGGTGGGGGTTAAAAGTAAAATTAGCCTTAGATTCGTATTCACTTTTTCATACAGTGGTGCTGAAGACTGTTTATTGATAGCTGAGTAATTACCAGCTTCATGTCAATAAAACTGGAAAAAAAGTTATCTTTGTTGTTGTCTTCATGCTGCGAGAAATTGGAAACATGTTAATTTAAACATTGCATTAAAAAACACTTAAAAGATCTGTTTACTCATATTTTTGCAAATTTGTAATCTCTGAAACAAAAAATCATAATTAAACACAAAAATTCAACATGAAGCCGACTCTGACCAAATCTGAATCCTATAGGGCCAAGTAATGATGTATTCCTGGACTTTTGAGATGACTTTCCAATGGTTTTCTGTGCCACTTTTTCATGATTTTTAGATTCTGGGTCATCTAACCTGGAATTACACAAGCAGTCGCCCCTGTTTGTTTTAGGGGGCCCACAATCACAAAATACCCTTTGACGCCATCTTGAGCACAAACGAAAATTTGGCGATTTGTAATGCTGGATCTGGAATGACTTTACACAAATTGTTTCAAAATAGTGGTACCTGTATGCTTTTTTGGGGTTTTTTTTTTTTTTTTTGGGGGGGGGGGGGGGGGGGGGGGGGGGGGGGGGGGGGTTTAATATATTTCTTTCTCATAACTTTTGATTTTGCTGTAAAATTTTCGGAAAATCGAAAGGGGTAAACAGGCCTGTTCAAAATTAAAAAAAACAACCACACTTAACACCAGTGTGATAAAAAGGACAATTATAGTTTGTACCGACCTTCCTTCAGCCACTTTTCCCCCGCTCTTGACCTTCCAGAGGAGGGTGTGCACATTTAGTGAATGAAAGACCCTTCTTGGTCATGCTTGTTGTGCAGATGGTTGCACAAAGACTGCCATTTTTTCCAGCATCAACTTCCCATCAGCTCAGGAGTGGAGACACTGTCCAGTACAGGTGGTTGATGATGGACCAAAATCCACAGTGACAGCCCCTTTGCAGTCTTTGGTGTTGGCCACCTTCATTGTTTTTTTTTTCAGCCCTGTAAAAAAATTATTGCACAAATGTTATAGTGTCTATTTACTCTGAATACTTTGGTTTGGGATTTTGCCAGGGTTTTCTTTTAATAAACCATTTGAAATAAGCCACAATATTATTCTCGCTATGAAAATGAAGTTTGACCTGGATACACTGAATTTTCCTCTCACTCTGCACCAAGTTCCATGGAGTCCTTGGATGAGACAAATAAACTTTAAGTCCAAAGTGTCCACATTCACGTTAAACCAGGGCAAAAAAATACTCATTTGTTTTAAAAAATTTTCACACACTTATTCTCTTATAATCACAGTTACAAACAATCGCAAGCAAATGGATTTAAGAAAAAAAGAAACCAACATGTGGCCTAGGGGAAAAAGCATGGCACTGTAATAGAAAAAAGGTAAAAAATCTGACTCCGCTCCTGTACATAACAGAATTCAAAATGAATAAAATCTGCGTTGCATGAAAAATGAAGCTACAAGGACCACACATTTGCTTACCCTTTCATCAAGATTACAAAACCTCAGTTACTCCAAAACTAATGGAGTTGTATGCCCATAACAGTCCCGACCATGGCCGAAACCAAATTAGGTTTTCTTTCAGTTTCCTGACTGACCTAGTTCTCACTCCCAGTCCCTAAACTTTACTTGAACCAATGGAAAAAAAAAGTCACATTACACTAATGCATCACATTGTAGGTGCGTCAAATGAAGCAATGTTGAATCTTTCATTTGACCCAGTCCTTCATATATAGTTTTTGCATAACCTCTAAGGAACATCCACCTTTGCAACAGCCCAGACATCAAACGATGCTTAACACCTGCTGTTGTCTTTCATGTGCTGATGATGGAAGATTTCCTGTCCTCACCAGCTCGCACACAATCCAGTCCTTTGTCCTTCAGAAAGAAAGCAGCGCTTCAACCCTTCCTTCTCCATTCTGCAGCTGCTTCCCACATTCCGCCTCAATGCACTAAACAAAAAATGTCATGTATCAGGTCACTCTTCAGTGTGCTAACACCCTAATAACACATGTACTTCCTATTTCTACAATTCGCAGACACCAATCACTAGTTAATGCTTAGATTGCTTCAAATTACATCTTGTTTCCCTAAAACATTTTTGTGGGTAGTGATTTAATTTTCAGAAGACTTAGTTTTTTCTTTCGTTTCTTTGCGGGGGGCGACCAGGCTGATACGCCTGCGGACACTCCCTGTATAGCCAGGCAGTGGAGTTTTTATTGTGTATGACCCTTTTTAACCCGCCAATAAGGCAGCCATACCTCCATCTTCGAGAAGGTGCATGCGATGTGTAACGTGTCTTCATACCAAACGCCAAACTGGCCTTCTCTCTTCCGAAAGTTGTGAGGGATTTTACGGTTCTAATATATTTATCTCGTGCACACACGAACCTCGGTTTATAGTCTCATTCGAAGGACTTAGGGAATGGAGTCAAACCATGTAACTCCGAGGGAAAAATCTCCTGTACCGAAATTCCGACCCGCAACCCCGATCAACGAGTCCGTCGCTCTACCAACTGAGCTATCCGCCCTCCACAGAAGAGACTTTAATAAATACTGGCTAGTCTCTACCAGTTTTGATATAATAGCTAATGAAATTCTATTTATACAAATTCTACCAAAAGATCACCATAAGCACCACTCATCTTACAACAAATACAAGACCAATTCAGTAATCTAAATGCAACTAACCTGCCCAACTCCCGATCATCACCACTTCAGGTCCAACAAGGATGTATAGTCCATATTTGCACTGTGGCCTGGCAGTCTGCACGGGCCGTCCCCACCAAGTGTCAGGCGTAGTCACTTTCACGTGCCTTTTCTACATACCGAACCTGGTGAGACTTCCACTCTTCTTCTATGCTGGAACAGATATGCTCCTGATGGTCAAAAAAGTAAAGGAGAAACGGAACCACCCAAGATGTTCGGAAGCCGAGAGCCTTGATGGCAGCAAGCCTGTAAGCAAAACATATCAGTTCTGTTATTAAAAGTTTCTAACAACATTTAATACAGGGTGCAATGTATTGCCGAATACACCGTAACAAGGGTAACACTAAAACTTGCGATGTAAAGACACCCCCAGGACATTGTGAAAGTGTCCTTACATGACAGTATTCTCTCACGACAGGGTACATTACACTTTAAAAAAGAACAAAAAGGGACATTGTGAAAGTGTTCCTTACATGACAGGTATTCTCTCTACGACCGGGGTACATTATCACTGTAAAAGAACAAAAGGGACATTGTGAAAGTGTCCCTTACGACATGTATTCTCTCACGACCAGGGTACATTCACTGTAAAAGAACAAAAGGGACATTGTGAAAGTGTCCGTACAAGAAAGGTGTCCTCATCCTGACAGGCCCGTCTTCCACAATCACAGGTTTTACTGTAGTCATATTATAAGCTCACATAAAAAATGTTGTAAAAGAGAGTTGGCCTTATACAATCGAGGAAGTTCAAAAAACGATGTGGATCTAACGAAAAACTAACGCCTAAAACATTGAGTTTGCACCATTCCTTTTACTTTTTAAGAAGCTTATCAATATAATGCTGACGACGTTAGTTTGAAATTGACAAAAGTTTGTTAAAAGAATGTGACTGTCTCTAAAAAAGAATTGTACGCACAAGGCCATGATATGTTTTAATCATTTCGGGCCTTTTAAAAGCGAATGCACTACACAACAGTATTGAATAAATCATTCAACATATATTTCTATTGAACACTGGAGTATACTAACCAAGAACCGAATGCTGTAGACACATAACAGTTGCCAGCAGGAATGTCTTTTGATGAAGGGCTGCCACACCACACTCTGTCCCTTCCCACAGTGCTGCATTCCTGCTCCTAATTTCACACTGAGGAAAGAGCCTCTAATTTTGTCCTGATGTACCACTTCGGGCTGAGCGCAGTACTGCAGTGCTGAAACAGCACAAGGAGGCAATCTTCGAAAACGATAAATTTTCGACTTTCTTTTCTTTTCCCCCCAATCTAGTTCAAGACGTCACGAAAAAAGAAAGTGATTAAAATCTTAAAATACATGACCAACTCCAGTTAAAATATGATGTGGATGTGGGTGGCGGATGGCCAAGTAGGTAGGGAAGAAAAGGTGTGTGTGTGTGTGTGTGTGTGTGTGTGTGTGTGCACAAACACTTTTACACTTGATGCAAAGTAATAGCTTTTTCTTATAAGTAAGTACCCTATGAAAACAAAATAATTCTCAGCCATAGACGAGTGTGCAAGTAATCCAAACGGTCACACACGTACCGTTCTCATCCATAGCTGATGCAGTTTACCATAGTGTCCACACTTCACAACTGTTTAGGATGGTCCCTAAAGTCCTTTGCCCAGAAATGACAATACATTAAAGCAGCACATTTAGTGGGCACACACATTATCTGAACTTATATCTAGGAGAAACCAAAGAGAGTGGAGAAAAACAAATCAAAATCAGAAGTTAAATATTGTTTCCTTTGGTTCCTAAGAGTTACAAACTGAAAAAAAACTATGTCTTTTGACAATGTTCATTTTTCGTCCCAACAAGAAATCAGTAAAAACATACCCAATGCAATGGTAAGCATTTGTTAGTTACAACATTAACACTTCCACAAGGGTTGGGTATACTTTAAAAGCATTGATGACCAACATACCTAGCAGAGTCCGTGTCCATGCTCTCTTCTCCACGAGGTAATCGTCAATCATGATCATCAGCCTGGCTCACACACTCAGTGTTCTCAGGTCCACGGCTGGATCACCGGGGTGCACAAGCTGGTCAGGGTGTTCGTCTGAATGGAGCTGGTGTCCAGGTTCAGATCACACTGAAACTGACTGGCTGCACATCCTTGTACTGTTTTCCTCTTGTCAAGGTACACTGCACACACTAATTGTAATTTGCGCTGTGAAAGCAAGTTTGACAATTAGTACAAAATAAAAATAAAAGTAAGGAATACCAAAATGTGTTTCAATAATAAACATGTCTATAAGTGGCAGACTTTTGACGCTAAAAAGTGGAGGGGGTGGCGGGTGGGGGCTAGCTGAACAAGTCAAAATAACTTTTACTGAGGGAAAGAGAATAAGCTGCACATTTTCCTGTCTATTCCTACCTCCTTAAAACAATGCAAACATCAAACAATAAAAAATGGAGGACGAACAACACAAACACATGCCATAATCAAAGGTGTGACAAACACTGCAACACATTACAATAATGTCATCATGACCGAACCCAATTCATGTACGGTATTTACGAAGTAACAAGCAACCTTATAGACGCACGCCCCCAATTTTACACAAAAGACTGTGTGTTTATTTATTCCAATACTCTATTGTCAGTCATATTATAAGACCAGGGGATCTCAGTTTAAGAGAAAAAAGTAACCCTTGCCAGTTCCATAAAATGGTGGTACACTATTCTAACTTACCTTTAAGGATATGCATGGGTGAACCCTGAACTCGGTTGCTTCTGGTCGAGTCTGTTTTCCCTTCCCTAAAACATAAAGAAAAAAGTGGTTTACTCCACTGTATAATGACCGTTTGTAAAAAAAACAATTCCATTTCATTTCTTTTATCCATTTACTTATAACCAAAGACCAACATTCTTTCTTGAATTTGAAAATAACACGCATAATTGATTTGCACACACACACACGTTCATCAGGTATAAAATATAAGCCCCACATGCGTTAACGTACATTATAAAATATAAGATATACTTGTGCCATACTTACTAATGAATTGGACAGTCCTGGCACTTCAATCGTCATACCACAAGAAGCAATAAAGCGCTCACAATCATATGATAAACACATGGCGTTTAACAAACCCTGGAAAGGCCCCAGACAGGACCCTACCACTCTTTTCAGCAAGAATTTATCCACTTTACAGGATAAAGTGTAAACACAGATAACTCTCTCAAGGGAGGCTTCGATTGCAATCTTTCATATCCTTACTATTGTCAGCTTTAGCGGCGGGCTTATACCCCCCTTCCCCCTTTTGGGCATCGATACCTTTTTGTAGCTTGCGAACCACTGCAAATAATGTCAGCAATACAATGAAATAATACACAAATAACACCCCCCCCCCCCCCCTTCTCCCCATTAAACACACATGAACATGAAGGCTGATAGTGACAAGTGAAATGACAAACTAGCCCTGACATAAGACAAATGCAGTGCCCTGGTTTTTTGCAGAAATCACAACAAATCAGATAAGCTTGCCAATCTTAAGGTAATCAACATTCCTCACGACTGACAAGTGACAGGCACAAATGGGATGTTTTCAATCCAGCTGGTGCGATGATCTATGACTAGGTCTGGTAAATCACTGCACCAGAAAAACAGAATACTTGTCACTTTCTTTAAGTTTTTTCTAACTTTTGTTCAAAACTAAGAATCATGATTGAAAACCCAGCTCGAAACTAAAATAACACATCATTTCACAACATGAACTTAATAAAATCAAAAGGACATCCTATTGCATGTCCCTATTTTTGCAAACACACAGACTGTAAATAGAATAGTTTCGATATACTGTGCTCGTAAAGCACTGTTCTCCTGGACGCCTGCTTCTCCATTGAAAATGTGCTGTTCGACACGGCACGTGATTATCACTGCAGCAGCACAGAACTTTTGTCGAATCAGGAGGAGACTGGCATCAGCTTCTCAAATGAACCTTGTTGCAAAAATTCTGCCTTTACCCTGTGCACATTGCACGCAGGCTGACAGTAACATACACACTACTGGCACTAGCCACATACATCATACCACACACAACCCTTCCCCAAAATGTGCTAGCGTCTCAAATCGAAAAAACGTGCCTTTGAAAATATCTTGCTATCCCTCCTCTCTACTCCGCAAACTAGGAAACTTGCCTTGTAGTTGCAGAAAATGTTGTTGCTCCCCCGTACCTCCGCCCCTCCACCCTTCCAGTAAACTTTCGGTAGCCTATAGATGTACAATATAACACAACACAACACAATCACAAACCACACAGAGTATGCCCTGAATGTGATTTTCCGCTGAACATTGTGCCCAAAAAATGTATATTACATGTACATGATCCCATCTCACTCTACGCTAAAACATTGAAGGTCTGAGTACAGATGTAAAGAAGAATTTTTATTTTTATTACTTTATTTGTCTGTACTTAGCAATGCATGCCACAGCCACGCCCCATGGTCTCACAGAAAATAGCGCAAACAGTGTACATGGACAGTAAGGGCCATGAAAAGATTGCTAGTGTAGCCCCAAAGTTAGACCTAGTCCTAGTTTTCCTGTTGAATAACAGCAACAGGCCCAGCGCCTATAATGCCGAGCAACTTGTACAAAGCTTATTCATACTGATTACTATAGCCTACTAAGTCGTAGGCCTACTACTCACTTACCCTTTGGCGCTCCTTTTTTTTGCATAGGACCCTCTCACCTTCCTCACTTCCTGCAAAATGGAGCACACTGAAGACAGCACAGACGTCGTGACTGTTGTAACTGCGGTGCCCTGAGTGGAGGCCTGTTCGTATTTTGGGTTGGGGCTCTCGGTGCTCAATGGTGGCTTGTGGTAACACACACTGGCTTGTAATGGTTGGCACTGAGCCAAATCAGAGCTTCATTGGTTTTGATGCCCATGCTTCGTTTATACTTAGGCTCAAGGGTAAACATTCCATTGGAAATGCTTTTCACAAATGAAAATCCGAATTGGGCGTCCCAAACTTGGGTCCAAAATCTTTCCGATGTGTCGAACGAACCTTACCCACTTCCTCTTGACGACTCGTCGCTCGGAAACCGTGCCAAACTGAAGCCTCGACTTGTGCGTACTGTTGCCTTCCCAGCTTACACAACAGTACCCCCCTGTTTCGCTTTTTTCTTCTTTGGCACGTTTTCTAACTGGAAAGCTACATTGATCGTATGTGCCATGGTAAGAACTAACTGGTTTCCTTCCGCTTCTCAGCAACCATGTCCTGAGACTTCAATAATGGATTCACTTTCCGTTTTCATGCCGCGGGATAGGTTCTCCGAGTATAAAAAGAGTTTTATTAAAAATAAAAACATTTACGATTGTGTGTGGCAGAATTTTTCCTTTCTTCCCGCCGAGTTTAGTTTTGATACAAACAGAAAATTTTACAGCCGATAAAAATTTTTTCTCTGTAGTCCTTTAAAGAAGAGAATAAATAGGGGGGGGGGAGTTAATGTCATGAAAGAAAATAAGTCAACACAAAATTAGTGTTCTTTTTCCAACATGTCTTTTGCGTAGGATTAAAAAAATAGAAACTAAATAAGCACTTGCACAAAAAAAAAAGAAGAAATAATCAAACAGTAATCCTCTGACTACGTCGTAAATCACCAAACAACAGGTGAGAGGGTGCCGTCGATTCACTGCAAGCGACATGCAGCAGCAGATTGCCCCCAACACACACACACACACACACACACACACACACACACACACACACACACACACACACACACACACACAACACACACACACACACAACCACACAAACCACACTACA